>VZRV01003104.1:0-40746 GCA_013398115.1 Falcunculus frontatus | reverse complement strand
GGATGTCCATCCTGGCTGCCAGGGCACTGCTGGCTCATGTTCAACTTTCCATCAACCAGGACCCCCAGGTCTGTTTCCCTGGTGCTGCTTTCCAGCCTTCCATCCCCCAGTCTGTCCCTACATCCAGGGTTGCACCATCCTAGGTGCAGAATCCAGCACTTTCCCTTGCTGAATTTCACATGGTTGGTGACTGCCCAGGTGTCTAATTTGTTCAGGGCTCTCTGCAAGGCCTCCCTGACTTGGAGGGAGTCAACAGCTCCTCCCAGTTTTGTATCAGCTATGAACTTGTTCAGTATCCCAGTCCTGCATCCAAATGGTTTATGAAGATGTTGAAGAGCACAGGGCAGAGGATGGAGCCCTGTGGAGCCCCCCTGGTGACAGGTCACCAGTCTGATGTCACTCCATTCACTGTAACCCTTTGTTCCCCAGCCCATGAGCCAGTTGTTCACCCATCCTATGGTGTGTTTATCCTGCTGTGGTCTGGACATTTCATCCAGGATACTGAGAGAGACACTATCAAAAGCTTTACTGAAATCCAAAAATATTACATCAACTGGCTTCCCTTGATCAGTTAGGTGGGTTACCTTGTCATAAAAGGAAATCAGGTTAGATAAGCAGGACTTTCTCCTCATGAAGCTGTGCTGACTGTGATGAATGACTGCATTGTCTTTCCAGTGTTTTTTCAATACCTCCCAAAACAATCTTCTCCATAACTTTACCAGGCACTGAAGTGAGACTGACAGGCCTGTAGTTTCCAGGGTCCTCCTTCTTGCCCTTCTTGAAAATCATGAAAACATTCACCAGAGTCCAGTCAGCTGTGACCTCTATGGACTCCCAAGACCCCTCAAAAATCATCATGAGAGGTTTAACAATGAAAATGGCCAGAAAAACACTTTCAACCTGAGAAAAAAGAATTCAGAAATATTTTTAATTAAAATGGCGATCACCTTGTACAGGGAAAAAACATTTCTGGTTTTGCTTCTTCTTCATCCCATTTTTCTAACCTCTGCAGTGAGGCAGTGACAAGTGGTCGTACCTATGCTACCTGTCACAGAGAAGAGGATGGCATCAAAGAGGCTCCTCATCAATTTATTTGCCTAATGGATACTGCACAAGAACTGAATTTTGGTTAATGGTTTGTGTCAGAAGAGGTAGAGCTGGATGTATTCACAGCCTGCATATGTGCTGTGACTCAGAGACAGATGGCCCCAAGGTACTGCCCAGGGTAATGAAATGCTGTTCCCCTCCTCCTATTAATTGTGAGAGGAAAGGTTTGCATTCAGCACCAACTTCCTCCCATATTTCTTTGTTGTTTTTTGGGGGGTGTGAGGAGCCAATTCAGTTTTGTTATGCCTCAACAATGGCTGTCAGAGGCATGTGGAGGAGAGGTGCACATGTGTCAGTCCTGGAGGCAACTAGAAGAAGCCTTGTCTCTGGGAGGACTTGGCCTGTCAACATCTCCCGTGCGGCAGGCAGTGGGAGACACTGTGAGGGGGCTTCTCCCACCAGGTCGTGAAAGGTCTCCACCAATGGATGGCAAAGAAAGGTGGGACTGGACCAATGGATCCCTGTTAGCGGGCAGGCTTTGGGACGGGCCAGGGGTATATAAAAACCAACTACATTGCTGTTTGCTCAGCTTGCTACTGTTCATTCACCGGGCTGCTCGCTCCCTCCTTTGCCCTGGCTCCGGCCTGCCCTCTGGCTCTCCTGCCCTCGCTGCATCGCCCTCGCCCCTGTGCTGCCTCCCTGTGCCCCTGACCGCCGCCCTGCCGCTTCTCCCCGGGTCCTTGCCTGGGCTGCCTGCTTCCAACCCTGCCGCCCTGATCCAGCTGGTCGCTGCGACCCTGTCCAGGGTCCTTGTCCTCCCGTCCGAGCGCCCACTCACCGCGTGTCCGGTGCCCGTGGAGCCGCGCCCCTCCGGGAGCCGCATGGGCTCGCTGAGACCCAGCCCTTCCCCAGGCAGGCAGCGCGCACCTCCCGCCGCCTGGGCGCCACAGCACTGCCCTGACTCGCCGGGGGTAACGCCCTCTTCTTCTCTCTGTCCCCTCTCTCTCCTCTCCCCAGTGTTTTTCCATTTTCCTTTCTTCTTTTCTGCCTCTTCTAGCCGTCTTTTGCTCGGGCAACTCCTTCTCCTTCTTGTTATCATTAAACGGTTCTCAGAGACAAGGTTTGGCTTAATTTCGTTCCTGACCATCCATTTTTAAAAGAACTCCTCGCAGTTCCCTGCAGTGGAACGCGATAGGGGGAAAAAATTTTGCAGCTCCTGTGAATGGGAAAGTCCAAAGACCTGTGTACAAAATGTATTTTTCAGCAACACTGAGCCAATAGTTTCAGGCATCAAGGCTTTCAGGGTTTTCGTGTCTCCAGCTCTCTTTGAACTTTAATGAATGGATACAGAGTAGAGAGCATGAGAAATAACTAACTCAGGGAACCTCTTGAGTTTCAGACCCAGGCCAGGGAAGAAAGAAAAGAGTTTTACAAGAATCTGTGTGGAAATTCAGAGCACCTCAGTGACAGCTAAACTTGGAAGGTGCTTGAGCACCATCACAGCCTCTCACACTCTGATCATGGGTGGGACTGGAGGGTACTTCTTCCATTTAAGAAGAACCAGCAGATAAAATCTGCCTGAAGGAGGCCTTCTTAAGGCAAAGGAGAGTTTCACACTTGATTCAGGGTGTATTCACCTTCTTTTGTCCCACTTCTGCTCACATTTCAATTTGGAAATCCAAAGGCCAGATGAATATCGTGTTTATCTAACATTAAGATGCTAATTGAAGTAGGCCTATGGTGTGTTTTAACATTTGTCCACCAAATGCTCACCGAAATATTTCTAAGCAATGAGCAATTTTTTCCCTAGATCAAGTGATTTTTAATGTTGAACAAACATATTGGATTTCCCATATTACATTTCAGGTTTGGTCACACACGGATTTAAGATTCTGGCCCTAAATAATTACCAATACAGGAAAATGTATTTCCTTTCATTGCCTTTGCTTATTTCTTTGTGAAATGACATTTGAAATGTCTTTATCTCTTTTCTATTCCTTTCCTAATGACACATTTATTTGATGGGAGACTAGTGAATACAAAACCAATCCCAAAAAATATGACTGTTAACTGCAGCTGATGTATCTATTTCTTAATCAGTACATGTTGGGCCACCCATTCTTTAGCTTTTTAATATATTCTCCTCTTCTCACACTGCCTCAATCACCTTTCTGGGCAGAACACACTTTTTTGTTGTTTTTTATTTTATTTTTCAAATAAGTTACACTTTTTTTTTCTTGAAAACATACTAGGTTCTCTTTTACTTAAAAATGATAGCATAAATTTTGAAAAATACAGCGAAATACACTCATTGAGGAGATTATATTACCAGAACACTAAGGCTTTTTAGGCAGTGCAGGTTACATATGACCATACATGCAGAACTCTTCAAGCAATTCAACATGCAAGTCAAACCTTTTTCTATACTCTTTTATTCCTTTTTTTTTGTTTTGTTTGAAAATCATACGGATTGCCAACTAAATTTTTGTCAAGTAATATTTCCAATAGTTTCATACAGCTTTGCTCTGTAAATGTTCTGTAGAAAAGGCCCATTCTTTTGCATTAATAAAAGTTCTGTTGCAGTTCTTTGCCACAGGCCAGTGCTCTCCACATACAACAGAGAATCAGGCCCTGACATGTGCCAGTCTGCTCCTTCATTAATCACAAGTCATTTCCCCTGAAAGTCATCTATGAGGTTATAAAGGAAATGAAACGAAAATTGCATTCTTCTCCCTGTGGCAGCAAAGAGGGGTGGGGAGGGGATGTTTTGTTGAAAGAGCCTGACAGTCATTCCATGAAAAATTTTGCTTTGCTAATGAATATCCCTCCACTTCATAAATGCATATCATTTATACTTGGAAGATGTGAGATGATCAAGAGGATTGTCACCATTTAAAGCCTTTCCAGGTGTTTCAAAGGCAGATGGCCACCACTGCTGCACCTTGCATTCGTTCCTGCTGTCTCCAGGATACCAACTTAGCTCAGCAACCTTCTGCTCCATATATAGGGTGTTTGTAACTTTTAGGGGTTTGGTGTTTGATGGGGGTTTTTTGTTTGATTTTTATTTGTTTGCTTTGTGTTTTGGTTTTGATTTCAGTTAGGGTTTTCTTTTTAGAGGGGTGGGAGCCTAAAAACTGGCAAAATAATTTCCCTTTTAAAAATTGCAGGGACTTGCCTTATACAAAATACAATATAAAGAGAGTAGTACTGGTTCCAAAGGGTTTTAAGTTTTTCACATCGTGTTTTGGTCTAGTACGAGCAAATATATCCCCTCCACCCCCAAATTTGAAATTAACTGAAGAACCCACTCACAGCTTTTAAAAAGCCAAAATAAAATCATTTTAGGTGGATTGAACCTTTTCACTTCCAAAAAACTAAAATGTGTACTGAGTTTTAACTAATGTTCTATAAACCAAGTTGAAAGGAAATTTCAGTTTGATCAAAATACTTTTGTTTTGTTAGTGCCTTTAAGAGCAAGCCAAAACACAGCATTTCAACAATACCGGGAAAAATATAGAAGTAGTCATAGAGGAATGGATTCATTGTACTCTATTAATATGTTTGTCAGCTGAAGAAGTACAAAACATCACTAAGAAGTAAGGTTTATAATACATACTGGTCATAAGGGTTTATTCTTGTACTGAATCATTTTATATTTATTTCCAGAAGAGACTGCTCTGAATTACTCTTTAGAGAGTACCAGATACGTGACTGCAGCCTAAACACATTTCAGTGTCTGTTTTAAGAGGGATGGATTGGGATGGTGAACTCCGGCCTAGATCTTCATTTTTCTTTCATTTGCCGTCAAGTCCTGCTCATCTGATACAAGAGTACTATCGGAAAATCAATCTTTCTTACAGCTTTAAAATACCTTCTTCACTGGTGAACTTATATTTGCACCTCAGAGACAGTAACACATGTTACAGGATGCTTCTGAGACACAGGATATTTGCATGCATAATACACTGGCCTTGAATCAATACAGTTAATGATAGATCCTTGTTGACATTAGGCAACAAATTACCCATAATTGAAGGTTTTAAACAAATTTGTACATGCATTTAATGACAGGAATGTGACAACTTTCTTTTTGTCTGATGTCTTTATCACAGTTTCTAGTCATATTGCACCCAGGCTTATTTTTAAAAGTTGCCATTTAGTTTCAGCCTGACAACCTAATGGTGTTCACAGAACATCTCTCAGGGCTGCTGAACCAGCAGAGGCAGCACTCGATATGATATGTGTGCTTAAGCTTTAGGATGCATAATAAACATGAGGGCTTCATGCCCTGAAAAATAATCACTAGGAACAAGGTGCATAAACTGCAAGCTAGAAACTGCAAGTTAGAAACATGTTTTCTTTTCAGCTGTTTCCCAAAAGAGACATCAAACAATAATACAGAATATAGTGTACCTAAGTGCTTATTACTTGAACTTTAGATTTACTTTTAAGAATAAAATATTTACACTCGGTTTCATAGTATTTTTTTTCTTTTCCTTCTCCCATCCGTGTGATTTAATATAGCAGACTTCATTATGGTGCAAAAAAATCCCCACTGCATTTTTCTCTTTGACAAGAATATCATTCTCTTTCTAGTGACGATTCTTTCCCTTACAGCACTTTCAGGAAATTATGCACATGGGACACAAAATACTCTTGAAGTAGCAATGAAGTCCTTTAAAAGTGCAAGCAGAAAAATGTGCAAGATTACAGCAGGACACAAGTAATTCCCAGCTCTTGTCCTGGCCTTTGTGAGGGTGTGACTTTCCTCTCTCAGGACGCTGCAGAAGAGGTGGATGTATGCAGAGGAGCTGCAGACCTGCAGCCCGCCCGTGCCCTGAGCCCTCTCTAGGGAGTGATGGCTCTGCCTGAGTCACCTGCACAATCATGAATCAGAGTGCGTCTGACAGAAATAAGCCAATTTAACCAGCACCCATCCCTCACATCAAGCCACCAATATCTGAATAGTGGCTATCTGCTCATTTTATTTCCTTGTTCTCCTTACCAGTATCACCTCCCCACGCCCCAATCTTTTTGTAGTTCCCATACCAGAAGCTTTCCTCTCCATGACTCAGCCTGCACACCTCTGCGTTCCCTGTCGGATAAATCCCCACTCCCCTCCAATAAAAGTTACCCACTGGTTACCTTTTCTTTATTGTCCCTTGGTTTTTAAGAGCTTGTGTTCGGGGACAAGCATACCTTAATAACCATTCACTTACATCTACACTCAAAACCTAAATGCAGACATATTCCTTTCTAAAGATTGTCTTTAACAACAATTTTTTACTCTATTGCTCTTACCAGAAAGTATTTTATTTAAAGAGTGTTGAGGAAAAGAAAAAAAAGTATCTGTTGAACAACTCTGGAGTTGACTGGTAGGAAATAAAGGCAACAAACAAGTATTAGAGGCATTGCTAGGGAGGAAAAAAGAGACCACAAACAATTTGAATAAGCTCCTGTACTATTTCTTTTGTGTTCACCAGACCATACTAAAAAAGGCTGAATGACTAAGGGTGAATTCATTTCCTGGGCAAACTCTTGCCACCAGGATGAGCACAAACATAGATTGCCTGACAGCTGCAAGTGCTCTCCTAACAGAGGAAGCACAGAGAGGAAAACTCTCTTTGCAAATAAATTTGAAAAAAATACAAACTGAATAAAAACTAGTAAGATAATTGTGCTGTTCACATTAGCAACGACAAACCCCCCAGCAGAGTGTAAATGTGTACATTGGACTGTGCTGACAATGCCAGCCCTGTCCTCTGCAGCCCTGTTTCACACAGCACACCATCAATTCTTCCATAGTGCAGCTGTGCTGTGTCTAACACGGGTGGGGAAACAAAACCTCCCCTCCTATTCCTCAGTTTGCCTGATTCATCAGATACCCCTGGCAGAGGGTATCTGTCATGCATCCCAAGGCACAAAGAGTAGTCACACCTTTGTCTTCAAGGCAGAATCTGATACCATTTAATCACTGTGCCTAAGCTTTTAAAATAAAACAGGACATTGCTGGACCATTTTCCTTGTAATCAACTCACTTTTGCCTCAGTCAACTTCACAAACTGTTCCTTGGTTGTTTGACTTAACGAATCCCCAAAATGTACTGTTTTACTGGAGTGTGAAGCTTTATGTACTGTCATAATTATTATGGTCTCAATATAACTGTGTGTCCAATTAGTCACTGAAAATCTATCAACATAAATATTTGAAGAGGTGCTTCTAGTGAGCTTGAAGGGAAAGGGCCAGCCAGCTTCTCTCAGTCTGAAGCTCCTCAGAGAGGCTAATTACCAACATGTCTCACCTCAGTCAAAAGCTGGTAATGAGCTCTCCCATTTATATGTTTGTACTGGGTTCTGTGAACTACAAGATTCAGGGTTTCACCCTCGATACTGAACCTGAGACTCTTCACTTGAAAAATGAGGGAGGAGTAGAGATCATTATTATCTTGTACTGTAACAGAGAATCAAACACAGGAGAAACACAGGTGAAGTTCTAACAGGGTAATGCTGATACCAGCAAAGGGAAAAAAACAGTTTGTTTGGGTTTTTAAAATTAATAAAACAATAACTTTATCTCCTTCCTGAGAAAAATAAATACACTTAAAGGCAAAAAATTAAATCCACCTATAGAAGCTCAGTCATGGAGAGACAGGTGCCAAAATACACTGCCTCTTGTGTGACAAACAATTTACCTAAAAAGGAGAGGGACATTTCCAATTGTTTTCATTCTCAATAACAGTCACTTATGCATCATCACCTTTCAAAAAAAATTGTCACTGTTATCCATTTTGGATGCGGCAACTAAATAATGCCTCTTGCATGTTACCTTAATCTGGTGGAGGTAAGAGAAATTCCAATGTCACTGGGTAGCAACAAGTTACCTGCTACCCAAAACATCCATAAACCAACAATTGGGATACCTTAAGTATTCTGGTTCCTCAGCACATTCTCCAGAGCATTCAAAAGTGGCACAATCAATTCCTTCAGAAATGGCATGGCTGGAGGAGAGATCATTTTATGATGGTCAGGAGGAGAAGGAGGAGAGGGACCTTCCAGTGCAGGTGATAACCAAGAAGTCCTTCCAGCATGCGGTGAGGTGCTGGGGAGCATCCTGGAAACAGCCTGCTCCAAGGAGCATGGCCAGCACGTCTCTCCAGTCTTTTCTGTTCATCTTCGTGCCAAGAACAGCACACAAGCTGAAAAGGAGGCAATGATGTCATTTGATGGCCACCTACTAAAAAAATAAAATAAAGAATGGCTGTGAGCCATGGAAAATTGTGTGTGTGCAACACCAAAGTATTTGTGAGACTCTTGTTGCAGAGGGGACTGTAAGAGGTGTAATGAAAAAACAAGAGCAAAAAATGCTGCTTGGTGTTACCAGTGAAAATTGTTATTGGTTCAGGACTGTAAACTGAGCTACTCTTTATACCTGTAGCCTATATACTGATACACCTCAGATGAGCCTTGTGGTCTTATTAGCAGATGGCAGGAGAAAAGGGAACTCTGCATTTTCAAATCACAGCCTCTGACTGACTGGAAACTGAAGCTGGAAAAGCAGAATAGCTGTGACATGCAATGTTCTGGGTGGTTAAATGCTTCCACAGAGTTGAGAGGAAAACCGCTGAATTCTCACACTTTTTATTTTGACCTTTATGAAACATCCACACTGTGATCAAAGGCAGCCTCCTATCTTAGACCAACAGTCAGAGCAGCTTTATTTGCTCAAGAGGATATATTTACATGCCAGTATAGAGCATTTGACAACAGCTGAACTAACACATGCAGCAAAGTTTGGCAGCTGAAGGGCAAATAACTGATTAGCAAAGATGAATGGAAAAAAATTTTTTTTTTTGTTGTGTTGTTACCAAACAATGCCAGCTGCTCATGACAATACTGTTTATGAAATTGGAGATTTTTTGCTACTAATTGAATTTTTTAGTGTGTATTTTTTTTAATGGGAAAGCTGGACAGGACACAATCAAAATAACCATTTGCCATAAAAAGGAGAAAATTAAGCTCCAAATAATTTCCAGTGGTAGGTCACAAAAAGCTGATATTTTGGTTCTATTACAATATTAAAAACTATATAAAAGGTATAAATAAAATGAAATTCACTTAAGCTTATGAAGTATAGACAGTAAAAATATTTTTCTTCTGTGATTTATCCCGCATTTTCAAAAGTAAAAAGTGTCATTAATCTATCATGCTAGAAGGTGCATGGAATAAAGCTTTTTTAAAGCCTAGAAAAGTGCTTTATAGCTTGTGTGTTTCCATGATAAGACAAAAATACTACCAGACATGTATCCAAGGCTATCTCAAAAATACTTTTAGCAGGACTTTAAACTTCTAGAAGGAGTACAAAATAGGTTATAACACTGTCAGAAATTTCCCTTCTCTCCTCTGTGAGACCACTTGTATCAGCCTTTAGTACAGAGAGCATGTGAAGGGGAAGTGGCTGGTTTTTAAAGGTAGCACAGGCCCAGCACTCAAACCAGCAGCAGCCTGGATCCTCCAGAGATTTCCCAGCAAGGAACACTGGAGCAGGCTTAAGGTGCAGATTCTTCTTGAACATTAAGGGCGCTTGCCTTCAGTTTGAAAAAAAATTCATTCAATGCAGAAACAAATATTGACAGAGCCATAAGACCACTAGAAATTATATCCTATTTATTTCTATAGCTGCAAATACCCTCAATAGAAAGGGCAACAGTTTTATTTCAAGATATTCAGAACACATTTTGAAACATCTTGAAAGTTTTAATAAACTAAGTCCCTGGCCACGCAAGGAAAAGGAATAGATTTGAGTGGTACCTTAGATGCAATGTTACAGACAGCAGAGCTTGTTAAAACATAAAAGTTTTTGCTTGAAAGGGAGGTCTGATGAAATACCCTTTTATCTTCAAATCAAAAGTAAATAAGTGAAAAAAAAAAAGAGAAGAGTCATAGCTTTCCAAGAACACTGTCATTACAAATGGGGAGTTCAGGCAAATTAAGGTACTTATTAGAACAACAGCATTAAGAAATCTGAATTCCCTAGGTAAGTTTGATAATTAACTTTTGTGACAATAGTCTAAAAATAGCCTTCTCTTCTCATGTATCATCAGATTTTGTTGAACTGACATTTTCTAGTGAAATACCTTTCTGTCAGGGTTTTCATTTGGTGCTCTGAAATAGCTCTGTCAGACCCTGTACATGTTGGCTTAAAAAGCAAAGCCTGCAGCGCTGAGCTATTGTTCAACTCTTTTTCCTGTGAAGCAGCTGCTGGATTTTCCCTCTTATTACCATTGCTGTCTGTGCAGGGGAAGTTAAAGGATTTTGTAGTGCCTCCTTTAACATAACTCATATGCCATTCCTATTTTTGGGTGGGGGTGTCCTTTTTTGAAAAGGCTGTAAGGTCCATGTTAGACAAGCAGAGTCACTGTGGAAAGATAATTTCACAAGGCACTTCACAGCACTTCACTTCAGGTGCTGACTGTACCTGGGAGCTCCAGCCACTAGTGACAGAGGAGGGGACCTTTCAGAGGGTGGCCCAGAGCCAGACCCTACTTCAAGCACTCACCCTTGGTTGCTCTCCACTCACGGCAATGGGAATCAAGGGGAACAAGACAGATTACATTATCTGAATTTTTACATACTGAAATTTGGGTAGTGTGAATGTTAGAGCTGTAAAAG
Source organism: Falcunculus frontatus (assembly GCA_013398115.1). Taxonomy (NCBI): domain Eukaryota; kingdom Metazoa; phylum Chordata; class Aves; order Passeriformes; genus Falcunculus; species Falcunculus frontatus. Next base: position 30,031 of record VZRV01003104.1, on the reverse strand, counting down.
CCATAGTTAAGGGGCAATTACTCAATTCACATGACCCTGGAGCTGCACACTTAGACTTTAGGACCATCTTGTGGAAATCCAGGCTTTGTTCAGGATAATTTTTAGGATGAGATATAAGAGAGACTAAACAAGTTTTTGATGTGATTCTTCTTTAAGATAAACAAGCTTTTCCCTTTCCCCCTTTATTAGGAAAAGAACAGTATTTTCATCCTTCAGAAAAACTCCTCTACTTTTTCCGTCCCTGTCCTGATGGCTAATTCCTGCTGGTAAGAAACTCTTCTCCCTTGTCTCACAGTGTCAGAACCACTCCTGGCCACTAAGTAGAGCTTCATCCTTGAGATCTTTGGGGTCCAAGTTTGTGGTAGAATGCTTGGCAGAGTAAAGTGTGCCAACATATTTACAGAGGAATGAGATGACTGAATAGTTTTGGGGTAGATTACAGAGCTTTTGGGACGCTAGTCAGACTGAAATAAATGCGTAAGACAAAAGCAACTTCGAGCTTCCTCTTGGTCTCTTTTGACTTTACATCAGTTTCTCTATTCTGTTCAAACACCAGATTTTCAAGGCAAGTTAAATGAGAAGAATTTTAATACTGCCTCTACAACTGCCTCACAAATCATGGCCTTGGATTTCTACTTCCTTGAATAGAATTATAAATTGGGTGAAAATTGCTGTTATGCTCACTTTAATACGGCTTCTATTGAGTGTTAATTCATCTGGAGAGATATCAAGGCACAAAGCCGTTTCAAGCAGAGGAGTAGCTCATGTGTCAGATCAGAGGCTCAGAGTTTTCTCATCATAACCAAGTCAATCACAATGCCAGAAATATCTTCGGAATGCTCTTTCCTGGTTGTTGGGCTCATCCCTTTGCACCCACTGACAGTGAACCAGGTTTTCCTTAAGTGGATGCTCCAGCAGCATTCCTTTAACCAGCAGCAAAGCCATCTCACGTGTTCCTGCCTTCCCCATGTGCCTCTGCTGCAGCTGCTCACTTCTACCTGAGCACCAGAGTTTCTCTCTGCTGTGCTTGCACAACAGTGTTCTGCTGCTGGGAAGAACACCCTGAGCTACACTCCCAACATCACTGCAAGAAGTGCAGTGCAAGGCACTGTGCTTGGTCTGGCAGTATGCAAAGTTTGCCTTTGCTGAGCATTCTTCTTCCAGCTATCTGTGAAAAAGGACAGATTTCTGAATTTTTTTGGTTAAACTTCACTGTGCATTACGTAACATTTACAGTGGAAATTGCTTTTATGTAACACAAACAAGAAAAACAATCAAGGCTGGTCACTAGCTCTGTTTAGAAGTTATTTCTACATGCAAACAAATTTGGAGATGAAAAATCTGGAGGATGACACTCCAAAGCCTGCTTGCTGGAATTGGGGGAAGGTGTTTCAGATCGCTAATGAACTTGCAATTCTTAGTAGATTCTGTACCATTTGAGAATTTAAGTATTATAAAGAGTTGGGCTGATGCATTTAAAGCTGCATTTAGGACCCAAATGTTCAGTTCTCATCAAGATGAAAGAGTGAAGTAGTAATGCTTTGCATAAATACTGCAGCAAAAGTAAAGAGGCCTGTGAATGGGGTGAGCAGGGCAGGGGCGAGCAACAGAATATGCCTGACAATGCAACAGTGACAATAATAATATTGGTACAGTTTGCCAGGGAAACTTTGCTAGAAAGTGTCAACATCTGATGCAGCAAACACAGCAGAAAGAAAGATTCCTTATGAAGAGGCTGCACAACCATTCTTTATTGGATTCACCATTGGCTTGACTGCCAAGAGCAGAATTTGCTTGCTAATCATTTTAAATTTGGAATTCAGGTATATGTTGGGTTGCTTAAAAATTTATGACACACTTCGTCAGGTGGTAAGGCCTGAAATAAACTTGCATGAGGCCTGAATTATTAAATACTGAAGTAATGTTCCTGTATAATAAATAAGTGTTTTCATAAAGTGACAGGTATTTTAATCATACTTATTCATTAGAAATATCATGTAATCATTGAATGGTTTGGATTGGAGGGTACTTTAAAGGTAATCTAGTTCCAGTCCCCTGCAGGGACACCTCCCACTAGACCAGGTTGCTCAATGTTCCATCCAACCCTTTTTATTTATTTTCCAATTTATACTTAGATCAGGACTTGATGTAGGTCAAGTTCCTTTTCTGATTTTTTTTTTTTCTGTAAACAAGAGTAGGTCCAAGTCCTTCCTCAAGGATTGCTCTCTGCCCTCGGTGGTCTCTGGTGAGGAGGGAGAGCCACCGCCCCGCGCTGCCGCTGCCTCAGGCTCGCGTTATCCCTGCAGAGATGCTCGGTGCCTTTTCCACGAAACACACGCAGGTCTTGGCTGCAGAAGCTCTGCTTGGCCACGGGATGGGGCTCTCCACACACAAGTGACATCCCCTCCACACACAAGTGACATCCCCTCCGCACACAAGTGACATCCCAAAGTCGCCGTGCCCGCGGAGCGCTCTCCAGGCAGGGGCTGCCGGGGGTGCCTCGGGGACAGCGGTGCAATCCAGGTCTGCAAGAGGCAAAAAGAGTGCAGGGAGAGAGCTGCTCGCCTTTAATCCTTCAAAATATGGCTCACTTGCTACGGTTTGTGTTAGCCACAGAGAAATGAATGGGGTGATAACACTGAAAGTATGTATTGCATGTGTTTGTGGCCCAAAGCAACACCTCACACCTACTAATATTTAGGAACTCACCAAGAGGTCTCAACAGGCAGAAGAACCATAAATAGCTCAGAAGTAGGGATGTTGTAATTCTGCTCCTTCACCTTCTTAATTTTTTTTTAATTTTTTCTTTTAAAATATATATCACAGATATATATTTAAAAAGAAAAAATATGCTGAGTTGGAATGGACCCACTAGGATCATCAAGTTCAGCTCCCAGGCCAGCACAGAACATCCCCAAGAGTCACACCATGTGCCTGAGAGCATTGTCTCAACACTTGAACTCTGTCAGACTGGTGCTGTGAGCACTGCCCAACCACCCTCTGGGGGAAGAATGTTTTCCTAATATCCAACCTAAACCTCCCCTGACACAACTTCAGGCCATTCCCTTGGATCCTATCAATTTGTATAGTTCATAAAACCATAAAAATCAGGACCCGTATGGCTTTTATTCTACCTCTGGAAGTAAGGAAATACACATATTCCCATTTTATGCTTGCTGAACAGACACACAAAGGGAGTCTTTTGGTAAAGGTCACAGAGGAAGTTCATAATAGAAAAGCAAACAGTGTGAGCCTGCCAGGCATCGACCCCGTGTTTGTACCACTGAAACACCCTTACTCCTGATGGTCTTCTCAGTATTCATCGCTCATGTAAAGAGAAATCCTCTTTGCCCCTGCTGTTCAATAACACTAATATTCACTGTTCATTAAAAATAAATAAGTTGCAATTTTAGTTTGGCCATCTGATTCTATATGTGGGATAACTCAAAGCTGCAAATGTGCTGCTCAATGCGCTGATCAGGCTGAGTTTGTGAGAGAGGAGTAAACACACGAGGGAGCTGCATGTCCTATAATGGTTTCTGACTTTAAAAGAAGCAAACACAAAAGCAGCAGAAATAATTCCTCTCTGATACACGTTTTACCTGTGGCATTTCTATTTCTTCTACATTTGCTATCAACTAATAAGGAGTTTATTTTAGCTGTTTTCTGATGAAAGTTAGAGATCTGTGGTTCCTTATCCACTCTACCCCAATCAATTACTATTTTTAGATGGTTGTTCTTCAGCCTCGGTCTCCACTCATTTTTTCTTGTTCAGCCTTGTCCATTTTCTGATGCAGCAAGTTTAACTCTATTAGATAGGATGGCACACACTCATTCCTTTTTATATTGCTAAAATTTCACTTCTATCTGTTGTCATCTCTGAATCTTCTTCCTTTCTCAAGAGTCTGCCATAAACTGCTGCCATTCTGAGAACAAAAATATCAAAATAAATCTGTCATAATTTAACCCCAGCCAACAACCACATACCATGAAGATACTCACTCACTATCCCCCACCTCCAGCAGTGGGATGGGGAGGAGAATCAGAAAAAAAAAAAAAGTAAAATTCATGGGTGGAGATAAGAACAGTTTAAGACTTGAAGCAAAGTAAAATACAATAATTCTAAAAATTAGATAACAGTAATAATATTAATAATAACTCTAATGGAAGATAAGAGAGATAAATAAAACCCAAGAGAAACAAGTGATGCACAATACAATTGCTCAGCACACACTGATCAATGCCCAGCCTGCCCCCAACCAGTCAGCCCCTGATGGCCAACTTCCCCCAGTCCATGTACCGGGCATGATTTTCTGTGGTGTGGAATGTCCCTTTGGACAGTTCAGGTCACCCATCCCAGCTGTGCTCCGTGACAGCTTCATGTGCCTGGCAGAGCATGAGACACTGAGAAGTCCTTGACTTAGGGTAAGCACTGCTCAGCAACGCCTGAAACATCACTGGGTTATCAACATTATTCTCACATTGAATACAAAACACAGCACAGTATCAGATACCAAGAAGAAAACTAGCTCTATCCCAGCCAAAATCAGCACAAAACCTCATTTCACTCAGTCTAGAAATTAAATTTAGTTCCTGAAAACTTAGCTAATTAAAAACTGGAGGCAAATGGAAGACAGCTGCGTATAAGCTTTTTCCCAGCTCTCTCAGTGGAGTTGATTTTACCTTGTGACTGCTCAGTAGACTTCTGTTTTCCCATTTTGCACCCTCAAAATGCACAGTTACCCTCACCAGCAGTGTTGTCTTCTCTTCTAAACTGTCCTTTCCATACAGAAGCTTCCTGTGACAGACCTATGTACCATAAGAAACCTGTATACATTGGGGCTGGAAACGTAAAATCCCACAGATCACATGTTCCTAGTAATTAGGAGCCTAAGGTTAACCTGTCAGGACAGAAATATTTCCTGAGAGAAAAACCCAAGAGTCAAGTGTAATGACTGCTGTTGGAGAGCCAAGACCCACTGTCACAGTGGGGAATCATAGAATGGTTTGGGTTGGAAGGGATCTCAAAGATCATCTAGTCCCAGTCCTCCTGTCATGGGCAATGCACTAGTGTGAAAGCAAACCAGTGAGAGACTTGATACCAGAACCACAATTTAATAGGAAAATTAAAAATAAATGTAGTAGTACAGAAACACTGACAGAGTCAGGATACACCCTGACACCCTGCTGGGCAGGGTGGTGGTAGCAGTCCGATTAAGTGGTGGCTGCAGTTCTCCTGAAGTGATAGATGTGGTTCTGTTGAAGTGGTGATCCTGTAGAAGGGTCCGGTGTTCCTCTGAAGGTCCAGTGATGGTTGTGTAGCTCTTGTCCTCTGGGAACCCCATAGGTAGGGGCTGAGTGTGGTGTTCCACACTTCAGATTATATCCAGGTAGGAAGGCTTGGTTCCTCCCCCGGGGTGGAGCATCTCACAATGGGATGATGTAATTTTATGAGTCATGCAGTGAGGCTTGGTGGGTCATTAACAGAAGATATACCCTGGAGGGAGTTATCAGGGATGTGTCATGGAAGAGACAAAGAACACTGCCCCATCTGGTTTTAACAGATGGTGATAGAATACATGCTTTTGGTTACATCTTACATTGTAACCTAAGACAGGCAAGGACACCAGGTATTTCCTTTAGAAGGGGAAAAAAAATAAAACCTAGAAAAAGTTTCAGCTTTCAAAATTGGTTTAGGTTTACTTATACCTTCAGTAATTCAGTTTCAACAGCCACAACATACTTGCTTTGGGAAAATACCACCATTCCAGTTAATGGAAACGGACTACCCAAGACCCAAAGGCAGCCTGGGGCATCCACAGCCACACCGTGGCCGAGCTGACAGAACTCCAAGTTGTCTGTGAGCAAATACGAGGACTGGGTCTTCTGGGAAGCCTGGGAAAATGCTTGGTAGGTGATCTGCAGGGAGCCAACAGTGCTGGTGAGCAGCATCCCTTCACCGAATGAGCCCTTGAAATCATGAGGAGTCACCAACCACTGTTAGGCACTGCCTTCCCAGTTCTTGAGCATTGTGAAAATTACTTTTGTGGTCAGAGACCTGTTGCTTTAGGCAGTGGTTAGTATGACTCCTTAAAATATAATCCCTTCCACAAACTCTCAGCTCCTTCACAAAGAAACCTAGTTTTTTTCTGGTCTGCTTAAATTCTTCTTGGAAGCCTCATATAGAATCTTGCTGTGGCTTGAAACTTATTTCTAATGTTCAAACTTACCTTATGAATGGTCAGTGTATAGGCAGTGTCTTGTACCATCCTTTCCTCAGCAAGGACACCTGACAATAATTTACCATTAGTTAAACAGTTACCCTTTAGTCTAAACTTACTGATTTTGTGCCTAGCATAAGTTAATTACTCACTAATTTCTCTTCTAAATCCCCAGTAGGTCCAAGCTAGTTAAAATTTTCAGAGTTACAGAAGTCTTTGATACAGTGCAAACTGTTTGAAACTGCTGGATCACAGGTAATATGAAATAAGTTGCAAAAAACCTATTTCTGGTCAATGCAATATTCTAATTAACCCGTTTCCAAGGAGTTCTTTCATTAGGTTCTGTTAGGGTTTTTGTTTTTTTCCTCTCAGAAGTGCTGCATACCACTGATACCATATTTACAGTCCGGTATTTGGCCAGATTTATTTCCCTTTTCTTAAAAGTATCTACCACATTTGTTGTTTTTCAGCAGTACAGTACCACTCTGACTTGGATTTGCTGAAAGCTCTCTTGCCAGCTTTGTGTGCCAGCTCCTCCAGCTTTCTGTGGTGGAGGTTCCCTGACACATCCCTACTAAATGCAATGCATGGACCTTGGAATTTTGCTTCTTTTCAAGCTGATCATTTTTGTTTCAACATCCTCCTTTTAGCGAAGGATAAAGGAGGATATGGAAACAAAAATGCCCGCCTTATCAAAACACCTTTGAAAACAAAGGCAATATTTGTGCTTGTTTATAGAAAATAGTAACTGGGCTCAGTTAGAGACTGTCTCTACTGAATACAACATTGTCCCCTTTCACTGTTAAAAAGTTACAGCATTCCAGGCCTGTTATAACTTCTTTTCTTTACATTGGCAAGAGAAAGGTAAAAAGTTTCTTGTAAAAGGGAATACTGGATTTCTGAAGCTTTTGGTTAGTGTTGCCTGGCTATAAATATACATAAATGCTCGCACAATATCCACTGAAAGATAGTTGGATCAAATGGCTTGTTCAGCCACATCAAAACTCTGCCATGGCTTGTGTCAGCAGATCACGTACACTGCTCGATGGAGCAGGATTTGACATCTGAAAGGTGCATTTTTAGTGGCAGAGTGTTTGGAATAGTTCAATTACGAACAGTACTTTTCAAGGATACAGCCACTCAGTGTAATGATTTCATCTGTTTCCTTGGGGGAATTATGTGCTGGATCCACACAGAGCATCTGATTGCATTTACCACCTGCAGGTGTTTTTAAAGTCTTTTCCTGGGTTTAGAACCTTTAGAGCTTCACACGTCCAGTGGATCTGATTATGGATTTTAGAGTGGGTAGCAAATTACTTCTCATGTACGGGTATCACTTCACCCAAGTCTATTGATGTATCAGCTGGCATATCAATTTTGTACATAGCTTACTATAAAGCCCTAACAATAGAGAAATATATTTGCACTGTGGATACGTTATTATAACAGAATGTTGAGTTTCTCAATGAGCCCAAATCTACTTTTTAAACAGAGTCTGTGGAACCAGCTGTATGGTAATAAACCTCTCAGCAGAATGTTTTGGGCTTTCTAAGAATTCCAAAACACATTTTGAAAGAGGTTTATTTGCACTTGTGCATCATGTCTGCTCACATTTAAGTGAAGGAAGCTCTTTCCTTGGTACTACAAGATACATTTCCATCTGTTACTGTACACTCAAACCATTATATATTATGAAGTTGAGAAGTAGAGCTCCATTCTAACATTTTACACTTTTACATTAGGCTGTGGTCTTTGAGCACAATTATTGCCGCAGTATTAAGATCTGTGACTTGTTTACTTAGATCTCTGATTAAAGAACAAATATTATGAGCACAACAAACTCTTAGAGACTTATTTTAATAATCATTAGGATGTCTTGTGTGCCTACAAACTAAGACAAACACTTTAGGCCACTCATTAAATCCCTGCAGGTGTTGTAGTTGAAACTTATTTGTGGACTTCTGCAGAGCCTGTAGAAGCAGCTGAACAGGCCTTCACAAGAAAAATCTTCAATTTTGAACACTATCCTTCCTTTATTTTGACTCCTTCCAGATAGTATCCTTATGATTTGTCCGACCGTAAATGTGCAACCACAAAGCAGCACAGAAACATCTAGAAACTCTGAACACTACAGAACCTTTCTAGGTCATGAGTCTGGCAATATGTTTTAGACCCTCTCGGAAACTTTAAGTACTGTAATCCTTCAAAGACAGAACAGGTCTCTTGTAAAGGATGCCATTTAAGTTAGAGCTCTTTTAGCAGAAATGCTTATGAAGTTGAGCATTATGAAACAGCCCAGGAAAAGAATTGTGATGAGCAGTCTATATCCCCTTTAAGCCGTTCATTGTAAGAGAGTCACTAAAATAGCTGTGACTGTGGGTCACTCTGCCACTAAGCAAAGAATTTAATTCTTGATTTGCTAGATTCTGCAAATATGAATTCTCAAATTACCAAATCAGCTTTATTCCAATTTTCTAACGAGCAATTTTGACAGAACATTTCTGCCCATCAGACTTTCAAAATGTCTCTCATGCACAGCAGTGTACTGGGTACTTCACAAAACTGACAATTATCAGTCTCCTTTAACTGTGCTTTTATAATGGATTACCTCATACAGAATATTTTATTAACAATTGCATTACACTTGAAGATGTTTATGTATTTCAATTAATTTTTTCTTCTCGTTCAGGAGCCTGGCAAAGTGTGGAAGTGAGGAAAGTGGGCTTATGTGTCTCTCCTCTCCCTGTAACAGACAGAACCACGGGAAACTTGTACCTTGATATCCTTGACATCCACCTACTCATACAAGCTTCCAGTCAACCAGTCTGGATTCAGGTAATCCCTATGCAAGTGTGCAACCAGCTGTTCTGACACTGGGGGAGAAAAACCCACTCTGAAATATGAGTGGGAACGAGAGCAAGTTCCTGCATATCCTACTTAGGATTTTCCACAAACTCTAGGTCACCTTTTCCCTCCCATATCTGTGATCTCTCTCAGCTCTGTATCACCTATAAGGCTTCCCATCTTAGATGGGACTATTAAAAAAAATCAGGGAAATTGGATGGGACTATTCAAAAAAATTGGGGAAATTGGTTCCAGCTTCCTCTGCAAATTCCTCTAATTCTTGTTAATTTTATTAATGTGTTACCTGGATGTGGTGTGTATTACAGAAAGCAAAGGTGAGTAGATTCTGCACAGAGGTTTGATATCTGCTACACCAACAAGCAAACTGCTTTAACTACTTCATGGCTACATTCATTTTTCATTTTCATAACTTCAGGACATAGCTCAGAGGGTGAGCCAGTCCAGGAGCTGGACCTCAGCTTGGCTTCAACTCCTTTTTGGAGCAGCACCTCCAAGCATGAAGGAGCAGGTCATGTGCCCATGAAACAGAAATGTTCCAAGTCCCATGCACCCAGCCATGGACACAGCTGGAGCCTGGCAGCTTTTCGCTGTCTTCTCCAAGGCAGAGCTTAGAACCTGGTCTTCAGCCTGACACAGCTTTTAAGAGAGACAGACAAGATATAGACATCTGCACCTGATTTTAACCCCAAAAAGCAGTCTAGAATGACAATGGAGGGAAAGACAACACTTTAGGACGTGATTTGTGTTATCTAAAGGATGTGGGAGTTGCTGACTGAAAACACAGGTAAGGATGAGCTGTGCTCAGATGCAGACAAAGCACTGCAGTTGTCTAAAGTTACTGAAGACCAGTCCCCCTTTATTTCTTGAACTTTTATGAAAACCAGGGGGCTAAACAGAGGAGACACACCCAAGCTGACTTTCCCACAGGTAGAAAAGCAGGAGCATAAAGTCAGCAGTCATTGACTGAAGAGCTGAAAGCCTTGGTTATGGCCAGGGTTTATTGCTACTTGTGCTACACAGTTTGTTTGAGTGTACATTTACAGGGACTGGCCTCAGTCTCAGCAGGTAAACTTACTTCTTTTTTTTTTTTTTTTTTTTTTTTTTTTTTTTTAAGTCATATTGGGAATATAATACACTAATTATACTTCTTCCCTCAAATTATTTTCAGTAGCACTCAGACCTTTAATCATGATCTGTAAGATTTACTGGACCATGAAATGCTTTCCACTTACTGAGCTGTCTCAGGCTATGTTTATTTTATATTTCCCAAGAGGGGCTATAGTGGGCTATTATCTCCTTCCGTAGCAGTAGACAATTTGTCCACTGCTAATTCCAGGTTCTACAGTCCAATAGCTATGACCACATAAGTTAAGTAGTTTCAGAACAAAGTTAACTATTGAAATGCAGGCTGTGTTGTGTCATAAAGATATTATACAGATAACAGCTTAGAATCTTGGTTCTTTATTTCCACACAATATATTCCATATTTCTAAAATTCCTACTCTTGCCATGACCTAGCTTGATGCATGGAACCAGTCTATATATAAGTCATAAAACATATCAGTGTGTCTATAAAATAAGCAAGAAATTTTTAAAGCATTTTATCCTTCCCTGTGCAAAATAATCACATGTATCTATCCTGCATGTAATAGAGACTGATTTAGAAAACTTAATAACACTGTATTTGGACAACATATTGCTATTAAATGGATATAGCCAAGTTATTCAAAGTTCTAGCCAACCCACTCTCTATTCAAAATTCATAATTCTTCATGCGACTTTACATTTCTATGAGCAACAATTTTTAGTACAAGTTTCCTCCAAAACTGAAATTATCTTAGATGTCACTCCAAGATCTTGTTTCATCTGCTCACATACATGTGTGTTTTCTTCTTAAGTGAGTTGTAACAAACAGATTTTTTCAAACTGAAAGGTGAAGTTGATGCAAGAGGTTAGACAGGTTCCTAGAATTTGCGTAGCCCAGCTGTTTCAAGAACACAGCAAGGCTTATAGGTAAAGGAAGAATGCTGTGTGTTCAACAAAACTTAAAGTCAAATATTTAACTAAGGATTAGTGAAAAAAGTTTACAAGCAAAGAAAGGTACCTATAAAAGCACCTTCACCTCAATTTAGCAGTACATTTTTTGTACTCTGGCCTGTGAGAAGCCAGCAGAGAAAGAAAGACTCAGGTTACACAGCTTGACCTCTTTCTGGGTGTATCCTCAGTTTTACAAGTCTTTTCTTTACCCCGAATTATTCAAATATCTTTGTGTTTAAAAACTAAATTACAAATGTAAAGGCCTCTGCAGTCCCCCAACTCTTTTACAGCTTAAACTGCGATTTCTGTCCTTCCAATTATGCTTATTCTGCTGGATAAATATAATATGCAGGCTGTTGCCAACATTATGAATTATTTGGGTGTCTCCAGAGTTTAAGTCCAAACTCCTTCCTCTCTGCACATACCCTTCCTTTTCATTACCAGCACGTCCTTCAGAGATATGATTCCTGTCACATGCATATATTGTGAAGCTCAGCATCTTCAGTACATTATCAGTTTTCTGCAATAGCTACACGAGACAATACATGATGAACTTTCTGAATAGCATTTTCTTCAGTCCCATTTCCAAATATGCACTGAAATTTTTAGGGGTGTGTTGTTAGGCACAGTGAAGGGAATTAGCTTTTCTGAGATATTTGTTACTCAAACACTTAAGTTGTTTTTTCCCCAACTGTTTGTTGTGAAGACTTTTTCAGAGTCCTCCTGAATTGTTTGACCGAAATGAAATTATTTTTCCTCTATCACACAAAATAGATAGAAGATGTAATATATTGCAACACCTTGGAAAATAAATTGAATTTCATTCCTTTCACCCCCTATTTCTCCTTGTAATCTCATCACAGCCAACCATAATAGTAAAATTTTATTTCATGGGGAATTAAACATGATCGGTTTTACACAAAGAACAATCTGGGCTGAAGAACTTGCAGGCATTACCTGAATTCTGGAGTGGCTGAGTTTCTGTGACGAGTCAAGTAGTAGTATGGAACTATTATTATAAATGTCCAGTGGATTAAAGTGCTTGTTTCACTGACATCTGAAGCTGTGATAGTCAGACCAGATGCTTTAAAGTGGTCCCAAATTCTGTCGTACAATTAGAAGGAATAAGCAAACCCGTTGAGCAGAGACCTAAATAAAGCCTTCACAGAAATTTAAAAAATAAACCATGTCTCTCTTTTTTTTCCTTTAGGTTACAGAATTTCTGAAATCATCTTGTCAGTATTCACCATTTTGTGTCTTAATATCTAGATATACACTGAATGACAGTAGGCAATATAGTAATTGTACAGTATATCACAACAATTCATTTAATCACTAAGAAAAAAGAACCAATAAACACAAGTGAAAAATCTACAAGCAACACATTATTGTAATTCATGTGTTTATAATCTTGTGCAGTCTAGGAAATCAGTTCATATCTTTTGTCATGAAAATTATCTTCTACTAGAGTTGGATAAAAAAGATCATATATGATGGGAATCCACACCTCAGAATGAAAAACAGTAACTACCACTTCTCCCTCAGATTCTTGCTTCAGAGCTTGTAGGTCACTCTAAAAGATTTCAAAAAATAAAAAAATGTAGGGAAAATTTAACAGCACTATTTGTATATTTAAAATTTAGCAATCTCATCAATATCTTTGATGAAGTAAAACCAGGCTGCAGTCTACTGAAAACATGACTGATCAGATGCCCAGCAAATCCTCTTCCAACTGGTTCACATTCAGCTGATCAGCTCCTGCTATTTTAACCAACTACAAAAGGTGCTGCCCAGAAAAACGTCAACCTGTAAAAAAAAAAAATTATATTATTTGCCAATTTCAGTAATAGCACAGTTCCAACACCTCTTACTAGAATTCGGTATGACAGGTTTCCAAAACTCAGAAGTACTAAAGATAAGGCAGAGAGTTAGGAAAAGATAAGCAGAAGAGTTGAGTGAGTCGCAGGCACATACTCTACATCTCCAACTCATAGTTCTGCTTCTATTTTGTCATCATTAGAGAGCATTGACCTGTATGATTCACTGCATAAAAATAAAAATCCTCTAAGCCTGGCTACTTCCCTGTCTTACTGAGGTGAGCTCCCGCTTCAGTCCCTTTTTTAAGAAAAGATGGTAATGATGTCTGTCTTGTGCCCTCTCTCCTTTTTAACTACACCCTCGTAATATCTATAAAAATGTAGCATCTCTGGAATCTGTGCTGTCAGGTCAAACATTTGACGAATTTGTCAATGGTTGCAAACTGGGGAAGAAAAGGAAGGAAAGAAGATGACTGGAGACCAGCAGTGTAAATGCCCATCTCTGTTTTCCTTTAGGAGATGGACTGGAAGTATCAGGGGAGAAGTTACAAACAGATGTAGTCAAAGAAGAATCAATTTATACAATAGGCCTTAATATTAGCAAAAAAGATTGATTTTATGACTGTGCTGAAAGATCCTCATCTATACCGAACTTCCTTTGGAAGCAGAGAGACTTTCTGTGTTTTTTCACTGTGACATACAATAGTACCTTGAAAAAAAAGAAAATGAAAAGGAGTGAGGAATTTCTATTCCTTTCTGTTCTCCAGAGAGTACAGTTAACCCTTAAAACACCCCATAAAACAAATGCGCCCACTTCTCCCCCACACAAAAAATCACCGGGCCGAAGAAAGCACATGACCCAAAACACAGAACTGCAACATTCATAACAGATGAGTTTTCCCACACTCGTAATCCTGATATAAGGCGGAATTTCTCCTCTTGTATTTTCTGGCTGCTTTTTAATGTTTCTTTTTAAGAGATATTTAAGTGAAAAACTCTTTTGAAATTAGTCTCATTTGTATGCTTTGGCAACTGAATGAAGTTGCTGAAATCAAAGAATATAACACAGTCTCCAACTCAGCTTTCCAGAGAACGTTGTTAATAACCTAACAAGTATTTCACTGAAAATAAAATAGATACACATAATAAATAGCAAGCCTGGGGCCAGATTTTGCATGTCTTGGTTTAAATCCTTTTCATAGCTGTATTCTGGTTTATGGGGAAAAAAAAAAGTATTTTTATTTACCTTAAATGAACTCATTGCAGCAACAAAACTAAAAAACATTACCAACCCAATAATGCAAATTAAATTCGGAGTGCTATGTTCACCATCCAAAAGTTTCCACGTGCCTAACAGTAAATCAGTGTAATCTGAATTTTAACCTGTGGCACCATCACAATAAAAAGAAGAGCTGCAAGGCCAGCTCTTTAAATACTACTATAAAATCAGTAAGATTGGAAAAGACCTCTAAATCCAACCCTTAGCCTAACATTGCCAAATTCACCACTAAACCATGCCCGTAAGTGTCACATCTACGTATTTTCTAAATACCTTCAGGGATGATGACTCCACCACTTCTCAGGGCAGCCTGTTTCTATGCCTGGTAACCCTTTCTGTGAAGGAATTTTTCCTAACATCCAAACTAAAAGAAAGAGAAAAATAGTTAAAAGTGATTATTAAATAATTTTTAATGTGAAAAAAAATACTTGGTATACATATCACAGAAAGGATATAAGAATTAATATATTCCATTCATTCAGAAAAGGAATAAATAATCACCATTTTTTCCCCTATAGTTTCTGTTCTACATTAAAAAAGAATTTGCTGTCTCATACGTAGCAGGGGACCATTTCTATGCCTCAGGAAACATGAAAATGGGTTCGCAGGTTACATCTTTGAACTCAGCATTTAAGGTACAAAATTCACACAAAACAAATCTTGAACTCAGACATATATTTAAGAGGATTTCTTTCATAATAGAAGGCTGAGGTCTGACAGAGACAGATGTTTACTTTTTGAGAGGTTAAGGAGAAAAAATGAAAGAGATTTACTTAGATATTCTAGACCTACATGAAATAGTAAAAGGAGAGCCTGAAAAACAGTACATGCCTGAAAAATCGGGATTATGGTATCAGCACGGGTAGCCATATTCCAAGGGCCTAAATTCCTCCCAAGTCTTTCTGGGAATCAGCATTTCCAGTGTTTAGTACTAGCTGACTGCAGGTCTTCACACAGACCTGGCCAACAGCTGGTACTGTGCC
Organism: Falcunculus frontatus; assembly: GCA_013398115.1. Taxonomy (NCBI): domain Eukaryota; kingdom Metazoa; phylum Chordata; class Aves; order Passeriformes; genus Falcunculus; species Falcunculus frontatus. The sequence goes on along the minus strand of VZRV01003104.1, from coordinate 14,829 downwards.
AAAAGAATTAGACAACCTGAAGATATCACAAGGTATCATCAAAGTTTGCATGCTGTAAAGCTGCTTTTAAAACAAACAAACAAACAAACAGACAGACAGGCAGTTAAATAAATAATTATGTTGTAGTCTATGTTTTAATTGGTCTGTAGTCCTCTGCTTTTCAGGGATATCAAGGAACACTTGACAACATAATGAGACAAATCACTATTGTCTTCCAGAGCTTGCAGACAGACTGAAACAACAGCTCAGATAAGGTGTGACACACGCCAACACACTTTACACTAAAATAATCTGCTTCTCCAAGAAGAATACTTTGCCAGGAATTGTAAACAAAATTTATTCAATTCAGAGTCCCAAGATCAGGGGAAAAAACTTGTTGGTGTCATAGCTGTGCCTGTAGTAACAGAAACAAAATTAGACTCTATCTGAGCTAGTGAAGACAGGGGAAAGACTAGAGGGCACAGAAAAGCCTGCAGACGGCTCTACTGTCACAAATAGCAAGCTTGGTTGGCTTACCCAAAAAGTAAAGTGCTACTCTAACGAGGATAGAAGAGACAGGCTCATAATGAACTTCCTGAGTTACCTCGGAATAGGCCTTTTGAAGGAACAGGGAATAGAGTTAATTACTTGCCTTTTTCTTGGTCTCTTTTTTACCCTATGCAAACTTCATATGCAAAATGCACCTGTGAAATAACAAACCTCCTGTGAAGAATAGTTGTGGCATATGTGCTTGCAGCCCATCAGTATGCTTCTAGTGTGCAAACTAATTCAAAACAGCTTTAGGCTTAAACAGGCCTCCTCTCAGAAGCAAAAGAGAAATCCCTTCTCAGTCTCATTTTGCAGACTGCTAAATAAGGTGAGCAGAACCAAACTTTCAGATCTTCCCTCTTTATGCGCAAGGGACCACAAATCAATAGTTCTTCTTGATGTTGCAATCTGAGCCCCAACAGTAAGAATGATAAATGCCATAGGAACAACCAAACACAGCTTTGGAGGGGAGGGAAGGGGGAGCAGAATAAAGGTGACCTTCAGAAAGGTCCATCTGGGCTGAGCTGCTCCTGGTTCCTCCTCCTGGCTCCCAAGATCCCCAGCCCTGGGCAAGAGGAAAGCAGGCAAACTCCAGTGAACATTTCTTTATTCGGTCTTACAGCACATTCCTGTCTGAAGCAAGGGGACCTATTTTATTTCATTCTCTGGGCATCTTTTAAGCTGAGACTGCTGCTTTTGCCAAGCTGATGAACTATAAAATGATTCTGCAATATCCACAAACAGGGGATGGAATGAGGTGCTCCAGCTTTATTTTCACATGATGGGGCTTAAATACTGAGCATAAGTCCTTAGAAATAAAAGGCTGATACTAAATCTCTTTACTACAATTTTCCCTGCCATATGTGGGATTCCTGTATTGACATTGCCTTTTCAGGACTGAATTAGGAATTTAAATTGGACACACTTCAAAACACGTGAAAATTTTGTTTGTAAAGAGACAATGGTAACATAATTAGGTTGTCTGTTGAGATCCAAGTTTATTTTCTTTTTTTTCTAGCACTGACAACAGAAGCAAATTGCATAAAAATTTATTTTCTCTGTCTTGGAAAATGAACAAACATTAACTGGCCATAATGTAAACTGTGTACATTACTTTACAAATATATTTAATCTTGTTAAAATAAATATGCATTCTATGTGCAAGACTACTTATCCTTTCAAATAATGTTCTATTTTAGAGTTTAAAAATGTTATGCAAGCTGTTCCTTGTCTATTTTCTTCTTATATTTTTGTCAATTTTCATGTAATTAAAGATCACTAACTTAAAAAAAAAAACAAACCAACAACAAATCTCCCCAGCATTCCAGTCCAAAAACCCTGCAAAAACCAAAAACTTTGGATGAGTTTGTATGTGCTACAGTTTTTCCATTTAGGTAGAATGATACAGAATTTTTCTGTTAAATAAACAAGATGCTACTGTTTCATGAGGACATAATTTAACTCAATGTTTTCCAGCTAACAAACAAAAGAACACGACCCAGAGACCAGCAGCTTCTGTTGACAGAAGCAGTCATGGGATAGCACCCAAATATTCTGTCAAGAGTTCCTTACAAATTATGTGAAGACAGAAAAAGAGAGACCTCACCCATACATGCATCAGGCATTTTTGCTTTGGTTTGCTCCTTTAAACCGTTGGGTTTTGCAGGTTACCTTTCACTCATTTGAAAAACAAGATTAGTAACACAGCCTTTTTGTAGTTTGCCCAAACATTAAATCTGTTTCTTTGTTTCTCATGGAATTGGAAAGTCAGATATATTGCATTTAAACAGTGAATGAAGGAAGAATATTGGAGGAGATGGAAAAAGAAAAGGCTTCTTTAGCTCTAAAATATACTGTGGAAAGGTCAGGAATGTATCAACCCCCTGCTTCATTCCTCTATTAGTTGGCATTTTTGATGACGTCAATGGAACAGTCTCTCTTTTAATGTGAAGATGGGATAATTTTGGTAAAGCTGTCTCAAGAAATTTTAATTCTATTCAAAGGAAAGGCTGCATTAATGCATTCATCTCAGAAAAAAAAGTCTCAGTTCTAAAGTTACTGTTGTGCCTTAGAAGGGAAAAGCTAGAAGTGAGATCTGGAAGCTGGGAATCTACCTTCTGATTTTGTTTTATGAAGCATTTGGAGACAGCTGCAGACTATGGTGCCACATCTGTGCAGCCAAATTTGGTATGAAATTTGGGTTGTACCCATAGCTGAAAAGACTGACAAGTAAGAATTCGTCTCACAGTTGGTTCTGTTCTGTTTGATTGTATTAATTATCAGCCTACTTGCAGAAATTTTGCATTGAATTCTCCAGAAGAGCAAAATTATCCAAATTATTAAATACACCGAACAACACCACACAATGTGCAGTACAGACACAAATACTCTCTCTGTATTTTCAATTCCACTGTTGACATTGTACTTGATTACTCCACTTCCATTTCTTTTGCAACTCTCCTACATGGTTACTCTGGTTAGAGTTTAGTTCAGTAATCAGTAGAGCAGGTTCTAGTATGTCTCTGAAAGAACACCCAGCAGTCCCTTTTCTGGAGAATCTTCTAGTGAAGCATGAAGGATATCTATTTTAGGACTGTGAAAGCATTTCCACATAAAAGTGGGGGTTTTTTGAGGGGTGAGTGGGTAAAGCTTTGCAAAAGCAGAAGACATTTTTACTAGGAACTTGCACTAGTGTATTTTTCATTACTATCACTGCAAATATCAGCAAAACAAACAGATAGCTATGATCTGATTGTATAATATTGATAAATCCGGATATTTTTCCTCCTTTTCCCCCACTCTCATCCTTCTTCCCAAAAAAACCATTACCATAGGCCAGGATAACAGTTGTTTAGCACACACATACGTTGTTCTTTAGTTCACATTATTTGCAAATGCAATGCTTGATTTGAAGATCACTAAAATAGTTCTTGTCCTGTGAACACACACACACACACAAAACCACAGAGTCAGTAATTACATTTTACATCCTATGTCTGAGAATAGGTTTTTAATAAAAATATATTTAATATGGCAAGTACTGTGGTCAAGAAGGGATTGTCATAGAGTGCAACTGCACAACACTTTCAGGCAACTGCTAAGTACTTGGCAGTGGTCTCACATGTGTACAATAAGCATATGTTTTAAGGGTAAATTTAGTGAAACAGTACAGCTTCAGCAGCATCTAGAGAATTCCAGTAAAAAAGTACAGTTTGGAAATCCCTTGAGCTGCTTGGGTAGAGTAAAAAAGTTGCAGTGCAGTGTTTCTGGCACCATTCTGTATGAAGTCACACATTTAGAGTGCCGTGTTAACAGGATCAGCATCACACACAATGGGTGTCACAAAAAAGATGCAGTGCCCATGTCCTTATGCCTTTGGGTCTCTGCCTTGTGCTCCTTCCCAAGTACCCCTGATGCCCTTTGCATTTAAGGCAGAACTGAGAAGTTAAAGCCATGGAAATCTTTCAGGAGGTGATAATTTTTAGAGCCTTCACAGCAAGGGCTGAGCAGGTAATCCAGATAATCCACCAACAGGAGCCCCTAGGTGCATTTATATCTGTGTATATAATACTATAATCAAGTCATCGAGTTATTGTTGTAACAGAATTATAAACTGGGGTAATAAAAAATAGCAATAACTTGAGTTCTATGGAGCATATTAGTTAAGGTGATCCTATGTCTGTTTCATTTGGTTTATTAGTGAGTCTATTCATAACCTATATGAATATCAAGAAGCAATTGCTAATAATATAGGTTAATTGGATCCTACTTTTATCCAAATAGCCTTTGCAAAGGATTGCAATTAACCCTCTGTCTCCAAAAAGTGTGACATGTAAGAATTATTCAGTTAGTTCAGAGAAATGAATAATCAAATGACTGAATTTTTTTAAAGGATCTAAAATTTTAGTAATTTAAATTAAGAGTGATGAATAAAATTGCAAATATTGAGAAAATTAATTAATTCTCAAAGAATAAATGACAGTGAGTCTGAATGATCTGCTGGATTTCTGCAGAGATTTAAATGAAAATATATTTAAATAAAAATTTTATTGAAATTTCTGTGAAAAATTACATGAGTTTAAAAATACATGCAATGTGCATATAAACAGATTGGAGGGCAAACTCAGAATAATTTACTTGCACTGGTAGTCTCTCATAACATTTTACATTCTCACATTTGCCTACCTTCAACTTCCATGTCTTTTGCTATGAACTTTGCAAAATATAGCAGCTGTGTGCTCATAAATAATTACTAGGGAGAAAAGAGCAAAGTAATCTGAGTCTTTATGCAGTTCATCTATTTCTTCTTTAGGCATTAGTTCACCATGGAGAAGCGGAAAATAAAAACCTGTTTAAAAAATAATAAATCAATATTATGCACACCTGGATTTCTTGAGGAAATGCAGCATGCAGCTGACTTGACTTAACATGAAGGGATGATATTAAAAATCTTCAGTGGTCATGAGTTCAGTAAGAGCTGATCAGCCCACAGAAAGACCCAGGGACAGCCAGCACCAGTGCAAAATGAAACTCTAAATTGGTTCTTAAAACTTAACTATGTTCAGTGCTGTCCTCTCTAGTTAGAAAAAAATACATGCAAATGTGCCCATGGTACAGCCACGTGCCCATGGTGAGTTTGTATAATTCAAGACAGATTCTTACTGGCAGGATTTTATTCTAAAGTGCAACCAACTGAGAGAGCTGCAGGATTCCCCAAAACACAGTCAAAATGATAATATTTACTGATGGAGATTCCTTAAAAAAAAATTAAAAAATTAAAATCTGTCCCTCCAGTGCAACTGAAGATATGTCCTAGAATTTTGGCTAATTATAAAGACTGACTTTGAAACAGGAACCAACTCAGAAGGGCATAGGAAATTCTAGAAAAACACCTGCTTTTAACCTTAAACCTAAAATAACAGTGTGTGTGAAATGTAAATATGAACTTCAAATTGTACTCTCAGTGTGGTGGCTCCCATAAAATATACCATCACAAGTAACCAGGCTTTTATCCACATACCTACATGGAGACAAATTCAGTACCAAGATTATGACTCAGCAGGCTCTAAAATCTTATTTTTGCTGAAACTTTTAGATATATTTCTTTCTCCTGTAATATTAGGAAGCTGAAGACCATTTTATTTTTCTCTGGTTTATACATATATATATTAGTGAAACAAAAACACAGCAAAACAAACTATATCCACATGATTAGCTGAATGGGATTGTTCATTTGATGAGCACAAATCAATATAGGGGTCAGGAAGCAAATGTTAATTCTGCTTTATGTGCTTGTCTGAACCTGCTCCCCAGTGTTATAGAATGTTAAAACACTCTAAGAGATAAGGCTATGCATTTCCCTTAAGGCAGTTTGAAGCTGACCCACTTCTGGGATAAGGAAATTCAGGTCTATTTTGTTGCAAGATTTTCTTAATCCATATCTACATCTTGAGACACAATGCCCAGTACTCCATCCCTGCCTTTATCTGCTTTTGCTGTTCAGACTAAATTCCATGGGTCAAAGCTGGAACTCTTTCCCGGTTTTCTCTCTGGAAATGCTAATTCTTTTGGCTTCACAGAGGCATCCACTGAATGGGGGTTTTTGATATCTTTTTTAGACTTATTTACAAAAAATCCAGGATCCCACACCATCTTTACTCCCTGTGGACTGTTTTCAGTTCCTTTGCTGCAGTGCTTGTGTCCAGGGTAACAACTACCCAGGCAAAAACTGGTAAAGGGCAACAGTTGAGACAGTAAAGTGTTAAAAAACAAATAAACAAACACCCCCCCCCCCAAAAAAAAACCCCAACCAACCAACCAAAAAACCCCCAACCATACCTGCATGCAAACACAACCAGAACAGGCTCTCTCAAAATGAGCAAGAGCAATTATCTGTTCTGACTAATTAGTAAATTCATTGTGTAATGCTCAGGAAAAGAAGAATGCAGTTGTTTCCCAGAAGGAAGATCTCTCTGAAGCCCTATTCCTTGACCATTTATATGGTACATTAGGGAGAGAATCAGAGTTGTTTTATCATGCAACTTAATTAGGTGAATATTTAAGAAAATCTAATTATTTGGTAGACCCTTGATTTGCAGTCCTCTCATACGAGTGCATAACTGCCAGACAGGTTCCTAATTACATTCTATCTACTGTTCAATCTATTTCATGTCCAAAAGAGAGAGGTGAATATGTAGTTCCTTCAGAGACGTTGTCTCCCATTCTTCTTTGTATTTCTTCTGTAAGCTTGCTAGAGTAGAAATGCTAAATAAAGCAGTTCAGCATAGCAGACCAGAGTAGATTATTGTGCTTTCCTGTTTTAAACTTTTTGTTCTTTTCCAGGCACCTTATGCCACTTTTGACATTGGTTCTTACTATTTTGCTTCAATAACCAAGGACTCCTGCTCTGCTGTGAAAAAGAAGTGTTAATAAGTCTACCTCTATAACATTTTTACTGTCGGTCACTGCAAAACTGACACAGTAATTGGAGCTGGGAGTGACATTTTTACAGTGAAAAAAGTCAAATGCTACAAACACTAAGTAATTTCATCCAGGCTTTGGTTTTACTCTGAAATATCCAAGATAATTTCTCCTAACTATAGTATTTTAAAGCCAGAAATGAATCATAATATCTGTAATGTGCAGACGCACACTGTAATTTAACTGGTCTTTAGTACAATGAATCTCTAGTGTGAAATTTTCCTTGCTAATGATCAGCATAAGCTATGGCTCTTAATGCAATTATGAATCCAAGCCTCACCATCTATAGGCAACTGAGTAACAAGATGATATCATTAGACTTCTCATTTCATTCACTCATACCTATAGGGAAAAAACAAACATTATTATAAGCGATTCACTTCTTCTATCACCAAAAGGGACCCTAGAATACATTGAATTACATATTATAGGCTCTTAATTCTCCCGGGTAAGCAAATAAACTGTTCCAGCATTGGCAGTTTCTCTTTTAAATGGGTTTTTATTTTGAATAACATTAAAGAAAACTAAGGCAGTCTAGATAAGGAAAGAACCTTTCCTGATACCAGAAGCAAGCAATCCTTTCAGCCCCTTTGGAGAGATTCCTCTCTTTGAGGTGCCAACATACCCCTCCCCCTGAGGGCTTCACAAACAGGACCCTTCCCTGACCCTGGGCTTTTTCACCGAGGCCTGGGAGCTGGCTCCATCCCATAGAGTTCTGAAGGAGAGCTTGAGCAGCTCCTTTCCAGAACCTCCAAGGTCCCCAGAGCTGCTGTGGGATGATTCCCCACCTTATCTGACCCAGTAACCTGGTGGGAAAGGTGCTAAGTCTTTCCCATCAGTAGAAATGCAGCACTTCCTTGGGGAAGGCATGGGCTGGTAAAAGTCTGTGAAAGCCTAGNTGTGTAAACTAAAGATTCTGAAAGGGGGGCAAGCTGAGGGGAATTACATCATTAAACTGGGGCTTTAATTGGAGAATTAACCCTGATATGCAAATAAACCAAACCTATAAAAGTGTGAAGAACTCATGACCTGTGGTCCACCTTGGGGTCCATTTTTTGGAAGCAGCCTCTGGCTCCCCCAGGGTGTACCTTGAAGGCCCTTCAAATAAATACCTATCTTTATTCCCTTACTCTTGTCTAGTTTCTGTTTCTAGGTGGCTGGAGGAGGCATCAACAGAAGCATCAGCTATTGATTGTCAGATAATACCATTTTCAGCAGCAGAAAGTCTGTCAAAAGAGTAAGTGGGCCTTCTCTAAAGGATTTCAGAAATTCACTCTATAGGCAAGCACTCCTTCTCTGTTGCACCCCCCTGGAAGGTGGGTGTTTTTTCCTCTGGAGGGAACTTAGAAGGGGTGGTGTGTTTCCTGTCCACACCCTCTCCCCAGGGAGCTACTGCCAGTCCCAGACCACAAGTTTCTGCACAGGTCAGACCTCTCCAGGACAGACAGGTTCTAGAGCCACCAGTTCTACGAGATGGGTGGTGTTGGCACATGTGTGTGCTCTGGAATCAAAGGGAGTGTACTGGGAGAATAAACACTGTTCTGTCTGCTCAACCTTGTTCTATACCATGTGTCAAGACTACAATTTTTAAAAAAACAAAACCTGAAAAATATATATAATATGTATACACCCCAAATATTTTGCCTACCCCAACAGACTGAAGTGTTTGTTAGTCTCTCTGCTTGAAAATCCCTGTGTGACAGAGTTTAGTCCTTTTATGACATTTCATCACCTCTATGATGACATTTCATCACACCAAACAGCACTTCTAGTTAAAAAAATAAAGTTATTTTGTTACTCTTTTTTTTTAATCTTTATAACCATACTTTTACATTTCCTAAGAGGACAACTGACCTGCTTAGCAGCTAATGCCTCACACCTAGGAGGTTCCCCACAACCCCTTTAATAAGATTCACCTGAAAGTAAGGGTAGCTTCCTCTAACAGAGATGGGATTATAGAGATCTGCTTGAGAGACTGTGCAGTGGGAATTTTGGATTAAGGGTTCTTTAACACATAACAGCTAAAAGAAGAATGTTATTAAAGAGGAGTCAGTAGCTGGATGGATGTGTTCTCACCTATTAACATTCTTCTCCCAAAGTAAAATTAAAGATTAACTCTAAAGATCTAGTGGTTGTTTTTTTTTTTTTTGGACAGGGTTTGGGGTTTTTTGTTGGTTTTGGGGGTGGGCTTTTCCCCATCAGAACACTGGGATTGATATTTTGCACATTCTTTTTCTTAAGACCAGCTGGACTGAGAAAGTCACTCACTGCTGACTCAATAGAGCAGTCCTCATTGCTCTACTGTTCAGATGGAAAACCTGTGTTGCCCTTCTTTTTTTCAGTTATCACAGAGGACAAAATTTGAGGTGTGCTGTATATTCTTCTGGACTGTGTCCCTGAACCCAGCATTTCTAAGTCAGAAACTGAGCAAATACAGAAGGATCTTCAGATGACTTTTAGCCAGCTAAATGTCAGATAATTCTGGTGGATGATTGTTTAATCTTTCCTGTAAAATCTCCAGTGATGTAGACTCTGTCACCTTGTCAGGCTGTTTATCCTCACTCTTATAGTCAGCACATTTTTCTTCTATCATCTAATCTACATCTTCTTGGCTGAAAATTAAGTTTGTTAGTTCCTGTCCTATCCTTTGGAAAAGTCTATTGCCTTTGAACTTGTAGCAACCATGGCTTTATGTAATTGAAGACCATTATTACAACTTTTCTCTAAATTAAACAACTCCAGGTCTTTCTATCTTTCTTTAAACTTTTTTCCAGGACCTCTGATCCTCTTTTGTTGTCTGTTCAGAATTCTTTAAAAGGTCACAAGTAAACCAAACACAATACTTCAGCTGCAGCCTTATTAAAATGGAAATACTCTCAGCTTTGCACACTCTATAGTAAGATTTGGGTTTTTTTGGAAGCAACATGACCCTATTGATTACTACTTAGTCTGTGATTCACCTTATTCATTCTATCTCTTCTTACATTTAAACATCTTGCACTTTGTACATGTTCTTAATTAATTTTCTTTTATTGTTTACAGACTGTTTATCCAGTTCATGACTGGACCTCAGGTACAGAAAAATTGCCTGGAAAGTGAACATGCAATCTGACCATCCTGTGGCTGAAAACGGGAGTGCTTGCCAAGTGACCTGTTTGAAACCTCACAAAGTCAAGCTGCTGGAAATAGAATATTTAATTAAATACAATATTGTTATCTCTGGGTGACTTCTACATACAGTCCAGTTTGAAAAACAGAAGGTAACATTGGTGCAGTAAAGTGACGAAATTATGCAGCACTCTGATAAACTAAGGGAAAAATGCTGTAACCATTAACACTGTCAACATAGGAGCTTTCATATTCAAAACATTCATCTGGCCTCCCATATATAAATTTACTAAGGATAGTACCCCAGTACCATGAGGCTAAATAAAGAAATAAACAGAGTGAGTGCAGCATAATAATTTCTGGTTTTACACAAGAAATAAGCCCTTTCAGGTTTACATCACTGAATGATTGATGCGCCCAAAATCTGTTTTAATATCCTTCTTGAAACATCTTTCTGTTACTTAATTCTTCGTTTTATTTTATTTCAGCAGCTAGGTGCATATAATCTGCTGCCGTTCCACCAGTACTTGATAATATAAATGTAGATCTATTAAAAAGTGGTTAATTTAAAATAAATTGAATGTTTCCATAAAGAATGCTCTGGCACTATGCTTTTACATTAAATGAGATGAGGTGACTGAAAGCCACTATCTCAGACAGAAGGCAGCAGCATTCAGCTTGTGATATGTTAAATAAGAATATTCTAATATCTAGGTCTACTGACTCAGACAAACTGAGTTCCTGCAGATAAAGCTTCATGCTATAGTGAAGCACTGAAGATTTGCAAGATGCTTGTTGGGATTTGAACACATTTGAAAGAACGGCACAGTCAATGTTACAGAGCTGATACAATAATAATAATGTGTATACCCCAAACTTGAGCCTCTGGGGTTTTGGCATGTGAATTGAATGGTTTCACTGAACATTTCCATCGGTAGGAAACGAGGGTACAAGATATCCAACAGAATTAGAATCATGCCATCACAAGGGTAATTGTTCTAGAGCTGAGAAAATATTCTAGGAACGTTTTTATTGAAACCGATATAAATTTATCAAAACAAACAAAAATTAAGCAATGTTTTTATTTTAAAGTGTTTTCTCAAAGAATCTTCAACCAGTGCCTTATTTGGTTTGCTTCCAGGGATGGGCCATCCACAGCTTCTCTGGGAAAACTGTCTAATGCCTCACCACCCTCACAGTGAAGAATCTCTTCCTAATAAGTATTTTAAAGTGAAATATTATTAATAACTCCTTGCTGGTGACACATTTTTCATGTTAAATTCATCATTTAGCAACACTATGGCTGTGTAAGCTGTAGTAAAACTTAATAATATTCCTACCTAAAGACTAAACACCACACCCCATTAATGCATTATAAGAAGTGAAAAGACTGCAAAACATCTTGAGAGAAAGCTCTGAAATTGCTAATAAGTCTCTTGGGTAGTGAAGTAAGCTCCTAAGTTCAGAAGTTTTCTAAGATATCCTGGATTAAACAATTATAAATTTGTCAATTGGAAGGACTGCAATGAATACATACAACCAAAATTAGCCATTTTGTTTGTTATGTTTGAACTGTTTTAGGAGGAACCAGGAGAATCCCTGAGACAGAAAATAATTATTGTAAATAATGCATGGGAAACTTTTACAGTGGTGCTTTCAGCTGAAGAGATGTGATTAGCGTTTCACTCCTCAATTGGCAGTTTTAGGTCACTGGCCTAGTCTAGCATGAATAAAATCAGCGAATGAAAAATGACAATCATGAAGCAAAAATTAAAGAAAGGCGATTTGGAAAAGGAACTTTTGCTACATCAAGTAAAGAAGATTAAATTTAATACCTCATTTAATGTCACCATTAATCTGTCATTGCACTGGGTCAATATGTGCAGAGGCAAATGGAGACAAAGACGACACTGAGGGTAATGGTACTTATGTGCATTCCCCTCACTTAGAAAGTTTGACTTGGTAAAGATTAAACAGAAAAAAAGACTACTCCTGGCCTTTGTGGTGCCCTTGAGCTCTGGTGTCCTTCCCAAAATAACTGAATAGTCACAGGTTATAACATCAGGCTCAGAAGCAGAACTCTTGGAAAAGCACCACCTTAGTACAGATACACCCTCTTGTCAGTGGTTTCCAGGTTCTGGTAGAGCTGAGGAAATGGAGCAGCCCTCCAGGTGATATATTAAGCCAAAAACCAGAAATAGCTTTTCGTTATCAATGACTTGATGGGCTCTTAGTTTGACTTAACTCCCTGAAAGTCCTTGTGTTCCATCTATAGATGGCTATAAACACACACATACACATATGTATACACACAAATATACTTCTTAAGAATAAATTCTAAAAAGCACATTTGCCCACTCAGATTCAGGCACATTTTTAGATCACAATGTCTTAAGTGTGTGCATTAAAAACAATTTGTAGAACAGGGCCATGCTGTGCCTTCCAATCCAAACCATTCAGTGATTCTATGATTCTGTGCTACCTTAGGCTGTAGGTGTTGCTGAGTAGTTTCCAGTGTTATTAATAGTATTTATAGTAATTATTTCTAGTAAAACTAATCTCTTCCTGTACCTTCAGAATAGTGTACTTTAATATCATTAGGTCCTGAAAATGCAAGCGTGGATCTTATCTTCCATTACTTTTCCTAGAGAACAGCTATTTGAAGTTATAACTTGGTATTTGATCACAAGTATAAATAACTACTCTGGCAGCACAAAAGGTCACCCTATAGACATATTTAAATGGGGAGTTTTTAGCATCTATGGTGATAACAATAATTTCTATTTTATGTATGACTGCATATATGGAAAGAAAAAGATTTTCTGAAAGTCAGTGCAATAAATGGGAGGTAATTATGGGGAAATAATGGTAGTAAGCAGTTTGTGAGAAGGAAACCTCAGTAATTTTTAATGGCTTATCACTTGAATTTTTGAGCATTTGTAAATATTTTTGTATACGTGTGGTCTTGGACATCCTGACTTCTTGGACTTTGTAGAGTCAGAATTAAGTTCTCCAAAGAAACTAAAGTTTCTACTTCTAAACCTTTATTGTTTCATTTACCATTAAGGGTTGTTACCCTATTCTTCTAGTATGAAAGGGGTTAGATGAATAATAAGACTCACATTCTACAGAGGAAGAATTTGAAGACAAGGTAAAACTTTTTTTTTCTTACATTAGAGAGGTAACAGTGGTACTGAAACACACGTATGCAATACAGGAGCCTAAAGGAATTTCTTTAGGTCCCAGTCCCTCAATTAAATCATGTTCTTGAATGAAATTAGAGAGATATGTTAACACAGTGTTAGAGTGTCAAATCTCCTTAGTGTCACCCACTGATTTTCTGGAAACTGGCTGGAAAAGTTTTAGAGTCAGTGTCTCTTGTCTTTGTTTATTAGAAAAAAAAATTGGAGAATCTGAAGGCAAAAGAGGCATTAGGAATATACACTTTCATTTTATTTTTCAGAACAGAATGTTTCCTTGTGCATGAAAAAAGTTAACTGGAAATACTATGTGCCAAGTAGACAAAAGATACTAAGAACCAGTGGTTACACGGAAGATTAGGCTTGAGTAGGTAAAAAAGTTGGTTTTTAAAGGTAAATAAGATGTGTGTGTGGAGTACAGCAGAGAGAAGTCTAGAAGTCTATGACTTTCTAGGTAACAATAGAGTTGGCACCTTTGATGGTGTACTTGATTATGGGCACATGAATAAGAGATTCTCCCAAGAATTTGTGGACAGCTTTCTATACCTTCTGTGGAAAGGCAGAGACAGTCTTACACCTCGACTTTACTTTACAAATGCTCTGAGTCTGTATGGGTGATGTTTTAACATGATCCAGTACAGCCACAGCATTGAGAGGCACAGACATTTAGGTACTGCATCTCCCTAGAGACTGGCACAGGTCTGTATGTGGTGGCAAATTAACAAATATACATTGACAATACAGAGACAAATATTCATTCTTGGCTTTCATTTCCAAAGGTTTACCCCCCTCAAATCTATATTTGTTGTGCCAAAACCATCAAGGCCTGCTTCTTTTCAAAAAGCTACATGTTTTGTTTCAGTTATTAGATTAAGAAATTGTTCTCTGCTGCTGCTTGTTCTGTTTTTACTGCTACTTATTTTTCCCCAGTTAGTGCCAAATGAATCAAGAGACAGGTGAAAATGTAGGGCTTGACTGGCCTGCGCTGGTGCAGCAACCTGGCAATGTCCTCTTGTCACCCTCCCTTCAGACATTTCCATACCCTGATCAAATTCCCCTGGAACCTTCTGTAGCTCCTCCCCCCTAGTTCCCCCAGCCTTTCTTAATTTGAGAGATATTACAGCCTGTGAATCATCTTCATGGCCTTTCAGTGGCCACTTTCCAGTGGAGACAGAGCACTTCAGGTATGACCGCACCATGGATGAGGAGGGGATAAGGATTCCGTCCCTCAGCCTGCGAGCAGCACTTCTAATACAGCCCAGGCTGCCCTTCGCCTTCTTTGCTGGAAGGGCACGTGGTTGGCTTCTATGAAATTTGCTGCTGACCAAAAAACACAAAGACATGTGGGCTCCCAGAGCAGACAGCAGAAGTTTGTTTGCTGGACATTTTCAAGCACATGCCCAGCTCAAGGCAGATGGAAGAAGAAAAGGGGAGCGAGGAGATGACAGAGTCATGGAAAGCTTGCAGCTGGAAGGGACCCTGCCCAAGTATTACGATCCCATTAGGCAGAGAT
>VZRV01003103.1:42181-524686 GCA_013398115.1 Falcunculus frontatus | reverse complement strand
AAAGTGCTTCCTAGCAGTGTTTACGCCATTGACCATAACATTTCATTCTCTTACAATGGGTTTAACAGGATTGTTTTTCCCAAGATGCGTGATTTACGTGAAGTTTTTCTCCCAGATATACTGAAGGTCCTGACCCAGAGGAAACAAAATCTCTACGTCAACAAATTATAAAAGAACTTAACAAGGGCTAAAGAGAATACTCTAATTAGTTGTTGAGATAAGGAACAAAGGTAAGAAATTATTATATGTCCCACAGCCAAACAGATAAATTGATATACCAGTGGCAGCAGTAACAAAAATAATAGCTCTTATTATTATTATATAAAGATTTTTCAATTCTTAGGCTCCAAAGATAATCAGCAAAGTGAATCAGTGGCAGCAGGGAAAGTCAAAGTCATGATGTTGCTCACAGGATAGTATCAGCTCTGTGCAGCTGCTTGAAAAATTTGCATGTAATATCAAGTAAAGAACATCTGCTGCTCAGTATGCAGGAGACCACCAAAGCTGCTCTAGAGAAGAGGTGGGAGGAATGGATGGATAGGAACTGGATCACGATAAGCAAAACAAGAAGTGGCATCCCTCTGAATGGCACGACCTCTATTATCACTTTCTAAGTCATTTACTCCCACTTCTCAACCGGAGACTAGTGTTCGTGATGATGTAGGTAGCTGCCATAGGCAGGTTAACCTGACAGTAAATTTGCTAACATGCGATAATGTTCGTGGAATCAATGTTTTCCAGAACACATAAAATACATGCTTTCAAAGTAACAAAATCTTTGATGTGAACTTGTGAGCACATCGCCTAACACCATCTTCCAACATGTACAGTGCTAACCTGGGGAAGCAAGGAGGTAAAAGGCTGTGTCAGATACAGGTGTGGAAAATGATACCAGAGTAAATGTATAAGGATCCGCTTGTGACTAATCACATATAATGGGAGAGATGGGAGTTAGATGTACAGAAAGCTATTGCTTCAGGCATGATTTTTACTATCATAAGGGCCTTGTTTGTATTTCTGTTCAGCTCAGTAAAGTCTTTCACTTTTAATGGTTCACTGCACTGAACAGCAAGAAATTACAGGATGGAGTTCTCAAATGAAGTTGCTCCCTGCACAATGCAAAGAAAACCTTGTGGGTTTTCCTTTGAGTATCTTGGTAATTCAGAAATTCAGTATTAAGAGTATATAAAATATTATTGAAAATTTTCAGGGTTTATGTCACATTTATATGTATATATACATAGGCATAGACTGTTAGGAAACCTTTCTTTTTAAGAGTGATAATAAACCATTTGGTTTTATTTCCATTATTTTCACATGCTTATGTTACTTGTCTTTCTCTAACCTTCTGTATCATCCAGGTTAAAGAAAAATACTATTTTGGATCATTTCAGAAACCCATTTATAATGCAGCGCTGCTCAAAAGATGTTTTAAAATGGGCTATATTTGGGTTGAGAGGAACACAATTATCTAATAATCTAATAATAATTTAAAAATCTGTGCTACCATCTGTGCAAAAGCCCTGATAGAGGCTCTACTTCAGCACAGCATGGCTTGCTTAAAACATGAATCAGTATCTTTAGTGGACAGATGTTTTTTCTAGTTTTTTACTATCAGAACAATCTTTCTTCTCTATATTATATGCACAGAGGTCCATTTCTAGGAAAGAAAGGTAACTAAGAGATTACTGCTGTTATAAAAAGTCATTGTACTTGCTGTGTGCAACACTTCTGATTAATGGATTCTGTAAAACAGAGGGAACTGATTTTTTAGTATAATCTGGGGAATTTTGTGAGGTACAACATTATGAAATGCCAAGCGTGGTTATTAGTCACAAAGGGATCTAAGACTTTTGCTTATTTAATCAGTGAACAGAAATAGTCAAAAAAAGTGTTGTAATTTTGTGAGTCACTACCACTGAGCTATTTTTTGCAGAAATTATTTTCTGATTTTGAGCAATGAGCAAAGCTGTTCAAAACCTGTTCTCTCTTCTGCCACACACCTGTGAGCCCCTGGAGTGCAGGCTTGTGTCCAGTTATGGTGCTAGCCCCATGTAAACATAGATGCAGATCATTTTAGTGTTTCAGCTTAATCTAACATTAACAGCTGCATAATACCATGGATTTATATAAATATAAACGCCATTCTAGTTACACATAAATAAAATCTACAGTCTGAAAAGTGCGGTTCATTTTGCCTTCAGAGCCTGAGGAATAAACAGTAAGTAACATGAACAGAAAAGGGGGAATAAGACCCTGAGGATGCTGCCTTATGCAGCTCCACCACCTGTACAGTCACAGACAACTTTTGCTTGGCCAGCTGGAGTGACTTTTGTTCAGAAAGCTTCTGTCAAGTATTACTTCTCTTGGTATTCTCTTAGTCTGAATGGCCTGGTGATTGGGTTGGGAGGAAGGCAAGCAGAGGGGAAAAGAAAAGAAGGGAAAAAAATAACTATGTCGTTAAGACAAGACATTTTGATTTCCTCTATGTATTGTACATAAAATAAAGAGGTTAGTAGGGTTTTCTCCCCCTTCTGCCCTACCAACTGTGGAAAAAAGGTAGGATATAATACTTGGTTACCTGTCCAGACTCAGGCGCAAGGAAGGTTCAGGAGACATGTATACACAGAAAGAGAATGTAATTGAAACACACACAAATATTTACTGGTAATTATTCTATGTCAGGGACTTTTTTTAAACCTCAGACTGAAATCTGAAATACTCTCCATTGCTGAACCAAATACCCATAAAATATAAAAGCAAGGCTTTTTAGCAATCTTCTGGAGCTAACAACTTCTCCTGTTGTGTAATGACTTCTAGACGTTTATTTAAAAAACACTTTGGAAGAGAGTTTATTTCTCAAAGTTGTGTCAAGTAAGAGACTTTCTGACAGGCAGCTTCTCATTAATATTTGCCTCTTGTGAGTCATAATTCATTTTGTCATAGACTGTGGTGGCAGTACTTTGCTTTTATTAACATGATAGCTTTGTTGACTATTCAATGTTTGGAGCCATTGCATAACAAGGGTCACTTTGTGCCTCCTTTGTCACCACGACCTTCAGATTATCGCTTTACTTTCCACTTCAGTCTAACATGCTGCTTTCATTTACTTGATGGTTGCATGGTTCAATAGCACTTAGAGAGATGTTGACAGCAAATGGAAAAGTTTGAAGATACTCTTGTTTAAAATAAGACTGTGTATACCTGTTATATACCAAATTTATTTTCTTTCTCTTTTCAAATTAATGACAGTTACTTTAAATGATAGCTTTGGTTTTGTTCTTCAACAGTTACTATTTTTTGCTTTTTCCTTCCCCCCATCCTTTCCCCCTGCCCTACCATCCCCTGCCCCTCATGTCTGTGCAAGGGGTTCACCTCTTGGCTTATACTGAGGTCAATCAGCCATCTTTCTACTAGAAGTTAGTATATCCACCTTTGGGAAGAAAAGCATAATATCTTCCAAAGATGATGTAACTACTATGTGCTCTTCTCACTGCAGCTGACATGAGAACACAGCCTGGGGAAGGGAACACTCTGAGGTTCTCTGTGTCTTGACAGTCCTGAGCTACTCTTCCATCCTATACAAGTAGGAACTATTTCTTCTCATCTGTCCTGAAGAAGCCTCTGTGGTAGGATTGACAAATACATACTCCAGGACTCAGGGAAACAAATTTAGCTTCCAGATGGGATGTTGACTCACAGAAATATTTTTGCATTCACGGGGATAATGGGGACACAGAAATACACCTACATGGACTGCATAGTTTAACAGGAATGTAGAATCTTGCTGGAACTGAGTCCGGTGCTGTATTTTTGCTTGAATGAAGTAATTGTAACACACAAACATCCCTTCAGTATTTCTCTTAATGCTTTAGACATATATTTCACTACTCTTTGTTCTGAAATATATGCATCCCAGAATGTCATCCTTTATCTTTTAAATTAAATTATAAGTATTTGTGATGTGATGTCCCTTGAGAGATAAGACAAAACATGGAACATTTTTACACCTTTGGGAATATTTGGATACTTTCCCTTAGTTTCCTTTGATGACAATCTGTGATGTTTTGGTCAAAATGACTATGTGTTTAACCTTTGTGTTACCCGCAGTAAAGCACGCTAGTAATGAAGAAATCAAATGCTGTTAATGCTTGCTATCCTGTTTGATTGTGACTTTCGTTTTCTTGACAGTTTTGGAAGTACTGCCTAAGCCATCTCTTCTCACATTTCTTAAGGGTGTTTCAATCCCCTTCAGTAAGGGATAAAAGCAGGGCACTCAAGTGAATTCATTTTATTAAAAGTTTTTAATGACCTTCATGTATTAAATCAAGTGAGTTTCATGTGATCTGGCTTTATTTGATCTGTCATTAGCATTGGACATACTGGATCAGGCACAGAAGATGCTCTTGCAGTGCCTAGTACTTTGAATGTCATCAGTATTTGATGTCCAGGGGAGTGCACTCCTATTGTGTCGTGCATTTCTGAACATGCATTTCAGGTGATTGACTCAGGTAGGAGGAGGTAGTTGGATGTTACATTTATTGTCTCATTGTTTGCTGTTGTCATTTTAGTACTTCTTTTTACCAGCCTGTTCATGCATTTGTTCATTCCTGTGGCTTATGTTATCGCTTATACACAGATGACTTATAGATCCACAATTCCTGTTGGTGTTCCCAGACTTTGCCTTTGTATTTCTCTGCCTGCATCATCCCCATAACTGGATGCATACTAATCTTTTATTACAAACAAAGAAGTCAAAAAGGATTCTTTTTAATCCTCTTGTGTACGTTTTCTGCTCATAAGTAGTTCATGTCTCAAATATTGCTTCTCTTTCCCTATGCTGCAGTACTGTTTGAGAATTTTAAAATGTTCATTATAATTTATTGTACAGTTAACACCTTGCAGATCAAAACTAGACCTTTATTTTCCATGGATTACATGTTTGGTTTTTTTTAAATGCAGGTCTTCAGGTATTTTAATTTTGTTTTTATTTTTTAAATTTTATTTTTATTTTGCTTATATTACAGATCAAAAAAATCCCTGAAACAACTGGTCCCTAGTCCCTGCAAGTCAGATGGAGCACAAGTTATATTATAAGACTACCCCTTCTCAGTCCAGTGACCTAAATTTTAGATTACAGCAAATACAAAAGCAACTGCGTGCTTTTTACCATGCGCAATCACATTTCTATGATTTGACTTTTTGTAGACTTGCCCAGAATATCAATTCTGTTTATAAATTGTGTCTACTCTTTTTCTTTCCTAAACTGTAAGAGCTATAAATATAGTAAGAACCATTTTTAACTGCTTTTTCCTCTCTGGTATCTTCTATATTAGATCTTGCTGACTTTTAACAGCATCATTTGTCAACTTGCAATGTACTTTCAGTTTTGATTTAAACTTTATCTTCAGTTAATTTTTTCAGAATATGTACCCTTTTGTTACATGCTATTTATCACTTAATTTTTGGTTTGGAACACGTTCTTTTTATTCAATATACACTTCATGTTAAAAATATTTAAATTACTTAAGAAGGCATAGTCAGAGATTGATAACACAGTTGTCATTATTGCTTTACCTTGTTGGCAGTTATGTGAATCGCGTTTTAATTTTTTGCTAATGTCATTCTTATGCCCCTATAAAATACCATGTTTAATTTATTTGCAGAAAGTTTTCAGCATGACAGCTGTAAATACATACAATTATTACAACATTAATGGTTTCTTATCTATAAGGAACTATCCCTTCTGATATTTCTATAACTGGTATGTTGACATTCATGAAGAGTGGCTAATCCTGTGCTAAAATTATGGTGAAGGAAGCATCAGCATGCTGCTCGTATTGACCTAGAGAACCAGCCTCAGGAGGAAAGGTGGAAATCCAACAGGGAAAGCAAGGACATAGATAAAAATTTGGCGTAGTCTGGGGGAATTCCTGTGCACTCACAGGTCAGATGTAGACTTACAGTTCACACTGAAAATCAGAAAGTCTTTGGAAGAGATAACACCCAATGTGGGGAGCAAGTGAGATAAGATGCTACTGTGGGAAAGGATTTATTGCTACATGGGCTAAGTAGCAATATAATTCCCTCCACCATTGCCAGCAATTCTTGTGGGACTGGACTTTTTCAGATTGACAGTTGTAGCATGGATGCACAAAGCTAACTTGTGCCTAAGCTTTTGTCACAGGTTGAAAAGTAAATAATTCGGCTGGTGAGTAAGTGCACTAAGGGTATACAAGGGAACCTTGTTTGCACACTGTCAGTAAAAAATGATTTTATATTTCTCATGGTAAAGATCTGTAAATATGTTAGAACTCATTGGCTTGATCTATGTTCTCTGTTATTCACTGGGTATGGTAGAGCTGAGTTGCTGGGGGGTGGGACGTGGCAAAGGGACCAGCCGGGAAAGGATATGTTTGTCAAAGTTGTTTAGTTTTGTTGTATTCAAACTGCATGGGATGACAGTCCAGACCATTCTTGTAGAAGCTAAGAAGCTGTGGACGTTTTATTCCAATTCCTGATGTAACTGTTGCGTGTGGCTACTCCTCTCGCTCTCCTCTCACCCAGGCAATACAGCTGGTTTTTGCACAGGAGCTATTCAATTCCCGTGAATTAAGCACTTGGCTTCTTGAGGTTGTGTGTAGTCACGCTTACCCACTGGCAGGAGATGTATTGATAAGTGCAAGGTTTGTGCAGCCACCAGAAACTTCAGGGAGAGGCATGTTGTTTGTAACTGCTTGGAGCAGTGCTCTAGGGATGTTAACACAGTGCTCCATGGTTATTTTGATAAGTGTGCTTGAAGACATGAAGAACATGCTACTGCTTTCTTCTTGGGCTTCCAAAAGAATAATGGTGCCACTGTATGTTAATTTCTAACACCCCACTACAAATACTGCTGGAAAATAGATACTAAATCATCAAAACATTGAATGCTAACAGCATGACAAGTGCTTTTAGCTGTCCTCGGGGATTATGAAAGACAAGATTGTCTCATCACTGAGGAACCTACATGGGAAGGTCAGGAGTAATGAACAAGCAGAACTGGAATGCAGTTTGGTGGGTCTGTTTGGAACATAAGACTGAAAACAAAAATAACAGCAGAGAGGAGGAGGAACCTTGGGCTCAAGGAGCAGAGTCCTGAGCTCTCTGTAACCACTCAGGGTTTTCTAGAGACACTGACAGGCTTCAGCTCATGAATAAGGTGTGTGCTGGAGCCTGGCTTGTGGGATACCTATGCCTAATTTCCATGAGTGGTTTCATGGAGAACCACCAATTGGCCTTTTTTCTAAAGCTGTGGCTTGTAATCAACAGTTTGCACCCAAAATTAAATGTTTTGTCATATAATGTGTACCTGCTCTTCTATCAGAAAATCCTGATAGCAGCCACAGGTGGACTTTTTACAAATTAAAGCTTTTTTAATATTTAATTCACAAAAAGGTTTTCAATTACTTTGTGCTGTATTCATGTTCATTTTCTCTTCCCTTTTGATAATAATTTTAAGCTTTGTGTCCTATAAACATATAAACATTAACATGCAAAAATATTAGCAAGAAGAAAACAGACATTCAAAGCAGATATTCAAAGAACTTCACTATCCACATCTTTCTAGCACATTACATTTTTTTTTCTGGCCAAGTCCATGGTGGTCTCAAGGCTTATCTTTTTTCCTCTCATCTTGCTTCTCATCCAAGCAATATGCTTCTTAAAGTTCTTCTTAAGCTGATAATACTTCTACAGTCAGAGTAACTAGTTTTTATGTGTTCTCATTTTATTTTCCCCTTTCATAAACACAGATTGATTGTTCTGTATTCATAAATACCAACTCACTTTGATAGACTCATTAAATCCTTTTGCTCATATGTTATGTTTCTTTATTTTGTATCTGTACTGGCAATTTGGATTTCCCAACCCAAGGCATTTCATTGGTAGGATTTTTTGCATTCCTTTAGATGTTACAATTTCCATTTACAATTTTCAATCCTAATATGATGAATAATGTCCTTCTTTCCTTCCTTCCGAAGACCAATCTTCGGTTGCTCTGTTGTTAAGTACTAATGTTCTTGATGAACACAGAAGCAGTGTTTTTATTTGGGAACTCTAACTAAATTGACTTTGGCTGAATGTCAGTGGAAATCAAGTTTCTTTCTTCATTTTTCATCTTTCCCTTTTATGGCTTAAGAAACTTTTGGTGTTTATTAAATATTCCTCCAGAATCACAGTTCAATTCTAATAAAATCTAAGTTGATCTGTACACTTTGAGATTTCCAAAATGTATGCTTGTTTTCATTTTGCTTTTGCAAATAGTTTTCTATCCTTCTGCAGTTGATGCCTTTACCTTCATATTTTGTCTTGTTGCCCAACCTGGAAATTCCAAGTAAGTTTTTAATCTTTGCCTTGAAAAATCTTTGCTGTCTGCTGTGGAGGACTTGAACTCTTTAATCTCACTGCCTTTAGCCCAGTGTTATTTCGCCAAGTCATCCTGCAGTAAACTTGCTCCATGATTAGATTTTTATCATGTAACTCTATCAGATAAAATGCAGCATTGTTTCACCATATAGAACTGTAAATATTCTTAAGTCAAAGCACAGCCTTCTCCTGCATTTGTGACTTCATTGTCCCTGCTAGCTGTCCTGTTAAGTGTTTCAGTATTAGTAGATGTTAATAGGTGTGACTCTACAGTCTTTATTGGCAGAGGTGAAGTCAAATGTAAGTGCATATTTCCAGCATTCCTCCATCTTGCATTGTTACAGAGATAGATAACATCTCTATTAAAATATAAATCTTTAGATCTGAACCCTTGGATATCTAACTGTAAAACATAAGAATTTCTAGTGTTGGTCTTTTAAACAAACAAACAAAAAAGTCAGAACATTCCCCCCCTGCCCCCGAAAAAAAAAAAGTACAAAAACTTAATCTGAAGAGTGTACAGTAGTGAAAAAGACATTTGAGATTATTTTGTTAAGCTGACAATATGGGAATGAACTAACGCATCCAAAAGGAGTACACAGATAAAGTTCATGGTCCTCAATGTCCTTTACAATGTTTGAAATGCAAATCAAAATTTGAATTTCCTGATCAGGGATGTCTTGGAGAAACAGACAAAAAGTTATTGTTGATTTACAAAGCACAATTTGATACTGAGTGTATTATAAGGGACAAGTAAGGTGTCACATTATGGTACACACTATCAGCCATGAGCTGCTGGTCCCTGTCCATATCTTAGACAGGCATTACCTGTTGTAGAATTGCACTGTAACACCTTCCACATTGAAAATACTGGGATTTTTCTTTTTCTTAGTATGATGTGTTTAGAATGTTATTTTTCTGCAGTGAAAGATTAAAAAAAAACCAAAACCAAACACCAAAAAAATCCGAAAATGATATTTGCATTTTTGACAAAAATATTATCAGTGGAAGAGGATTAATATTTGTCACTCAGCAATTTTGGAGAGTTCTGTAAAGAAAGAAATAAATTACTTTAATGATAATGGTATTATTTCCCAACTGCAACATTTTCCATGGGGCTTTTCTGATTTATCTAACATGTTCATCCATTCCGTCTTTCTCAGTTATGACATTTTGCAGAACAATTAAAATGTTTAAGGAACATTAACAAGTATTAGAAGCGTGGAGTGCAGGCTGTGGGAAGCATGATAGAGCCAGTCATTTTATCATTGGTGAATGTTTAAATTTTTATAAGGAAATCGTAGTAGCTTTTACCTGCTTATCTCTGTAGTGTGGGCCACTAAAATTTAAGAAATTAGTTTTTATTTCAGAACAGGAGATGAGGACCGTATTTTCTGTCCATATGTTCTACCTTGGCGTAAAGCAAGAGCTGGAAGGATTTGAATAAACCTCTGTTTTAGACCCATGAGCAGATATGATGGACAAACATGGTGGGCAAAGCTCATGACAAGAATTTGAAACAAGCTGTTGGGTGCTAGTTCAATAACAGGGAGAGTGTCCTGGGTCCCTGCTGTGCTGAAACAACATCATGCATATAAGCTTTGTTCTTCCCTTATAACCTCAGAGGTCTCAAGGGCACCAGCCAATGTGTACTTCCTTGTTTTGAAGCAGTTTCTTTGTTGCAATTCATCTGCAGCTTGCTTGATTTTTTTTCTGAGTTAAGGGAGAGCTACAAAGTTTATATCCCAAGCAATGGGACCCAGGAGTCTGTCCCAGATCCTAAGTCTTTGTGCTCATGTTGCAAGTGTCTTCAGTATGTGCAAGGGTGAATTCTCAGTGTACAGCATTGGCATCACTTGGCAGGATCCTGTCCATATTTTCAGTGAAAGATAATGGGAACCCGGATGCGCTGAAGTGCTACAGAGGGCTTCTTATGTGGGGAGAGGTGCTGGCTGTGGATGATGGATGTGGGCATCACTGGCTGCAGGAAGGACAGTAGATTCCCAGCCTTGGGGTTACTGATTGCAGCAAAGTGGCTGCTTGTGGCAGCTGAACAGATGTGCTCCCAGACTGGCTGTGTAGAAAGGCCAAAGCTAACACCATTCTGTGTTATCCCAACAATACTTCATTGTCAAGAAAAACAATTAACAAAAGTGCAGCTAAAAGCTAATATGTTGCAAAAATCTATAACGATGACACTGATTCTCTTTCAGGTGTCAGTATGTAATAGAAATTCGTTAAAAATAAAAACATGCAGATAAGATGTGAAACAGAAAAGAATTTATTAAGAAATTACAGCTCTTTAAATCCAGCAGGTTTCTGGGTAAATCTGGCCTATTTTCATGCTGGATAAGGAACACCCAAGTGGACACTCCTGGTAGTCACTACACTGCCTGTTTCTTACTGTGTTTTCTGCTTCCTTGAAGTCCCTGATCCCTCTCAACCCATACACCCACAAAGACATTCTTCACACTGCTTAATGGATCTCTAGGGCATCTTTACGGAGTTACAGCTGTCTGGTACGCAAACAACACATGAGCAAGTCTGTTTCTAAGACATTGTGGGAGTGAGGCAGAAGTTGTAAAGCTTGTACAGTTTACCGAAAGTGCACATTTTATCCCTCTCTTGGGTCTAGCTAGCTTTAGGTTTTCAACTGTATTATTTTTTGCTGCTGTTTTATCTCATTCCTGAAAATCTCTTTGTCTAGTCTTGCTTCCTTCTGCGAGCACTTGATCTCATCTACTGTCGTGGACTTCTCCTGTACTACATAAATTCAGGAAAGGACACATTAAAAATTAATGTGCGTACTCACATGAGGGAGAGGAGAAAGAAAGGAAACATTGCAGAGTTCCCCTCAGGAATACAGAAACAGATGAGAAAGATTTTTTCAACTGCAGGAACACATTATTGCTGTCTATGGTGAGCAGGATATTGAGGAATGGCAGTATGGACTTACAAGGCCTTGTTAAGACAGGACAAACTGAAGCACATCTGAAGGGATGAGACTAAGAATAGTGAAAAATAGGAGAAAGAGATTTGATATCCAGGCAGGACAACCAAGGGCAGTAGTTTTTGAGCAATAAGTCTCTTGTTTAGGGACCATATCTAAGAAAAAACTTGCGGGACGAAGTAAAGAGAATACCATCACGACAGCTTAAGACACATAGTCCTTTTCTATCTACTGCCTTCTCCCTCCCTCTCCTTTTAATAGTAGCTCAATCTATTTTAATGTGAAATATCTAAGTATTTTTCTTAATCTCAAAACAGTATTTGGGGTTTTTGGGAAAGAAGTCCCATTTTTACTGCTCAAACTATTATGGAATGTGTCCAGTGTTCACAAATACTTCCACAAAATTGATACTACACAAAATTTACAATTCTTGGGGGAGAAAAAAAATCTATATGTCATCAATGCTTTGAATACTTAGCAGCCTATGGGCACCCAGCTTGTCATGAGAGATAAATACATTTTAAATGGATAATATATGCAATAAAAAAATTCATACCATGGTACCATGAGGTATGGCATGTAGTCCACTTCAGAGGAGGGTTCATATATCATGTGTACCGCACGGAGCTCTACTCATGAATTATTTGTTTCTATTGCAGCACATGTGCAGCACACGATAGATTGAAGGACACAATCCAAGTTACAGTTGACATATTAAAGCAGTGCCATGCATGGAGATATTATTTATGAAAGAAATATTATACAATCCTAAGTTTTCAGTAGGGCCTGCTTCTTTCTCTTTTGAGGCAGAATAATAGTAAATCAGGTAAAAATCTTGAAGAAAGCACTAGGGGCTTTATTTACAAAGCAATGTCTTCCCTGTGGTTTTATCTAGTTAGCTGCTCATACTGGTATTAAATCTTTCTATTCAGAGCTGGTGTCCCACTCATCTTAAAAAGCTGGTGCAAGACTTGACCTCCTTTGCAGCTCATATCCACAAGTTAGTGGGGGATCATCCTATGCTCTCCTCTGAGATTTATGTGAGTGGCTGTAGATTGTCACTGCATTTTGCTGGTAGCTGCAAAGGTGTTCCATAATCCTATCGTGTCAGGATGAGCTCCCAAAACAAGGTTACTTATACCTCACTGCACTCAAGCATGTGTTGGTCCGAAACATCACAGTTACTGCACTTTAATCTGCCGAGTCAGAAGTGTCATCTCAGTGACTTTGCTGTCCTTGAATATTCAGTTATGCCTTGGAGAAATAAATTAGAATATACACTCCAAAATAAAGCCGTAATCAAGGAAGTAGGGGCTATTTTGTCTCTCTCTCTTTTGGAGGAGGAGATAGGAATATGAAAACACATTTTAAAGCTGAGGCAGATCAGATGGTTAAGATGAACCTGGTAAAAATACAGGATCAGATGTCTGGAAGACTCCAAACAGAACTGCTGGTTGATAACATGTTTTGCACAAGTTTTGAATGCTATGGAATCCTGAGTTTAAACACAAAGATAGGAGCTTTATTTGCATGCATGTTTCATTTAGCCACAGACTGTCAGGAAGTTTTATGTACGCAAAGTGTTACGGAAATATCTATTCCATCATTTATAGATGAAGTTTTTGAATTTACATACTTAATTGCAGAGACTACACAAGTGAATGTCAATGCACAAAATCAAGATTTCTTAGTGCAAAAGGAAAAGAGCACAGAGAGCAACTGTGTATATATGTATAGAATTGATATTTATTTTGATTTATTGCGATTATTCATTTTGCCATGTTACATGAAAAATGAGAAAAATTCTTGTTTTGCAGATTTTTAGTGACAACTGAGAAAATGGTGGTTAATTAGTTAAAAATATTTTCTGCTATATTCAAGTGGTGATTCAGTAGTTTGCACATATTTTATACATGCAATATTATCATGTTAACCATAAAACCTCCCCTCAGCAATGCAAATAAACCTTCTGTATTGAATTCCTGGCTGCTGTTGTAGACACTGGGAGAATTGCCATGGCTTCAGGAGGATGAGGATTTCATCCACAGTCATATCCCTGCAGAGAAAGGTTATTGTTCATGATACTGGAAACCACTATCCCAATCTAGGATATGATGTTGAGTCTAAGTGTGTTTTTAACACCATCTAATCCGCTTCAAAATCTGATCTTGTTAAGGTAATGATTCTGAGGTAGCTCACACCCATAATAAATCCACCACCATGGGTTTAGTGAATCAAAAGTTGAGTACTGACCTTGCTGCAAAATAAATCAGGATATTTCATTGAAACTATAGATACATAATTTGAGAAGTGTTTTCAGATAAGATGGGCTGAAACCCAAAAAGGTGTTGTACTTCTCCTTTTTTAATAATTTCCTTTCTACTTTTATTAGTTTCAAGTGAAAAGGTTTGGGGGTTTTTTTGCCTTTGGGCAGGAGATGGAAAACTGCATCTAAAATTCCCTATTTATTTCTAAATAATACAGTACTGTATAGAAAAGTCATAAAAACAGAGACTGCAAATTGAATTCCAATAACTCTATCCTGTGAAAGCAAACTTCCATCTAGTAAATGAGAAAGCATTATTGACAATTATATGCAAATTACCAGGCTTTTGGCAGGCTCTTCAAAACTATTATCTTTTGGCAACTCTGTAAATTACGTAGCTATGGCAGCAATGTAGAATTGCTCATTATACTTTATTGATACATTTATGTCTCCTTATATTGGAATATTTTGCTATGGGTCTTTGGAGACTTTCTTTGCTTATTTTTGTGCCTCCATTTCTCTTGTGTTTTGTACTTACCCCCACCCTCTGAGTCGGAACTTCCTATAGAGTCACTGGGCCAGAGGGAGTCAACTTNTATAGAGTCACTGGGCCAGAGGGAGTCAACTTCCGTCATCATCATCATCATCATCATCTCCACCCACTCTTCTTAAATCCTGAAGGACATCAAACAAACAGGCAAAAATTAGGTGTCATTTCGTTATCATAAGGCTTCTCTGGAGACTTGTGCATGTCCTCCCTTTTCAAAATCCTGTTCCTTCTTCAGCTCAGATCATGTATTCCTCTACATGCCCCAGATTCAGTAGCCTACGTTTCTTCTCGAGCTGAGAACACATTTTCCATCACCACTGTGCTACAGAGTGCACGCTCTCTCTCTATTACAGCTTATATTTAATAAACGAGAAACAGGCATCCTGTTTATGTTTATTCATAACAAGTTTAGATGTTACTTTTGAAGATAAAGAAACAAGTTTGATGATATACAATATCAGCTACACGCTCTGCACTGATAGCAAACTTTAGCAATCAAGGAAAGATAAAAAGGTTTTGGAGAATTTAATCATGTACTTCAAAGTAGGCTTAAGAACATATATTTCAGAAATTGAGATAAAATATGAATGTTTAATTTATCTTCTTTCTTTTTTACCGTGAGTGTTTCTGATTCTGTTGCTAATAACCTCATTGCTTCTGTCAGCCAACACCTCTTTTGGGGGTTTTTTGTTGTTGTTAGAGGGTTGGGTTTTTTTCTTTCCAGAAGTAACTTTTGTTAAAGAAAATTTTTTAATTAGCTTTTAGTTTTCCAAATGATGCGACTGATGCTTTACTTGGGTAGAGAACACACATCATTTGGGGTGACTTAATACATTTCACAGGGTTACTGGAAAGGAGGAAAGTGATACCAAAACTAACCAGGTCATAAGCAGTGATGTTCTCAGGTTCTCTGGTAGAGAACCCCACTTCCTGAATAACCTCTGATAGTATCTCTGTGTGATGGTAAGTACAATCACACTTTATTGTTTATTTTTGGCTGGTTGTGTAGTAATAAAAGAAACAGGTTTCTCTAAGTGTAATTGCAAATTTGTTTGGGCAAGATATAGAACAAAATATGAAGCACCACCCTGCCAAATATTTGTTCTTTTATCTTCTAGACATTGCTAATTGGATTCTAGTGTTAAGTACATGTATAAATACAACTCAAAATGTGTCTCTGCCCTTTCTCATAAAATCACAGGTCAATTCTTGCCTCAGAGTCACAAGCAAAATACTTAGTTTTACTCAGGAACAATTTTTTGCCTGGAATTAATATAAATTCTTGCCCAAACTGAGTCCATTTGCCTCCAAGCCTTATGTGACACAGAGTGTGGTTGGAGAAGAGCAGCTCGTTGTGTCCTTCTTCAGACCTTTCAGCTAATCTTCAAAGCGGAAGAGTCAGAGTGAAGGGCAGCTGTCACAGAAGGAAATACAATTTGTGGCAAGACTTAAATTCATATTCTTTTTACAAATCCTACTGAAATAGAATTCTCATACATGTTGGTGATATTCTCAAAGACCCCTTTCTTCTTCCATATTATAGCTATAAAATGTCAAATTCAGGATAAGACGTGACTTGGGTCAGCATATTTCAGAATCCAACAACTATTTCTCTGGCACAAGGACTGGCAGCAGGAAATGAGAGAGAGAATAACTTTTTTTTTTTTTTTTTACTGGAATAGGAATACAAAGAATGCAAAAGCATCCTTGGGACTGTTTACGGGGATCAACTGAATGAAAACCTTCATTTGCACTTGGGGAGTTTCATAGAAAGAAATTAGGCCAACATGTTTAGGATGAAATTTCAAAGCGCTTGGTGTTGACCTAACGGTACTCCTGTTAAAGTCAACAGTTAAATAAAACTCTGACTGACTGGACAGCACTGCTGAGGATTTATGAGAATTGTAAATTGCTTAAAAGTTACCAAATGAAAAAAAACCCACTTAGTCTACCTAATTTTTTAAGGGATGAATCTCGAGGAAACCTGTTTGAATTCCTTTGTTTAGTTTTTCTCTCTGGAGGTTCCATAAAGAGATCATGATAAGCCATTGGGATCAAGTGAGAGAAACAAGAGATTAGGTGTCTTGGTGGCAAATAGTGCTGACAGCAAAGTTGCTGGTTAGTATAGGGTGCTGTTAGCTTGAGACAAGAGGCCCTAAAGGCACAAGCAATCAGTTAGCAGTTTTATGAAAATGAAGGTGCTCATCTATTATTTTATGTTTCTAAATTTTGAGACTTGCCAGAGCAGAATCTCTCTGGTACTGATTAGCATGTTGAATCACTTGATAAGATGTGTGCATCAGCTAAAATGAGGGGAACTCAGGAATCAAAGGAAAGGAAATTACTCTTTATATCCTGTACTTTCTTTGGAGTTCAAAACTAACTGATTCGAAATAAGAGGAAATATCCCACATTTATGCTGCATGCATCTCTTTCACTGCTTCATGGGACAAAGGAAGAAGTCTATCTGAGCGCTGTGTGCTACTAGCTACTGAGGAGCAAGAGCCTTGTGAAGGTTGAGGGCTATGCCTTCTGAATCACCACTCTGTTTGAAGATGGTCAGGATGAAAGGTTTCTGTTCAAGGGGAGAATATGACAGCCATTTCTAAAATTTATTACAGTTTAACATTACTATTTAATATCCAGTTTGTGGCATCTATAAAGTACTCATGATAGATATTTTCTTACATGTAGGCAAGCATAGTTCTGATAAACAAACATTAATATCTTGAGTGACTTCAAGAGTTGGACTACATGAGGGATATTAGTCTGAAGCCTTATGAGCTTCAAGTACAAGCACCATCTTAAAAAGACAGCTCAGTAATTTTAACAGTATACTCCTGTATTCTGTCTAAACAGCAGGACTGCTATTTCAGCATATTAGTACTGCTAAGTGACTGCTTGCTGTGTTTTGGGTCTCTACAACACCAGCTTTTCAGTGTATGTGGCTTCCTTCCTAACACTGCCTCAGTATGCTTTCCAAAGAAGGCACACTTCCTAACAGCTAGAAGCTACCTATAAGGTATTATGTCCTAGCCTTCCTTTTTTCCCCCAGGTTATTTTACATTTTTCTTCTCTTGTTCTTCTTCCAGCAGTAGAATGCATAGGCTCCCGAGAGAATTCCCCCTGGCTACAGTTCATTTACAGCTGATTTTAGAAACAGCAAGAGAAGAACACTTAAATCAGACTGTGTCTGCTACCTACCTAGTTGAAAGAAGGGAGTGCATAAATCCAGATATTAAAGTAAATAGAGAAAGAAACAGCTGTTTTATGGGAACTCCAGAACCTTAAAACCCTTGTTTGCTCTGTATTTCACTTGATTATCTTAACCTGTACTCATTTTCCCAGCAAATGGCTGCAAAGGGAAATGCAAACAGACAAAAAGGAACAGCAAAGAGGATTTAAAAACTGCATGCCATTATAATAGAGCATGAAGAGCTTAGACAGAGAAAATCACGGAATCACAGAATATGCTGCGTTGGAAGTGACCCACAAGTATCACTGATTCCAACTCCTGGCCCTGCACAGGACCCCCCCAAGAGCCACACCCTGTGCCTGAGAGCATTGTCCAAACACTTCTTGAGCTCTGTCAGGCTTGGGCTGTGACCACTTCCCTGGGGAGTCTGTGCCAGTGCCCAGCTACCCCCTGGGTGAAGAACCTTTTTCTAATACCCAAACTCAATCTCCCCTGATACCACCTTCTCTGTTTAAAACAAATACTGGCAGATGTTGTACTATGTAACCAGTGCCATACCTATTGGTAGCTGTAGGGTATTTTGTGAAAAGTGCGAAGCTAGTATTCAGGTTACTTTTCTTATTCTGTTACAATAATGCATGGGGCATCCCTGCCTTGTATCATGTTTGATTTCCATGAGAGACCAATGGCAGTGGGAGAACAAAAAAGTGTGAGTTGATAAATCTGGAAAGAGCTGTTTTTTCAAGTCCCCTTTAGAGAACATGTGGTCTTTGTAGCCCTTGGAATTCTGCCTGATTAGAAGAAAAAGCCAAATAATTTGACACAACAAAGCAGTGTACAACTTCAGCTTGCTAGAAGTGCCTTAGTAGCTTGCCTGTCTTTCCAGAATGTGACAAGTGCCTGAGGAAAGGCAAACAACTCATATTGTGAGAGAAAAGGAAGGAGTATTGAGTGCTGTTGATTTCAGAGAGGGGGAAAAAAAAAAGCCTTTGCATGGAAAATGAAAACAGAAATGCAAATCAGCTCCAAATACTTAACATATCTGATAAACAATTGTATAAAAATAGAAAATGGAGACAATAAAGACCTTAAAACATTGTGTAGTCACATTCACTGTCAGTGTAGCCTCATGTAGCTGAGGAGCATGCCTGTGTACACTGCCAGACACGAGCACATACCCTCACCAGTCAGTTAGACCTTCCCAAATCACATGCAAACATCAGTTCCCAAACATTCGTGTTTGTAGTCACACTAATGATTAAAATTACATCCTGGCAGCTGAAATGACACACACAGGAAAAAATGACACACACACTGCTCAGCATTGCCTGCAGCACCAGGAAAAAAAGTGTAATAGAGAATTAAGAAGCTAGGGGGAAAAGGGTGGAAGAAGCTAGTCAAGCATATTGTATTGTTCACTGGTGTCAATCTGCACAGATCATGTTTGAGCTGATCATGCCTGATCTACTTAATGGCTGTTTTCTGTAAGCTGTATTTCAGCTATTCCACAGTTTAGAAAAACATCTTACACTGTCACATCTGCAGAGAACTTTATATAATAATGTAACTTACAAAGAAACCTGCAAAAGCAATGAATACTGAATCCAGTGGGCCTAAGGTGGATCACAGCTTTTAAAATGTTTTTAAAAAGACTTTTTAACAAGAGATGCACTGCTTTATCATTAGGGATCCCTACATCAGTGTCTGTCGACCCATCAGTCTTGAATTAGACTTGAATTTGGACAGCCTTTGTTTTCTACGCTGGTGTCTTTCTGTTACAAATGCAGATTTTGGAAAATGCAGGCATCTTGTTTCTGAATACTTGGTAGAAGCAGTATTTTGCAGTGCAGTTTGAATTTCCATTTCCAAACAAGGGCTTTGCTAGCGTTATAATTTCTGTTTAACTTGTGCAAATAGATGCCATAACAACACACCTATATCTTTGCAACCAAGGTCTGTCTTAGGAGAAGAAAATTTTAAAGGAAAATCTTCAAATAAGTTTTAGTAAGAGATACTTTATTTCCAAGGACGTGTTATTTAAGATCACAGAGCTCTTCAGCCTTCTTAAAGTCCAGTTGAACATGACCTGATGACGGTGAATTCTCCAGGTGTGTGGCAACTGCAAAGTAAAAATAATTGTTAAGATCTCAGGCCAGCTTCCTAATTCTTTATTATTACGTAAAATAGAGTGATTTTTCTTGAGAGAATATAACACAGACTCTCCTTAAGTCAGTAAGATTTCCACGGGATTCTTCCCTATGTGGAAAAATACTCAGAAAATGCTAAACTTACTGTATTTTCCCCTTTACTGAGATGTGGTTTGTAACTCCCTATATCTTTAGGGCTTAATTCTTTCATCAATCAGCAAATCAAATAATGGCATTAAACATTAACAAGATAGATAAAAACATATCATAGCTTTTTCTTTCAAACTGCAGAACTCTAGTGAAGAAATGCCATGGATACTCTTAGCTATACTCCCATGTTGCAGACCTTTGAGATGAAGTGTAAGCTTAGACTGTTCTTTTTCCTTTGGATTGATAATTTGTTCCCTTGGCCGACCTGAGGTAGGTGCTCAAGGCTGTCTTCAAGGAGCTATGTTCTGTTGTGTCCAGTGGCTACCTAGTGTTTCCAAGAGGTCTCAGTACATTCCCTCTTGTTTTAGATGGTGGAGCTATGGCATTTCTGCAGAAATGGCAGTTCTCTCTATCTCAGGGAAATGAACCAAAAAAAAAAATATTGAGGAGATGGCAGTGTAGTCAGGCAGTAGACTCAGAGGCAATAAATCAGTGTTCTGTTTTTTCTCATCAAGTTTAGGCCTTGAAATTTTGGTGAAAAATCAAACACGGGCACAGTAGTCCTGAAATGCTTCCGTCAAACCTGGATGCTGTTGTGAAATGCCCTATCCTTGCTCCTTGCTCCCTCTAGCCTCTCTGTGCAAACTACTGTCTTGGATTCCCATCTAGTTTCCCTAACACCTCCCACAGCACACTAATTTTATTCTTATTGAAAGGCACTACATGATAGGACATCCTTATATCTGAATATCCTAATTTTTTACTGTGTAAAGCAATAACTGTATGGAAAACTTTATTTTCAAAGGATATGACATAGTTTGAAAGTCTTTTTCTCTCCCCTAAACATCATTCATCCTCTTTTTTTTTCTGAAAGCTTATTTATCTTACCTTAGCTAAATCATGTCTATAGATAATAACTCATCTTCCAGTTGCCAGTAGAGTGGTTTTTTATGTTTCAGTGGTGTAGGTAAGAAGTAAGTAAATCCATATTCTTCTGTGCTGAAATTATCATTTATTATAGTCTGTTGTGTTGTATTTCATTCTCTTTATAGTCAAGCTATAAAGCCAGCATTTTTTTCTCCAAAACTTTCCTATCATGTTTACACACTTCTCCTACACACATTTTATGTCTTCTTTCCCCCCCTCAATCTAATTCCAACATGCCTTGCATATGGACTGCCCAAATTATAACAAATCTCCAGCAAGTAGCCAACTGCTGAGCTCACTTGAACTTTTATGTAAATAGGGAGGATGGGTCACTCCACGACTGCTCTTTGTAGTCCACAAGAAGAGTGCTATGGATTTCTTCTGGAAATCTTCCTAACAAAGTTGAGGAAAGGAGACATATGTCAGGGGGTTTTGGAAGTCTGCAGAGAAAATACACTTCAGATAGCTACAGTAAATTTGCACACAAAC
Organism: Falcunculus frontatus; assembly: GCA_013398115.1. Classification (NCBI taxonomy): domain Eukaryota; kingdom Metazoa; phylum Chordata; class Aves; order Passeriformes; genus Falcunculus; species Falcunculus frontatus. Next base: position 503,605 of record VZRV01003103.1, on the reverse strand, counting down.
TCTTTAGCTGAAAGGGCAAAAGTCACGATAAATACTTCACTGCAGAATGAAAGTAGCAGCTTTTCCTGTCAGTCTGTTTTTACCAATTTCTGTCACTGTTGAACTTTAGAACACACTTTGCAGTTTAAACCTGCAGGTTTTTGGGGGGTTTTTTATACCTAAATAACTAAAAGCACCTCTCACACTAATTTCTGATAGTAGATGGTACTCACTAGGAAACAATCTACAGAACCTAGGAATAGTACTTGAGGTCTAGTGAAGGATGTCTGGGTTGACTGAAGGAGCCTCTAAGCTGTCACTTAAGTTACTGCTCTTTCGTAAATGCTTGTCTGATGTTAATTTTCAGCTATACATACAAAAAAAGTTAACCCAGACTTTGCCATTTTATATGGTAGTCAAAGTTGGTTTTCATCATGTCAACCTGTGCTCTCCATGGACATGTCTTCAAAGCAGATGGTTGTTTCTCCTCAGTTCAGCAACTCCTCCCTCCCTCTCATGCCATATTCTTCTCCATTTAAGTTTAATGCTTTCATGAGAGGTGTAAGCGATGGGAAAAAAACCCAGGGCACTGATTGCTAATGGCTTGCATTAGCGAATTTTGTCAAAAAATCTGGCACTTGGTATCGTTTTGCAAATTGTTCTCTCTTAATAGTAGTACTTGACACACTTACTAAAAATTGAACTTTCCATTTTGCAAGTTGGAATCTAAAGAGCAGCAATGCTTTCCAAGCAAGCGTACAGCTAAGGCACATTTTATATAAGGGGATGAGCTTTGTTTTTAATAGCACAGTCTGTCATGCCTTGGTAATGAATCCAAATGAAAACTGTGCAGAAGGAATATACCAAGAATGAAACAAAATTTCAGACTGTGGGGGGTTTTTAAGGTTGTTTTTTTTTTTTTCCCTCTCTTCCTTTTCTCTCTCATCTAGCTAGCTGAGTGATTGCAAAGGCTTCTACAAATGGCAGAAATTTATGTCATAGAGTTAGGCAGTCAGTAAAGCCCTCCACAGCTCCAGTGTACACAAGGTAGTTACTGTGCAGAATCAGTTTAAAAATTTCTCCATTAAATAGCAGTCCTTCTGCCAGATAAAAATAAATACATTTATGCCTCCTCAGAGGTTCATCAGAGCCGTGTTGCTGTGGAGTTTTGTTTTTGTTTTTTTTTTCTTTTCATTATTTAGACCTTTCTTTGCTTCTTTAGTTCCGATAGCAGCTTTTACAGTTGAAGTAATATGGCTTGTAAAGTTAAAATCAATTACAGTAGAATATCCCTTATGGTATCCTGTAGAAGATAGCCTGCATATGCACTGCAGGTTTCATTTCAAAGTTTGAAAGCTGCAATCTGAATTCAGTACCTGTAGCCATTAAGAATTAATACAAGATATAAAATCGCACTCATTGTGTTTATAAAACGTCAGTCAAGTAGCACCTGATGCCTGGAGTTGTGCTAGCACAGTAAGCTCAGGGCAGAATGAGATATGTTTCAGGGATGTTTATTTTGGAAACCTGGGGAGAAATGGAAAAGATGTTTGACCTTGGGACACTGGCTCCTCAATGACTGTTATGAGTAACATATATTTTCATATATTTATCCTCCTACCTAAATATATGTGTACACATGTGGGTGTATTTAGCAAAGTTTCTGTTTTGTTGAAACTTCCTGTACAATCTACACTGAAGGAAAAACTGATCCTGAGTTCTTATGCATGGCTTTTCTGTAATCATGGTGGCCCAAATCAATGTAAGGCTTCAAGTGCCAGGATCAACAAGGAAATTGTGCCTGAGGCAAAAGCGAGTGCACTGCAAGAAACATCAGTATTGCTGCATGAGGGATGAGTGTCAAAGGGGACTCTGGGGTAGGGGACACCTGTTAGACCAAAGGAAATAGTGTGGATGAGGCATTTTGGTTCTGCAGGACAGCTGAAGAAAGTTCCACTGCCCAAAGCTCATGCATTCCTGTGGTTAAGGAACAGATATGTTCAGGAATTGCAGCATTAGAATTTTTGAGAGGTCTTTTGCTTCCTTGTCGTGGCTGCCGCTGGCCTCCCGATAGCCAGGCAGGTGACAAGTGATTCAGTGCCTCCGGCCGAATCGGGGCAATGCGGACCCCTTGTCTGCGGTTACAGAGCTTGCTGGAGCTTCCTAAAGAGCAGGCTGCAGCACAGCTGTTGTTGGGCCACCAAGAGGACGGCAAAGGAGAAGGAGGGACTCTGGTTTGGTGCTAGCAATCCAACTTTATTGCCTGAAACAGCAACATTAACTTCGATGAAACAAAGAAGCACCGCCCAGGAACCAAAAATGCCTTGTGCCTGGCATTTTCTAGGGGACAAGAAAGGGGTGGATGCGGGATAACAAACCAATGGGAGAACAAAGGGTAGCAACAGTTAACAAATCAGGGGAGAGCTTAGGGAGGAACTTGCAAGAACAACCCAATCACAAACCGAGGACCAGAGAACTTTCCAGAGGGGAAGGAGGAGACTTACAAGAACAACCCAATCACAAACTGAGGATCAGAGAATTTTCCAGAGAGAAGGGGGAAGGTGTCGCAGGGGTGACACCCAGTGGGAGGTGGCTCTAGACTTCAATCCCACCCTCAGACCCGCCTTCAGGGTCGGAGTCTTGGGCGGGGAAATCCACCCACTGGATGTCTCCTGGCCCACCAATGGGCTGGACCACTGCAACACTTTGTGAAAGGCAGAGAATCATAAGATGCCAATCTACTTTCAGAAATGCTACAGGGTTGTGCTTTCCTCCTCTTTGCTTTCTTTGGGCTTGCTCTTGGAGTATAAATTTGAGATTATTCAAATCTCAGAGGATTTAGTTGATTCTGACTAGGCAGCATTAGACTAAAAACTTGGGCCAAAAAGTTCAGTAAGTTTGTGTGGCTTTTTCTTTCTAAAGCTGCTTAATATATTTCATGTCGTTTTTTAAACATAATTTTGGCTTAATATAATGTAACTATTTTCTTTAAAATTACATTAATCTTATATGATTCATATCTTGTGTGGGCATAATGTGCATTACACAGCATGTTAAAAAAACTGTCTTCAGATGTTGATAAGCTTTTTGAGGGAAATGGAGAAGTGGTGAATGCACAACTCCTGCAGTTCCCCAAATTTCATCCTGGGAGTCAGCACTAATTCTTCTGTTGATACGCTCCTTTTAATAAAGCAAAACATTGTTAGCAGCATGCAATATCCAGAAACACAAAGAAATCTCAAATTGCAGTTTTTGCCCTCCACTAATATCTGGCTATTTTCACTGATGACAACACCTTGCCAAAGTGCAGAACAATGTTTTTTTAAAAGGCAAAGACCAAAGTACCATACCTCACTGGTTTAATGAGGCACAAAGGTAGTGAAATAAAGGGATGACATTTTTCTTATTTCTTCTACTTCTTTAAGAAAGGCAGTTGTTTTCCTGGAGTGGAAAAATGTCAGCTTTATCCAGTATTCCCAGAAGCATTGGTCCAGTGTATTGCATATTTGGAGAGTCAGTGCAGTTCAGGCACAACAAATTGTAAGGGTTCATCTAAAGCTTTGCAGTCCCAAAAGATCTTTGTTTGGCACTTTTGCCTTGAGAAGTCCATGGAGGCAATGGACTCATAGAAATTTAAGGTGTTTACAAACTGTGTGCCAGCTACTACAGCACTTTCTCGAATGCTGCTTATTCCATTTGGGTAACTTTTCCATGCTTAACTGTGATAGGGTAGTCTGACATTGCTTGCATGGCACTAACAAAAAGAGGGAGACAAACGTCTTTGTCTGCTGTTTTTCTTTGTTCATCTGTGTTTTATGCAACAACATTTTTGCTAAAACCCCATTTGTTTTCCTCAGAAAATAACCCCATACCCAAACCCAGGTTTCCTTAGTGTATACTAGACAAGACGATTTGTCCTGATCTACTCTAAAAAGGCAAGTTGCCCTCTGCAGTAAATACATACACACATGGAGAAATTTCAGAAAGAATTTTGTTCACAGTGCTCTAGTTCTCAGGATAGGACCACTTAAGCTTCCTTTTCATCTTCAAGAAGGATGTTATGCCTGTAGCTTTCATTTTGTAAAAGAACTAGTTGCCCACCTATCTCCAAAACATGAACTAAAACATTACCCCCTAAAAAAAAAGAAAATCTTAGCTTTTGTCTCCAAAAATCACAGCACTGTTTCCTAGCAATTTTTTCATTACTTGCAAAGAAGTATTAAAAGAGTGATCAACAACCCAGGTATTCGATGTCTTAGGAAAATGTGCCTTTTTTGGACATCCCACAATAAAGGTATAGTGATAAATACACCTCTAACCAATGCCCTGATTAAAGCTAGTGAGGATGTGGCATGATATGTTGTAATAATACCTCAGTATGCATTGGAATACTAATTTTATATCTTTGGAGAATTTACATGATGGTTGTAAGTGCATATAAAAAGTGAGGCTGCAGTGTCTTGCCAGTCTTATGTTAACAAGATAACGCTAAATGAAATTTGATTTACAGACTCCTTCATCATCTTGCCATGCAGACAAACTTCTCCTCCGTGGCTGAATATGACGGGATAGTTTTCTTATTAGTTTTGTAAGAGGCAGAAAAAAAGTTCCAGAATCAGAAAAAAGCCCATCAGCCTGATGTTTAGGTTCTAGTTCTCTAATCAATGTGTAATTATTTTTAACATCTGGAACAGTTTCAACAGCAGAGATTGAGAGCTTTAAAAAGATAATCAAATAAGCTCAGTTCGAAATGCCTCTTATTGTAACAGCTATGATAATCATCAAAGGAAATATGACATGTAGGGTTCAATTCTCCCACAGATCGAATAGAGATAGGAATGAAACCAGCATCTCCCAAATCTGGGGTAATTGCAGTGAGTACTGAATTTTATAATTATTGAATGGTGATGGTATCACATCATCCTTCATAATCCATCCTTCATAAATCCATCCATCATAATCACCTGTTGTGTACAAAATCTGCATTGGAGTTTGTAAAGAGCTTCTGGATGACCAACGCAGTCCTGTGTTTTTCCTGAAAATACTGGATTTGTTAGGGAATGTGCAGCTCTCGTTCCAGTACCGTAGGAGTTTGATTTCCTAATCAATTAATTAGTACCTGGTGGGTACTAATTGTCTTATGCATAAATGCTTGTCTGTATAACTAAGGGTACTTTTTACAGTGGAACATACCACTTTCAAATATTTATCTCTTTATTACATAAATCACTTTATATGTAATCAAAATGCTTTCCATTTAATGGAGACTCACAAAAATGTAAAATCATCATGATTAATTGCCTTTGAGGCTTTGACACTAAGTTTCTTGTTTGTATGAAAGTATTGCTCTTTCAATGATACTATATAGTAAAAATTGGCTTTCCATGAGGACTTTACTAGTCATAAAGAATCTAATAGAATTCAAAATCTGATTTTATATAAGCTATGGTCAGACAAAGTCAGCAATTTTGCATAACAAAATCCTACTACATTAGATGAGGAAGCTGACAAGGATGATGATGATGATGATCTGTGTTGCATCAATCAGTGCTGTTTTACTTTCCTCAAGCTGTAGTCAGCTTTTTTGCTTTTTGGCAAACTTTATGTGTACTTCTACTTTCATTTTGTGTACGTGCTAAGAATGGATGAAGAAAAGCAAGTTGACTTTCATCTCTATAATTAACACTTGCATGAAGCATAAAACATGAAAATTAGAAATGAGGATGTAACTGAGGGGGAAAGCTGAACCTGCCTGATCTTTTCTAGTTTGAAACTGCTTGACAGATCAGCCCTTTGAGATTCAAGTTCTATTTAGTGAAATGTCAGTCGGAAGCTGCTGAGTGGGAGGGACGTCGTCACTCAATCCTCAGAGACAGCTAATCATATCGTGGTGAGGAGGAAGAACTGTTTAATTCCTGCAGGCTTCAGTTTTTGGAGAGCCTTGTGAATTACTTTTTGTAAATATATTCTGCTAGAGGTAAGCCAGGGCATAAGTACACGATCTCAAACAAAAGCTTTCAAACCAAGCTCTCCAGCAGCCCTTCTCAAGCTAAAAGCACCAGTATTTACTCCTCATTTCTACCCACCAGCGTGTTTTTCACACCAAGGAAAAGAGGCAAATAGCCTCAGTTAAGCTAGGCAGGGGTAAAAAAATGGGGTTTGATGTCATTGATGTGTTTCAGTGTTTGCCTTTGTTTGCTGCCCAGAGTGTAGAATTAAACTGTACTGGATTTGGAGATTCACTACTTGATTTACTTTTGAATAGGGAGTGCAATAATAATTTTGTAGCATTCAAGTTATAAATAACATAAGATTGAGCAAGGTAAGCAATCCAGGTTGAGTTGTCTGAGGTAACAATTCCCAAGCTTTAAAGAAGAGTTCTTAATTATATATGAACTTGGGTGATGCAATAAAACTTTCAAATACATTTCTGCCAAAGAATAGAGGTCATAGCTCCATCCTAGGTTCTAGGCATCCCAGTGCAAACTTGGGAAAGTAAGAAGCAGTTTAAACACAGTGTTTCCAATCTCCTAGGCTGAGTAAACCCTTGCTGTGTTTCAGCACGTGACCTAGATGTTGTGTACTTTTTCTTACTCCTGTTGGAGACTGCTGTGGCTGATGCCACAGGTTCTCGGGCAGCCTGTAGCAGATACTTGCTACAGAGACCGGGTGCTGCTTACCCAGTTTGGGACAGGAGCTCTGACAGCCTCCAGAAGAGACACTGCACATAAACATCTGCCAGTAATGTCATCTTTCTCTGGAACTATGGAGTCCATCTCTTTCCGTTTGGTGTTCATGGCTGAGGTACCGTGGTGGTATGGGAAGATGAGTGGGGAGTGGTCGACATGTGAAGCAGTAGAATTTTACTGGCAAACCCATAGGCACTTTTAGGACTAGACAGGCTTTTCTGAAAATCACACTCTTCAGGCTCTCCTTTTTGGTTATGCACTTTTTTAAGCTTTCCAGTCCTGGTAGGGATCTTGACTGAGTTCCTGTTTTAAGAACTGGAATACACAATAAGAAACCAAGTACAGAACTGCAGTAAAGAAAGATGAAAATGATTAGGAATAAAAGCAAACTGATTTCTTTTAAGAAAACATGGAATCTGTAGAACCGACTTTAAATAGAACTTGAGATAGGTGGATAAATAGTTTTGGCTATGTCGGGAGCTGAACAAGAGAAAGGTATAGACACACCTGTAGAGCCTAGAGCTAAGCCAAATGTTGTCCTGTGCTGTAGCTGGTCTGAGGGTGAGCTCTGAAATCCCTGCAAAGCTTTGCCCTTGGAAATATAAAACCCCCCTGTTCCTCTGTCCTCCATTTCCACCCCCACCATATTTGCTTTACAGCAGAGGACTGGCCAGAGGGGACTGTAGTTTTACTTACGGTTTGATTATGGTGCCTCTGGAGAGTAATAAATAGAAAATATTTAACTGGCATGCTCTATATTGATTAAAGATTACCAAAATGAAGCATGCTTATCTTTGCAAAGGCAATATAGTAACAAAAATGGTGTGTAGCCTTGATCAATGTAGCTTAAGGCTTTTTTTTTCTATTATCTCTGAGTGCATTACTTTCACTGTCCATGTGATGGTTAGGGTTGTAATACAGTCGTTTAGAATAATTTATTAGATTAGAAAGGCAACAATTGTGATAAGTTAATAAAAATATTTTCATTTTTTGCTGTAGACATGTATTGTACATATACCTTGATTAAGGTATATGCCAATTTCTAATTGATGTGTAGGAAGGAGAATAAATTTGTGGGGGCTAAGATAAGTCTCTTGATAAGAAGTACAGGGAACAGATGACAGAAAATGTTGTACATGGCTAATGAGTGATTATGAATCTCCCACACATCTTTGAGCACAAAGAAACAAGCAAACAACTTAATATAATAAACAAAAGAGTACACTTTAAAGCTCAGAATTTCAAATTATTTTTACTGCCATTTAGCTTTACTTTTAATGTAATTAGTATCAACCAGACAGAATTTAATGTGAATGTGTGAGCATGTATGAATCCAGCCAGACACATCGGAAAGCGCAGATAATATATTTGGTGCTTGAGCACAGTTAGCAGAACGATGTCATTGCGCAGAGAGATGTTCGCACTGTATAATTACCTTATGACAAACACATATATTGGGATGATAAAGAATATTCAATCAAAGAACTACGCCATTCTGCACAGTATATAATTTTAAATAGAAGCGTTCCAGCTGTTGCCAGTACTGCTGTCAAGTTTGTGTCTAAGCACACTCCCAGCACTAGAAAGTCTGATTTAATTCAGCTCCTCTGGTCTGAATTTTTAAGAGTCCAAGTTCTAATCCCCAGTGTTCTGTCTGAGCTGTGCAAGACCAACTCCTTACAAGTGTCAAAGCACCTAAAAATTAAAGATTCACTCACTCAGTAATGTTTCCGAAACAACTTTCCCGTCATTTGCCCTTTCACAGTGTCTAAATAACTTTTGAAAGGGTCTAGTATTGATTATATCCGATGAGTAAAGCAAACAAAAAAAAGCCTGTATGAGCAAAAAATAGGGATGATGTAATTCCTGGGGAATTATTTTCCCTTTTATTATCCTTCCAAAAACGGAGAGTTTGGAACTCTGGGTTCAGAGACAGGGACAGAGACTAACACAGTGGCAAGAACATTCATCAGGTGCGTGAAAGGTCAGGGTTAATCTTCAGTGCTACATTTGTCTGTGTGAAATGAAAGATTGTCAGGGCTAAGACTCTCCAACAACTTCACAGCCAACTGCAGGAGAGAATGAAATCCAGGTACCTTACCGGCTTTGTTCATAAATCTTGTTCTCCACCACCTACATCCTTGAATGATGGGCTATTATGAACTACACTGGAGGAAGAAATATAGACATCTACCTACCTGTCTCAAAACTGGCACAAATCAGTCTATATATGTGTGACAGAAAGTGTGTATACATACAAAGTTACGTATATATTCAATTTGGTGCCAGTATTTTTGCCTATAAAAAGTCAGAAATTTCCAGCCTGCCTTGAATGACTTTCTGCCAGGCACCAGACTAATGTAAAATGAATGGTATATTCAGCTGGGAGTTCTGAATTTTAGTTTGCCTTTGCCTTTAACATTTAGCTAATGCCAATTAGTGTGCCATAGTTATTAGGAAAGAATCTGTATTTAGAGGCTTGTAAGTCTTTTCTTTCTCAGCTCATTAAGAGTGATGTAGTAAATAAGATCTAGTACTTTTCAAGATGTTTTCCAGCAGAATTAGGAATATAAAAACTACAATTTCTGGTGTTTTGAAAGACTGAAAATGAAATACATATAAAACCAATTGAGAATTATGAGAAACAAAGAAAAGGCCTGGTGACGTAGTATATTTATACAATATTTATTGTATAAATATTTGTACAAAGGGAGAGGAAAATGTCCCAACATTTAAAAATGTTAGTGATTCCTTGCAGCTCACCCTTCCAACCACTGTTTATAACAGAAGAATACTTTTGCTTGGCCCATCTAAATAGAAAAAGACTGCTTTCACGGGTGGGTTTGATAAAAGCAAAAAGCAGAAAAGTTGTCCTTCAGTTCTCAACCCCCATCTAAGTCGACAAAAGAGATTTTGTAGAGAACACCAAAAGATTTAAAGAAGAATTGGTGGCTCATCAGTATTGTTCAGCACAAAGCTGCAAATCAGCCTGTTTCTGAAGAGCAGATGGGCCATATTAAATAGGCTTATAGTTCTGTGCCGCCAGATTCACATAACTGAGCTCTGAAAACAAATCCCCTGGTATTTGATGAAATCCCTAAAGAAGAGCCGTGAGGATACCCTCCCTACCTTGCTTCCCTGCCTTCGCATTGCTTTTTGATGACCAGACCCTGAAAAATGCTGAACTGGGGTCTAACATTTTAAAACAGGCTTTGCATACTGAAGTTCGTTTAACTTAATCTGGTGATATCTGCTGTCAGGAATTCAGGTCAGGTTCCATGACTCTGAGGACAAACAGCAAGTAGCCTCTCTGAAAGTACTGCTGCTTTAGTTTTGACAATCACATACTTGGAAAAAAACAAGAAATGGGTACACTGTGAGGCCTGAAATATCCTGCAGAAAAGAAAGCTTCTCCAGAAAATTGCAAGGACACTAGAAAAACAGTTCATTTCAGGAGAGTTCTTCAAGCGAAACTGAGGCCAACTCCAACCACCATCTCTTATGGCCAATTTTAACCACCTATAATCTGGCTCTTTCTGTTGCCAATGGGGCGAGGGGTGGTTGAGGGATGGAAGGAGAGAGAGGGAGGGAGGGAGAGAGAAATCTGAATAGCTGTTCTTTTAAGAGCAGGAGGTTAATGTCTACCCACTCTGAGCAACATCATACCTTCCCTAAAAGTAAGGAAAAATTCAGGGTGCCTTCAGTCAAGTCAAGACTCTTCTAAGTTTCTTGTGGAGTTTGACATCTTTAGTGTCCTCATGCATTTAACTCCTCTGAGAATAGTTCATGCATGAAAGGTTGCCTACTTATGAAGTTCATTTCAAGTGAAAATCGGAATTTTTACAAAATAAAATGAAAGATTAGTAAATTTAATTTAATTTGTTCTATTTCCAAATGTATCATCCTAATTTTTTGCTTATTTTCTTGAAAAATTTGACTTCTTCTCTCCTACAGTCAGTTCTATAATTGCATTTATAAACTTCTTAAAGAGCATTGAGATTCACCTTAGTTGATCAAAAATATTTCTACTCTATTTGATTTTTATTAATTCGCAAGTTAAAAATGCGTTATGTTTTGTGTACACTGAGACAATGTTCTACATTGCCAACACATTGAAACATAAATGTGAATTGTATTATATGCTGCCCCAATTAATGGATAAACATCTCTTCCACAAAACCTTTACTAATTGCCAAAGATGAGAAGAAAATATGCTATTAAAAAAATTAGTGAGGTAGAACTCAGATTTCAGATAGCTTATCAGAATAAGACCATTTTTTAAATGCTTCACTTTTGTTATGTACCTTTTGGTTGTCTAATTGAACAGCAGCTATTTTCAAAATTCATTTAAATATTATAAAACTAGTCTTTCAAAATACATTTAAATATTTCAGCACAATTTCAACTGATTTACCATTACACTCTTAGAGATTGTTTTCTCCTTGTGACCAAGTACACATATTGATTTCAGATTATTTAGTTATGGATTCTTTCTGTCACCTGGAAGAGGGGGGAAAACAGTACCACTGAAGGTGTTTTTGTTTGGTTTGTTTTTTTGCTGCCACTTACAGTCATTGCCAAGAGCAGTCCCTGCTGCCTGTAATAGCTGATACTTCACACATCAAGAATTTACCCAGTCCTCAGCCTTCAGCTGAGTGTCCATTCGAGTGCTCATCTGAGCCTGCCACAGTGTTTGCGCTGCACAAATCTATTTACTCAGGGGAAATGGTATCTGAACATAGCTGTACTGGTCCAGAAGCAAGATGTTTGTTTGCATTTATTGTGTTTTGGTATTTACTGTAAGTGTAGAATGTTTATGTGACTGTGTTATCGCTTAAAATAGGTAATCATGCTGCTATAAAACTGCCTCGTGTAGATGCACACCTCTATTTCCCCATATGTGGGCACTTGTTATTTTTCCCATGTGCAGGAATGCATGCAGTATGCATATTTTTACTATACAAATTATGTATAAATATGTATATTTATACATATATATGTACATACATAACAACTGTGCTCTTCTATTTTAACTCTAGCAGCCTTTGCCTCTCTCTTTTTACCATTTCGCTTTCCAGCACATGTTCTTAGTTTGGTTATCTGGCGCCAGATTAGGTTTCTGTTAATAATTTAGTGAAGCCAAGTAAGGAAGAAGACAAATGTAACTCTGAGAAGCACTGAGCATCTTCTTGTAAATTCATATCCCAATTCCTTTTCTCAGCAGAAGCTCTATTGTACTTCAGCAACATCAAAACCTTCTTTAATGCCTTCTTTTACCTCATGGTTGGGGTGAAAAACCTGTGAAGTAATGTTTGTTCGCAAGCTCAAATTATTTTTATTGATGACAGTGCATTTCTAGGAAACTCTTACTGAACTTTAATGTGTATCCTTTCAAACTTCTTCTTCTGAGAGCTTTAAGCATTCCTCCAAAATTGTTAGGTACTGCAGGTGATGTAGTCGTATAACACCATTGACTGCAATGGAGTTCCTGTGAGGATCAATGAGGTGTGCTTGGTGCTTTTTCTTCTGTGTCTTTAAATACTGTTACTCTTTATTGATTTGCTTGGTGTTGAATGATTACTAGGTTTGGACTCTGTATTTTCTTGATAAAATGAATGTTGGAAGTTCATGAGGGATTGTTTTTATTCCTTTTGCATCATTTAGAAATGGTATGAAAGTAGTTCAGGAAGACAGCTGGCCTGGTGGCCAGAAGATGTAAAGGAAACAAAAAAATTGTCAGATTGGGGAATGCACAAGGATACACTTGTATGTCACACATACAGCCTGTGTGGCAAACTTCTCTATGGGCAATAAAGAATCTTATCTTCTGTGGAAAGCGGGGGTACATCCTCCAAATGTTAGCCTGGGAATCTTTTCCAGTTGCTAAGTGTAGTTTAAAGCTGCAAGCCTTAAAGTCTTTCACTAGCATGCAGCCCACATGAGTTTATATTCTTGTGCCCCACATACTTGTGTATGCATTACTTAGTTTTCTCTGCTTACTTGTTACATAGTGAATCCGTACTCAACCTAGTAATGTGTGGGTTTTTTTCCTTTTCCTTTTGGAGAATATCTCCCTTACTCATTTTCAGATTCTGAGTGTGTGTGTCCTTCATCGCTCTGTTGCCTGGGGTTATTGATTTATATGGAGACAGTTTGTATCCACAGCATTAGAGGTTAAAATATGCTATGAAAATGAACGTCAGCCACATCTTTCTTCCCTTAAAAGGATATGCAAGACCTCAATGTTCACCAACAGAAGACTATAGCATGCTCTAATAATTTGGGCAGACAAAGTGAATGAACATTTATGAGCCTTTTGTCACAGGAACCCCTCAATGTCCTGGCATAGGAAGCCATCATGTTCTAAATTAAGCAAGTCAGTCACTGAAGAGAGGAAAAAATAGAACAATTTGTTTAGAAAAAAGAAAAATGAATTTAGCTTTTTTTTATTATAATTAAATTTTTAAAAAAAGAGTGGTATGTATTGTTCAGGCTTCCTTTCTTAGAAGTTATCTTTTCCTTTATTTTGCTGACACCTCATGAGGCTATAAATGTGATGTATTGGAGCTGACCTAGAATATAATCTGCTACCGAGTTTTGTGTTTATCCAGTCCAGGTAATTATTTTCTTAAACATTTCTGACAAAACATTTCTGAAGTGCAAATAAAACCAAATGACAAACAGATACGTAGGAATTGTCTATCGTAAAAATCCAATCTGTATTCCTAAATCTCAAGGGTTTCTGCTGTTCAACCCTAATGCAAGAACACTAAAGTCTGTTAGACACGAGCATAAAGTAATATGAGACAGATAACGAGAAAAATATGTAGAAACGGCTCGCATTGTTCTGGATCAGGGTGCAATTCACATTGCTTGGTCACAGGTAAGTTATGCATCTGCTACTACATGACATAAGTTATCAAGCAGAGACTGTAATTTGCTGTTGGGTTTTATTGACAAGGATATAGGGGAGTTGTTCCATGTTAAAAATTTGAATACATAATTCCCTTAAGGTTTATGTGCACACGTATTTTTAAATGAATACAGAAACACAGACTGGGTAAGGTTGGAATGGACTACAGTGGGTCATCTGGTCCAACCTCTCTGCTCAAGCGGGGTCATCCTAGAGAACACTGTACAGGATCGTGTCCAGATGGTTCTGGAATATCTCCAGCGAGGGAGAATCCACACCCTCTCTTGGCAATCTGCCCCGGAGCATGGCCACATGCCCAGTAAAGAAGCTCTTCCTCATATTCAGGTGGAACTTTGTGTGCATCAGTTTCTGCCTGTTGCCTCTTGTCCTATTGCCCGGCACAACTGAGCAGAGCCTGGTCTATCCTCTTGGCACCCTCCTTTCAGATTCTTACAGACACTGGTGAGATCCCTTCCCAGCTGTGTCTCCTTGAGGCTGAACAGACCCAACTTCCTCAGCTTTTCCTCATAAGAGGGATGCTCCAGCCTCTTAATCATCTTTGTTGCCCTCCACTGGAGCTGCTCCAGGAGCTCCATGTATCTCTTGTAGTGAGGAGCCCAGAACTGGACACAGCCCTCCAGAAGCAGCCTCAGTAGAGATGAGTAGAGGGACAGGATCACCTCCGTCAACCTTCTGGTGACGCTCTTCTGAATCCATGGCTGCAGAGGTGCTTGCATACTGTTATTCTTAAGAATTTGGGCAGTTTGTAGTTAAGAAAATTACCTGTTCTGATCCCTACTGTATTGCTAAAGCTGATGACTAAAATTTCTGTCACAGGATCAAATGTTCAGGTGCAAATAGGTAGATAAGAGTTCAAATAGGGAACTTGAAGAGAAAAGTCTTTAATTTTTTTGAGTGATATCTTCCAAGACTAAGAAGTAAAATGTTTGAACAGTAAGTACAAAACATTTTGAGAGAAGTACAGGTAATTTTCTGTGAGGGCTCAGCATTGCATATTAGGAATTAAGGGAAAGAGTTCAGAACAGGTGATGAAACATTTCAACCTCCATCCTAGTATATTAATGCTTTCTCTTGAAGCATTATTCCATATAACACATTCAAAACATCCATAATACTATTTGTGTACAGAGAACATCTTAATTTTGGGTCCTGTTCTCAAGGACTAACATAATCTATCTGAAGACATTCATTAAAATGTCCACATTCTCTAGTTTTATACACATATGGACAGAGACATCATGTACAAGGAGAGTATGGAGTGAGACTTAACTATTTTGAATGAAGACAATGAAAAAATTATTGTGTTAAGAATACACAGGTATTCACTCAATTTGGAAAAATACACTAATACTCTCTTCTACTTATGTAGAAAATACACTAATATTCTTCTGCTTAAGTTCAGCAGTGACTAACTCTGGTTTAGGTTACTTATGTGGACTAGTAGTAGCAGTCTCCTCTGTCATTTGTTCAAATAATAAATGTTAAATATTAGCGAAGTATTAATATTTTCAAATTTTAGAAAACGTATGATGAAACGGCTTTAGGTTTGTTTGGTTTGGTTCTTTTTCCCCAAAAGTGATTATAGCCAAACAGAGGGTATCTGGTCCTTGGTACTTGCAATTTGACTGCATATACAGGAATGGCTGAAGGTAACAAACCCCTTGTCTTAATAGCAAGGAGAAAGTTTAACGAATAGAACTCCAAAACACCACAGCTGGCTTTAGGTACAGGGGATGTCTAGGCCTTGGCACAATGATGCCTCAGAGTTAAATGGTGGCTGCGTGACTCTGAATCTAATATTGCCATTTAGGTACAAAGTGTTCCAAGCACTGAAGTCAGAAGGTGTCTGTATTTCTTCAGAATGTAGAAGGATGGAGAGAATGGATGTGTTTAACACACGTATTCCACATTGCATTCAAGGATGTGGTAATTACAAGCATGCGTGGTGCCTATGTAAATGTGCAAATGAAATATTTCATAAATAAAAGCATACTTTCATTAGTTAGTTGCTTTTGTGTTGTGAAACCTATTTGCTTTCAAGCCTTTCTCGTAATAATTATAGTTTTCTACAGTTTCCAAAGAAAAATAGTATTTTCTACAAGATTTAAAATGCTTATTAAGGGCAAGATTTCAATAATGAATAAGTAAATAAGAAACAATTACATAGTTAACTTCTTACTGTTGTATGACAAATTTGAAAAGTTGTCCAACAGCATGTAAGTCAAGGGCATTAAAATGTACTTTAGTGTATGCTGTGATCTGTAATATTTTGTAGGGGGTATTTATATACCGAATTCAGTGTTCTGCTTAAATGTTTTACTTGTCAATTCACAAGTGTTTTTTTTTCTTTTCTCTCATGCTTTAAGGAGATATAAGCCAATATTAATTTACCGTAAAATATTGCCCCAGTTTGATGTTTGTTGGCACCCCCTCTTATTATTTGTCTCATTGCTAATGAGGTAACTGTGTAAAAACAAGGTCTTACCTAGTAGATCTTTATCTCCTCACTCACAGCTGCCTCCTACGCAGGTTCCCCAGTCACTACTAAAAACTTAGTAAGTTTTAAAACAACTAATACATAAAAAGAAGAAAAACAAAAGCAGTGTAGTAGGTAGGATTTTACTGCAGTGTGCGGAATCTGCTGCTCAGACCTGCAGGCAACAGAAAACCTTTACATGTCTCAGTGAAAGAGTGAATACTGTGTTGTTTCTTAGTTTGTGTAATGTGAGCTGTAATAGCAGTCTCTCCAATCCACCTAGGACCTGAACATGTGTACCTTTTTGAATCAGCAAGGGCAGAATAAGCCTCCATATGAACTTTTTCCTAAGCTTGTAGTAAAATCTTTTAACTAGCCTTTATTAATGTACTAAAGTAGCGTTGCATTGGTTAAGTCCACCCTACACCCCCCATGTTGTTTCAAAGTGATCTCTCCCCACACCACTGTGCCAGAAGGTTCTTTTTCCCTCTGTCCCTCACTGGCCTCTGATCCTCTCCCCCCCTCCTCTCCCCTCTTCCATTGGCCCCTGTTATGCCATTCAACCTTTCCTCACCCCCTAGCCCTCAGATTATTGCTTACTGATGTTTTGCCTGCCTCTGGGACCCCTCGGGGTTAAAAACGGGCGCGTGGGTTTGTTCGAGGTTCTCTGTCTCTGCCCCTCTTCAGAGCAGTTTGTTCGCGGTCCACATGGACCCCAATAAACGGCCTCGGAATAGCACACAAGAATCCCTCTTGCCTCTTCATCTCCGTAATGCACAGAACTGTGTGTGAGTGGCTGCTTGCATCCACCAGCAAGGGTGAGGCTGGGTGCTCGTGTAGCTGCTGACAGAGCACCGCTGCAGCATCTCTGCCAGGGACTCTGTGGGAGAAGCGTGGCATCAGCCCATCGACCCCACACACCGTGTTAAAGTAGAACTTGCCTGTCATGTTTATATGGCAAGTATAGAAGAATAAATGTGACCTTAAATGCTGTTGAAATCTCAGTATTTAAATGTTTGGCTTGACTTGCAGAAGAATTTCCGTCTTGCTCACACATACAGTCTGTGGGGGGTGCTGTGCGCAGGTGGGCCCCTGGGACCCTGGCACCAGTCAGGCAAACTTCTTCCTTTCCTTCCTTTCCTTCTTCTCCTTCTTCTCCTTCCTTTCCTTCCTTTCCTTCCTTTCCTTCCTTTCCTTCCTTCCTCTAAACCTGTTGGACAGGGTCCTGAGGAGGGCCACATAAATTATCAGAGGGATGGGACATCTTTCCTATGAGGAAAGGCTGAGAGAGTTGGGATTGTTCAGCCTGGAAAAGAGAAGGCTCTGGGGAGACTTTATAGAACCACCCAGTATCTAAAGGGCACCTATAAGAAAGATTGGGAGAGATCTTTTAATAGGGCCCGTTGTGATAGGACAAGGGGTAATGGTTATAAACCAAAAGAAAAGAGTGTAGGTTCAGACTAGATAAAAGGAAGATTTTTCTTTCAATGAGGATAGTGAACCGCTGGAACAAGTTACCCACAGAGGTGGTAGATGCCACATCCATGGGGGTGTTCTAGGACAGGCTGGATGGGGCTCTGAGCCACTTGATCTAGTGGGAGGTGTCCCTGCTGATGGTCCGTTCCAACCCAAAAGGATACTATGATTTCTTTTTGTGGAGTGCCACCTTAGCTAGCTTAGAGAAAGAGGTGTTAATTATCATTAAGAAAATTTCTCAAATTAAAAAAATAAGTCTACATGTTTCGAAGGTCCTATGTTACTCAGTCTTCCTGCCCCAAGAGCTTGCAAGGAGGCAAGGTGTACTCCTATTCCACACATACCCTTTTCTCTCTCAGTCAGCAGCACCAAAATTCTCACCCTTTACTCACACCTTAAAAAAGTAAATAAAAGCTCAGCAGTGCTTTAGAAAATAAGCAAACAAATACTACGTTAAAGGGAAAAATACTGTAAAGCAAAAGAAAAAATGTCCCTTTGGAGTGCTAATATGGTTTGCATTCAAAGAGGAAGTCATTTTTGATTAACAAGGAGGTAATGTTTCCCCACAAGGGTGGGTCGTAGATGATGAATAAATAATGCAATCAAATATTAAATTAACTTTATTTAAAAAACTGATTTGCATGTTAAAAGCTTATTGATGTAGTATTTTGTTTACTGTTATTGTTCTGAGGCAATTTTGTAACAAATAGAGACAGGGAGAGGTAATAGCATTCAATCTTTCAACACAAATGCATTTACATTGATTACTTCTTTTTCTAACAAATTTGTGAGCTTTCCCACCTCTCTGCATCAGAATTTCTTTGGGAACATTTTTTTCTTATCATCACTGAATGTTTTTGAGCGGATGGCGTAAAGGAAATTTTTGTTCTCCGTTTCTCTTTATTGCTTTGTATCACACCAAAGAGAAGTAATAACATCCAGTTTCCTGACACAGTTTGGTCAGGAGGGAAGGGTCACGCTGTGCCAAAGGGGAGGAGTGGCCAAAGGACACGGGCTGCACTTACCTTGTCCAGTACAGTGCTCCCCTGGGATTTGGATTAATTACAGTAGCCCATTGATGGGGCCAAGGCTAGGGCAAAGGATCAGTGAGATATAAATGGCCCTGCTCTCTGTTGCAGACAGTGTTTAGCCTGGGGGCTTTCCACTGAGAGAATGAGAATTCAGTGTATTTTGGTAATACAGTTAGCCTTGGTTTTCCCTAATCTCCTGTGAAACTGATTCTGTAACAGGTTTCCAGCAGGAAAGGGAAAAGGGTTCTTGTATTTCTGTTTTGCTTTTCACTGTGCAATATGGTAGTGTTGTGGGATCCTTCTGTGATTTAACTGTAACACTTCCACTATATTTTAGAATTGCATAACTTCATGTACTATGTCTCCTGAGGACTGTATTTTATGGTCCTATGTGACACCAGAAAGGCTTTATTAATAAAACTTTGAGAAGATATAAAATGATTCTTCTCCAAAGGAGCTCGTTGCTTCTGATTAACGTTGAATATATTTGATAGAAGTGTTTCTCTAGCTGACTTGTGTAGTAAATTAAAGGCTGAGGTTGCAGGCCCAACAACAATTGAATTTATTTACTAGCTTATGTTTCTGTTTATGAAGGTGAGTTGATGGGTTTCCATTACAACCTGTTTGTGTAGCAATATAGCACACCTGCTTTGCAGAAGACGGTATCATAAAGCACTCACTTGAATTGTCTTGTCGTTCATTGCAGAGGTCATTGTATCCTGTGCTTTATAAATATAAATAAAAGAGCCAGATTGTATAATAAATCTGTTTTAAATACAATTAACTCTGGTAGTCATGATAGATACGTTACAGATAGGGATATAACCCAAATTTTTGTGGAAAAGTTGAACAGTTTTAAATGACTGATAAATTGATAAATCTGAAACTGGCAGATGTAATAAACATATCTCACTATTTAGAGATATTTAAAGTCCTTTATACTTACAGAAAGTCAGACATACATTGTACTTAAGACATCAGTCAGACATACGTTGTATTTAAGACATCAGTGAACCCTTCAATATTATACTGTGCAGTGGGAAACTGGAAGAGATTCTTTTACCATTTTAAAATTGGAGGCTTTGTAACTGTAATGTAATTCCTACAAGAAATAAATTGCCAGGCAGTGGAAGAAATTTGTGGAATGGTACTTTTAAAATGGAAATATTTGATGCGATTTCCTTGGAATTGTTGCCAAAGCGATGGTGATGTGCAACAGCTGAAAAATAACGGGACTGACAGGGTTCTGAAGGTGTTGATGAAAATACTCCGTCCCATCAGGTGAATCTGAATAGACAAGGAAAACATGTTTGATTTTCTTTTAAGTGATTTTTGTGATGCCCTTATTTCAATCATGAGGATTTCCGCCTTGCAAATAAGACATCAACACTGCCTGATTTTTCATGGCCGAAGTCATTGCCAATGACAGCTGTGAGGTGGATGTACATTTTCTCATCCTTGCATATTCTTCAAGCTGACTCTGAAGAATCCATGCTTATCTCTGGCTCGGCACTAAAATGTAGGCTTCAGGAATGGAACAGCTGTAGTGCAGTGATGCCATTTCAGGGTGCTGAAAAAAGGATAGAAAAGGCATACCTCTGAGGGTGAAAGTCCCATGCATGGGCCTGAGAGCCAACAGATTACTCCACTTGTGGCTGAAACATTGCTAAAGTCTATTTTCCTCCTGCAAAAATCAAGTGTTGGTGAGTGACAGAAGCTGCAAACTGACTTACCGTGGCAAAGGGGGGGGAAAACACTGTGAAAACTCAACCAGAGCAAAGAGATCCTGAGAAGCACAAGCTGGGAACACTCCTGGGACTTCTGTATTTTATAATATGGGGAAATGTCCATTAATAGCTTTGGGATCTAATTCAGGCTGTACTTTACAACAGATATTTTGCAATGTGAGGTTAGTGTACCTGCAGTGCAAACAGCTGCAGCTAATGAATGTCCCTATGACAGGCCTATTGCCATGGAAACAAGAAGGGTTGCAGACTACTTGATTTATAGAAATTACAGCTTCAATAAAGCATTTCTCGCTCTTTTGAGTTCTGATTTAATTAGAAAGAAGAGTGATCTGTACAGTGTGGATGCTATCTCCAGCAGTTATTGGAACTGTATATTAACAAAGCTGCTGGCTTGCTCCATCTTAAATTCTCTGTGTTTTGACTGCTAAACAGATCCCAATCTACCTGTCTAATCTGCTGGAATTGTTACTTTAAGGGTAACCCAAACTTCATACTATGGTCTATGATTATATAATCACTGCTTGGAAGCATGGCCACTATTTTGTTAGAAGGAATCTAGAAAAGAAACTACCTCGATCTCTGGCTGATCCTAATTTGCACTTGGCCATTAAAATGGTTGTGTCTATACGGTGATTTTTTCCAAACTTACTTCCTTTCAGAAAGTTTGGTTAATTTTTTATATATTTAAGGCTATACTGGAAATAGGGTGTTGGATCTTCTGTGCCTTTTTGAATGAATTTCTCAACCCTAATAAGTATATTTGATGAGTATGTTTTTTTGTACCTTGCCCCTCTGTCTTAGAGATACAAAAGCTGACGAGGTCAGAAATACTGGCTGAGATAATATCTAAAAATAAGTAAAACCCCTTGTAGCACAAGTTCTGTCTGATGGCACTAACATGTGTTGCACTAATTCATAAGCCAAAGTGCCAACAATTTGCTGCAGAAGTCAAGAGGGGTAGTGCAAAACAAGAAATGTTTATACACATAGAGAGGAATGATATATACATACAGATGGAAATAAAACAGAATTGTAAATGGTGATATCTAATTTGAAAAAAAAAATGTTTATCTCAATGCAAGATGCACAGCTCAATTTTAGAAACAATTTTAATAGAAAAATTAAATAAATTAGACCCTAGATTCTATCTGACTTCTCTCTGTACAATACTCTGCTTAGGATAAACATTTTAGAAGTTCCCTAATATTCAAGCTGCTATGTTTTGAGATTCACTAAGTACTGCTGATGTCTTGAGTTTTAGCTTTTATATTCTGTATTGCCTACTGTAAAACTCTGAAGTGTCTTACAGCCTGCTGCTGCTGCTCTCTCATGCTAAGATAGACATAACAAAGTCTCTAGGTTTGCTGTCCAAGGACACCCAGGCTGTCCTGGGCCCAGAAATGTGTAAACCATCATCTTGAGAAGGGGGCCTGAGCTTAGAGAACTAATATCAGTAGCTAAAGTTTTAATTGGTGAGTTTATGCTGATATGCAAATGAACCAAACCTATAAAAATGTGAAGAACTCGTGAGTTGTCATCCATCTTGGGGTCCATTTTGGCAGTAGCCTCTGGGCTCCCCAGGGTGTACCTTTGATGAAGGCCTTTAAAATAAATATCACCTTTATTCCCTTACTCCTGTCTAATCTCTGTTTCCAGGTAGCCTCTTCAGGCATCACTGCCATTCCCTCCTTTCTCCCTCACTCGATATGTTGTGAATGTTTTAATGCAGAAATAGCCATTAAAGTGACGCTACTAAATACATGCTCCTGCTAACACATCAGAAAAAACCAAATCTCCTTTCAAGTGCTGTCAGCAAAGAAGTTTAGAATAAATCTAAGTATCAACTGTTGCAAGTTTTGAAAGGAACAATTCCTGCCATTGGCTGATGTGTGAGACCATTACAAATAATAATTGAGTGTCTTGGGGTGACTTTATGATGTGTATCCCCCATCATCGCTCTATGCCCGGATATGATTCCTGTGCCTTTCTGTGCCTTTAAACTGAGCCCAAGAGAGGGAAGAGAAAGAAAAAAGGCCAGACGAACTTTTTCAAAGCAGTCTGTGCTCCAAGGTCACCACTCCTCTGCGTCTCTCTGCTGTGGGGAGAAGTGTGGAGGAAGCACCCTTCCTGCTTTCCAGCCAGCTTTTTCGGCTCCGTTTCTTCAGGGAGAGACGGAGAGTTAAACCGTGTTTTTCTGGGACTTCGGATTCTTCTTTTCTTCTCTTCTGGACTGGTTCAGAACATCAGAACATCAGAACCTCACCGGGGGACCTTCCCCCGGCCTGGAGGGGAGCCCCACGCTGACCCAGCTCCGAGGAGGAGGAGAGAGACCACACTTACAGAAGGACTCTCAAATCTTTCAGGTTTTTCTCTCCACAGCGAGAGATTTGATTATTTAGCATTATTATTCTTTTCCTGTGTGTTTGTTAAAGAAATAGTTTTATTCTCTCTTTCACATTCCTCTGAGGAATATTTCTTTCCCGAACCTGGGTGGGGGAGGAGCGGCTATAACCTGCCTTCCTTTGAGGAGACGTTCCTTTTGGACGTTTTCCTGAATTTGGCCCAAACCAGCTCATTGAGAAAAACACATTCTTATTGTTTACACCCTCTTTGTTTAAAATAACTGTTGGCTTGTAGAATTAATCACATGTACTCTGAAGCCCAGATCAACCATCTTCATGTCATATATACACAGTATACCTATGTTTCTGTAGGGCTTAGGAACTACCCTAATGTACAGCATGTATATAAATATGTCCCACAATTTATTCATCTCAAGGGTATACTATATATCTTATTTCCTTTTTTTAGTGCAAACTGGGAAAGTGAAAATTAATATTGACGATAGGTCAAGCAATATAACTGCATTTTTTTAATTTCTCAGCTGTGAGTGAACTCTTACTACTTGGTGTGATGCTTTTGTAATGTGCACAGCAAACTGAGGACATCTATGCTGCTTAAGTGGCCTTTATAGGGCACTTAGAAAGATAATCACTTTATAGGCCAATTAGATAATCGTGTTTGGTCACTTCCCTTTACAGTTTTTCTGGTGGAAAGGGTGATGGTGACTGTGGCCAGAACAGATGAGCAGAAATGCTCAGCTATGTCTTCTACCTTGGAACAGTTCAGATTAAACGGCAGAGGGAGGACTCATCTGAAAGCCTTTGCATATGGAAGTGTAGCTGTCTTGACATCCCAGCTGTCCTGAGTGATTTTTTGCTCAGGTGGCCCACAGCCTGGCTGAAGTAACGCTATTCCAGCAGTCTGAAGGTAGTGGAATATCCAGGTGAATAGGTTGATGGTACCTTGTTTCAGAACAGCCACTGACCCAGTAAATAGTTTTTTTCCTGGCAATATGGCAGACTTCAAAACTTCTCTTCTCCTGGTTTGGAGCAAGTTAAGTTTCAGTTAGCTTAGTTTTTCTAGAATTCTGACCACAGAAGTACATGTTTGTCCTTTCCTTCCTTCTGGCTGGTATTTTTTCAGGAATGTCATCAAGTTTTCATCTTCATTCTGGATTTGAATGGGGTAAAATATACTCGAATTTGGAATATGAATTTAATTTATTACAAACAAAATCAGAGCAAGATAATGAGAAGTAAAATCAGAGCAAGATAATGAGAAGTAAAATAAGACGTTAAAAACACCTTTCCCCCCCCCTCCCTCCTTCCCAGCTCTACCTCCTCCTCCCAGAGTGGCACAGGGAGACAGGGAATGAGGGTTATGGTCAGTTCATCACAGGTTGTTCCTTCTGCTGCTCAGGGAGAAGAGTCATTCCTCTGCTCCACCCTGGGGTCCCTCCCACAGGAGACAGTTCTCCGTGAACTTCTCCAGTGTGAATCCATTTTACGAGCACCAGTTGTCCACAAACTGCTTCCATGTGGGTCACTCTTCCATGTGGTGCAGTCGTTCAGGAATAGCTTGTTCCAGCATGGGTCCCTGATGGGGTCATGAGTCCTACAGTCTTACCAGGAAACCTGCTCCAGTGTGGGTTCCTCTCTGCATGGGTCTGTGAGTCCCTGCCAGGAGGATGCTCCAGGACAGGCCTCCCATGGATTCACAGCCTCCTCTCAAGCATCTGCCTGCTCCAGCATGGGCTCGTCCAGAGGCTGCAGGTGGATCTCTGCATCCCCATGGATCCCCATGGGCTGCTGGGGCACAGCTGCCTCACCATGGTCTGCACCACGGCCTGCAGAGGAATCTCAGCTCTGGTACCTGGAACACCCCCTGCACCTCCTTCTTCACTGCCCTGGGTATCTGCAGAGTTGTTCCTCTCACCTTTTTACCCTGCTCCTCTGGCCTCAATTACATCTGTGCAATAACTTTTTTCCTTCTTCTTCTTAAATCTGTTGTCACACAGGTATCACCATAATTTCCATCTGGCCCAGCCTTGGCCAGCAGTGGGTCTGTCTTGTAGCCAGCTGGCATTGGCTCTGCTGGACATGGAGGAAGCTTCTGGCAGCTTCTCCCAGAAGCCACCCCTGTAGCCAGCCCTCTACCAAAGCCTCGCCCTGCAAACCCAGTAAGGTGTTTCTGTCGTGACTTAGCATATCCTTCCACTCGAGCTGACTTACAAGAACTCCTGCAAGTGAAAAACTGCACAAATGTATAAAACGGGAAGAAGAGAGACTCTCCTGATTAAATTTGAAGATAATGTGCTTTATTAGAAGGACTCAGGTCTCGGGACAAAACTGACTTTTGACTTGTTCCTTGGAGCCGTAATAGATGGTTGAGATACGGCTGATGGTCACTCTCTTTAGATTATGATAAGGTTGTTAAGAAAGAACTACTTTTAGTACTAAGTAGTTTCTATGCTTCTGTGCTCACTTGGGCTGGTTGTCTGTTTGCTACCCATTATCATTTCTGCAAGCAATGTTGTGTGAGTACAATACTCTCTGACTAGAATTTTGTACATAGCCCACACATGGAGACTGAAATGTTAGATATCATATTTACTTATCTGAAAATTTTTGATTTAGCAGAAGAATGCAAAATATGCTGGAAAGCCATACAGATGTAAGTTACACTTAGTGCCACCCTTTGTTCCCCTTTGGTGTTGAGATCAAGCCATCTTCCTTTGCAAGAGGGGTGGTCAGTCACACCCTGCATATTCCCAGGTCTTCACCCACCCATGGCCCCTGAGCCCTCCTCCACTGCAGGGGTTTACAGGTCAGTCACAAACATCACAGGCTGCTTTCTGAAGCACTGGCTACTTCTTAGGCTGCTTTCAAAGAATAATGAAGACATAACCCCAGTGCCCGAAGAAAAATACTCTCCTCCTAATTTTTGTGCATATAATATTTAATAAATTCTTATTATTTGGATTCTAATTTTTAACAAGAGATTTATCACCTATTGATGTCTTGGGCAGCATAGATACATACACAGATAATGTATATTAAACTATTGTTTTAGAATCGTGTCCTAATTTTTTAGAAATAAGCATCAGAAGCATTCATTCCAGGCTAAAAGAATACAACTTAAACCGTTTATATTGTGCTTACTTGTGTTTGTCAAAACAAACTACTAATATTTTTTTTGTCAAGTGTCCATACCATATTTATTTCAAGATGAAACTTGTGCTTGCAGTGCCTAATATGCCTTATTTCAGCCACCACAGGATTGAATTTGCCAAAGGAAGTGTTAGAGAACAAAGCAGTGGTTAAACAGTTCTATTTATTACCTGGGACACATGACCTTGAATCTCCTGCAAAGACTTCTTATAGAAAAGGAAATCTGCCTTCAGGAGTCTTGAAGCAGTCACATCCCATTCCTTTGTTCTTGGGGTGTGTATGGATGCTCCATCTCTCTGTCTCTTTCTCTCAGGCAAAATGAAAGGCACCCTTAGAATTCCAGTATGTTTCTTTCTAGGTAGGAAATGCTACCTAGACTCAATGCTAGAAGCATGAAAACATGTTGTCGTTGCCCTATATTTTTTTAAATACATATTAAACTTCTGGGCTAACATAAACATAAATGTAGGAAACCTTTCCCTCACAAAACGCCTTGTACAAGGGTTTGTTCATGACAGGATGAAAGATCATCAACCCACTGAAAAATTATGCTAGCGGTTACTTTCCATGTGTGTGGAATGATCGCGTGAAGAAGGAATGGTTGGTGAAGCTCCCTAGCAAATACTGGGAGGGATATCCCTATCTGAACATAGGAATATGTTCAAGCATCGCTATATTTGTTCTACCCTGGACTAGAAAAAAGATTCCTATTTGAGGAAAGAGACCCAATTCAACAAGGTAAAATTTTAATCAAAACAAAACCCAACCAGTTGAATCAAACAGACCTGAAAACCGGAAAGCTTTGGTTTTGTTTTTGAAGTCTTTTTTGTATAGTTTTAGTCCCTGAAACAGGAAACAATCTATTCCCATGGAAATTTTGGGTTTCTTGAATGAATACTTTTTTCAAAGAAAGGAGCTTATTTCCAAAATATACCTTTAGTATAGTTTTTGAATATACCTTTCAGCAGTGAACAAATTAGAAATGCACTTCCATATTTCAGAAATCTCATCTCAAATACCATTTCAAGATAAACAGAGGAGGGATCACCTGTCGCTGTTCTGACCCATATAAGTACTCTTAAGGATAGACTATGTAACCTAGAGTAATAAGACTGTCATGGTTTATCAGCAGCCAGCTGCCCAGCCCCACACAGCTGCTCACTCACTCCCCCATGAGTGGGATCAGGGAGAGAATTGGAATGGTAAAAGCTAGAAAGCTCATATTTGAGATAAAGACAGTTTAGTAGAGAAAAGATAAAGCCAGACAAGCAAACAAAGTGAAACAGGAAATTCTTTCCTTAATTCCCACGGGCGGGCAGGTGTTCAGCCATCTCCAGGAGAGCAGGGTCCCGTCATGTGTAACTTGGGAAGACAAACATCATCACTCCAAATGTGCCCCTTTCATCCTTCTTTCCCATCCCTTTATAAACTGAGCATGATGTCACATGGTCTGGAATATCCCTTTGCTCAGGTGGGGTCACCTGTCCTGGCTGTGTCTCCTCCTTGGCACCCCCAGCTTCCTCACCAGTGTGGCAGCACAAAAAAGCGGAAAAGGCCTTGGCTCTGTGTGAGCTCTGCTCAGCAATAACAAAAACATTTCTATATTATCAACCCTGTGTTCATCACAAGTCCAAATCACAGCCCCAATCCAGCCACTGGGAAGAAAATGAACTCTACTCCAGCTAAAACCAGCAAAAAGACCCAAACAGAAAGTTCACTTTTTAATACAGTACACATATGTATACATACATATAACTGGACTAAGTTAATCAGATAAATAACTAACATGATTATTAGGCAAAATGTTTTAAGAAGGAAAGGTTTTAAGATAGCATGAAAAATTACTTGTTTGTGGTGTTGACAAAAGCATCACAAAACGGAACAATTTGATAGAGAAGTTGACAAGGTATGTAAACAAAACCTGCCTCTTTCTAAATCCAGAGATGGTGAGATTTTAGAATAATACAGATATGATACGACTGATAATTGATCTGATAAATTTCAAAGCAACTGTATGTCATCTGGACCACACAATGTAGTAATCAAGATCTTTGAGTTGAGAACTTGTATCTAAATTGCACAATACGTGACTTCATTACAATCACATTTCATTACATTTTAACATAACATTTAAAAAATGGTGACATGTTAGAAATTAAGTACCAAACCCATATATTCCTATGAATAGATCAAATAATTGGAAGGAACCTCATGGTCAGTGAACCTCAAATGATAGAGCAGAAGAAAGATGGTAACAATGAGGCCAATGAATATTAAATGAAACAAATTATAGGAAAGAAAAAATGCAATTAGGAAATTAGTTTTAAAAGGGTATCTAATAAGTTCAGCTTAATAGCCAGCTCATTTCAAATAATACTACATGCTTTTCAGCTTGCTCAAGTACTGATGCAACTCAGCCTTTTCCATTTTAATCTGTGCTTTGATTCATATCAGCTACTGTAGACATCCCAGTGAGATTAACATAAATGTAGATATTATTTACATTTGACATGGCTTGGAGGATTTTTTAATGATGAATATAATAATCTGAATGTTTATAGCATAGGTGGTTTAGGAAATGAATACTCTCAAGTTCTCTGATGATAAAAATCCCTTCATTCTGTGTTTAGACAGAGATCCCAAGCTTTGTATGCCAGGATACTAGAGAAGAGTTTTTCCTAAAGTGTACATCAGTCAGATGAGGTGTGATTCAGCTTGTAAATGACAACATGATTCTATAAATAAAGAAAAATAAAGTCAATGCAGAACTATAACCCAGCCTGAAGTCTCTAAATGCTGGCACATTTTCAATAAACCATGTCTACTAAGGCAGAGCTGTAATTGTCACTTAAAAAACATCTACAATGTGCTATCTCTTTGCGTATTAGGAGAGACCAAAGAGATATTGGGTCATTATGTAAAAATTGGTAATTAAGAGAAAGTGATTTTCCAGTTAATTTGCATGTTCATTATATATTGAATATTATTTAGTTTTTTGCATCCTTTTTCCTTATAAACTTGACCCAAGGGATCCTACATGGCAAAAAGACATATAAATTATAAAATAAGACATATATTTAACTGAGTCATTGAACTTTTGTTGTGACTAATGATTCTTCCAGCAATCATTGCATTAGGGAAAACATTTCTTTTTAAGTAAATAATGTTCACTACCTTTTAGAGCTGCTGTCAGTGAAAAGAAAATAATCTACTGAAATATCTATATTCTTTGATGAGCTCTCTGAGGGCATCTTGTAGATTTAAATTAAACTGATCAAATAGAAAGCGATATACCCTTCAAAATTCTTTAACTGATTTGACTACAAAGAAAAATAAAGTCATTCCATGTGGTTATGAGAAATTGCTGGGAGGCTAAGTTTCAAGAAGAAAAGGATTGATTATTTTATCAAAATTGAAGTGTTTTCCTCATGTAGTTTACTCATATATGGGTATATTAATGAAGAATCTAGCTCTGCAGAAAGAAAGGTGTCACCTTTACTTAGATGTGGTGTGCCTATGCCTTTACTCGGATGTAGCATAAATCAGGGTTGAAAACTGTGTGGACTCCAAGAAGAGGTATGGTTTTTCTGATAATCTGAGTTTCCCATGGGATTGATTGATGACATTCTGTTTGAAGCTGATGTGAAACTTGCCATTGATGTGAATGACAGATGTCAGTATATTTTGGAAATCAATTTCTATATGGAGTTTGCTGCTGACTGAATTTTATTCTGATTTTTTCAAGGATCTTCTTTACCTTTTATAGCAGCTTCAAAGGTTCAATGTATGTGCTCCTCTATGTATCCTTGTATGAATCATTACCAACTGCTTCTTTTAATTAATGTGATGATAAAGTTTTAAGATTTTTCATTTACTGATTACTTCATTTGCTAGGAAATTTTAGCCACTTCTAGACCTGACATTTTGCACACTTGTATTTAATGCTGATGAAAGGTGTAAGTGAGGAATGATTTAATAACCATTGCATGAGAATAATATTTTATCTTTCCATGTGCCCTAAATCCTCACAGAGGTGATTTTCAAGCAGGCTTGCAAAGAGAGATGTAATTAGAAAAACCCCACAGAAAATAGTCACCCGTATATATTGGCTTCATGGGGTTTTTTTCCATATGCAAAGGAAAAAAGAAAAAATTACTAATTTTCAGTCAATAAAATACTATGAAAAAGACATCCATTTAAGAAGGCATAATTTCTTACTGACATGGACTTTTTCTATCACTTATGGATCCTATAATACAAGACTACAAGATACAGTGGTTCATCATATATTGAAAACCAGAGTTTGAGGATTAAAACGGTGTTTACCTTCCTGGATAGGATTAGCAGCACAAAGTAATTCCAGTTCTCCTTTGGAAGAATGGAAACTGCTGTATCAAAAAGCAAATGAATGAAACACAAGATGAATTTGAACATTTATTTTCTAACAGCAAAAAAAAAGTTCCATTCTTACCTCGTATATTCAATATATTTGAGAAATCATTAAGTAAATACCTTGATCTTTTATAGCAATCTGTATACTCATTGTCTGCTGCCAAGGATTTAGCATAGTTAGCTGCCAATAAGGCTGACCTTCTGTTTTCTCCTGTAAAACCAGGGATTTTTGTTATATAGGCATTCTGTGAGATGCATGCGGGCAGGTTCATTTGCCTCAGTCTTAGAGAGTAGTGTGCAGTAGTGTTCTAATTCTTACATTTCTCTTGATATATACCTGCTTCATCCTTTCCTCTTTTGATTTGTTTGAGTCCATAATACATACAATGGATACAAAGCACTATCAGCCTGATAAGCAAATAGACTTTTCATTGCTTCCTGAGTGACGAGCACAGACTTTCTCCATCCGCATTACATTTCATTTCTTAGGAGGAATTACATGGTCTGGAGTGGTTTCAGAGCCAATGAATCTAG
Organism: Falcunculus frontatus; assembly: GCA_013398115.1. Taxonomy (NCBI): domain Eukaryota; kingdom Metazoa; phylum Chordata; class Aves; order Passeriformes; genus Falcunculus; species Falcunculus frontatus. The sequence continues at coordinate 472,833 of VZRV01003103.1, read as the reverse complement.
GTTGAGGGAAATTAGAATAAAGGTGTGTTTTAGATGATAAGTGTGAAATCTGGACCTCATTTGAATTCAATGACAGTATTTTGGTTGAAGACAGTATTAAAAAAAAAGCCAGCCTTTTGAGAAAAAAATATCCTACTAACACTTTCCTCTCATGTAAATTAGCATAATTTCAGCTTTTAGATGTCTCCTGAGTTCTGTGCAGGGAAATATGAAGATTGTCAGGCAAACAGAGATCAAAATCTATAGGGTACTTTAAAAAGTAAAACCAGTGCCCCAAATTCCATTTCAACACTTACAATATTTACAGAACACCCAGAGTTCAGTTTAAAACTTTTAGTGGTGTGAACACAGGTTTGGTAATCAAGGAGTTGCTGCCTGGCTTAAGTTCCAGTGTTCTCAGGAATGAGCTATTCACCCAGCATGTTGCATTCACTTAGTTTACACACAGAGAGGAGGAGTATAGAGCCTGAATCAGAAAGACTTTTTTTTCTCATATTCTCAAATGTAGGTGGAAATCCCAGACCACCTTGGACCTGCTTTAATAGTACTGTCTCAGAATAGACATTAAAAATACTCTTAAACCCCTCATAGGAAGTTATTGCAGTAACCTACAAGAAATCAAACCAGCTTAGTTTCTTGTATTCAGCTTCTATTTAGCATTTAGTGTATGGATAACGAATGTGTCAGACAAAACTCACTCAAAACAATAGTAACACTGGACAAGCGTAACTCCCAGTAGCTTGAAGATCCAGCAGACCTAAACGAATAAAGAGGCAAGGAATAATACGTCCACCATACCAACTGAAAAGTTAAAATGGCCCTCGATTGTTTGGGAGCTTTGGAAATGTAGAGACTTGAGGTAAGGTGTTTGGAGATGTACTTAAAAATATTGAAGTCACAAGGTCTTTGGCGTGAGTGCACTGAAGTACAAGTAGGTGATTTCTGAACAAATTAAAGAATACCAATGTAAAAGATTCAGCTACACAGTCTTTGGCTGATGTATCTGAGCCTCTTCATATGAGTGTATTTTTTTAATCAGAAAAGTTTGCTTTGTTTGTTCATTTCTTAGTTTTCCAATCATTGTTGTTAAAGAGTCCCCGCTTCTTTAAGGAGTGAGAACTGGCAGTATGTCAGAATCTCAGTGTATTGTTATACAACTGGAATATGTACCAGGAAAAAAAATATAAATCAAATCTGTGATGCACTACTGAATGTCAGAAAAGCTTTTCAGAGATAAGAGAATCCCATTACAAATGCTGATTTTTCAAAATTATTGTAAATCATGACCAATATTCACTGAATACTGAAAATTCAATAACAGTGTATGCCATTTCATGATGCTGCCTCCAGAATTTATTTCATGCTGAGTTACCGCTTGGCAGCCCTTCAGAATAAGGATATTTTTAATATCTCAGGTCATGTAAAACTAAACAGGTTAACCTAAACCCCTGTGCACTATCGTTTGTACAAACTGCCAATAACCATCACAAGGTAAGCACGTCTCTCCTGTGCTAGGGAACACCACTAAGAGGATCATTTTTCTTCTCTTCTTGGTTGAATCCGATTGTTTCACTCAATGGAGCTTCAATTCAGCCAACAGCCTTCTGTGCACTCTAAGATAAGGAACAATCATCAGCAGAAGGAAATACAGGACTCGTAAGAAAGTCTTTAAATTCATGGTTCTTACTATATACCACATTTATTAAAAAATTAAATACACACACACACACACACATATATATATATGCATATACACTCCCATATATACACGCATATACAGAAATCACTGCCATCTAGAAATAAAAAAGCTTTAAAAGACTTGCACATTTTAATACTCTGTAATCTGAGAATCTGTTGGTCAGATTTGAGTGTGAGAGGCTAGAATTTGCTAGAAAATTGATGTTGCAATATTCCCACAAGGGGAATGTAGAGCTTTAGGTCTTTTACAGTCTCTGCACAACATCTTGTAGTGACAGAGAGAGAAAGAGCTTTGCACAAATCTGAGGCATGTCTCTGTGTTTCATGTATTCCTCCATATATTATTTGTTTTAATGATGCATATGTTTCCTAAGATATGCATTCAAATAATATAAGGATGTTTGTGTAAATATATATTAGAAAATGAAGTGATTGAGTTAAGCTCCCTCTGTTATTTAAAAACTCGTAGAAATATCCATTTTTCAAGTTGTTGTCATATTAACTATCCATCATTTATTAACAGTGTGTGCGTAACTGTTCACATTGCTTTGGAGGAAGAGACTCTATTCAAAGTAACACACTTCAAACATTTTCTTATTTCTAGGGGGGGCTTAATTTTGCTATCTTCACAAATTTTGTATATAATTTTTTGGAGAGGAGAGAAGTTGAGTGGGATGGGCTGTGTGTGGCAACTGGATAAAAACTAGGAGCCTGTGCAGAGCGGCGCAGGGAAAGGGGGGGAAAAGAGGTCCGGCCTCAAAAGAAGTCAGCAAGAGGGATCCATACCCCATCCCACCCTGGGGTCCCTGTCCCTCCTCTGCAACCGGGGGTGCTCCTGCCTTCGCCCCTCATGCAGGCTGCTGTCGGCAGGCTCAGCACCGCTACCACCGCGAAGAGTTTGTCTCTGTCAGCCGCGGTTTTGGGTTTTATTTCTTCTTTTTTTGGGGGGTTGAGGTTGGCCAAGGGTTGGGGTTAAGGTTAGGCCAAGATGATTGCTCACAACTACCTGTCTCCTTTCCCTAGCCTCGGAGATGTGATGCGGTAAGAAATACAAAGGCTTTGGGAAACCACAGAAAGACACGGTACACTGTCAGTCATCCAAACCTTGAATTATCCATGTCAATGTCCTGTTTTGGCCAGGACAGAGTTAATTTTTGCAGTCGCCAGGAGGGACATGGCCAGGACATGGAGGTTGTTCTTTACAGTCTCATATCATTACTGGGGATGTGGAGAAGGGGTTCCTTCTGGTCGAAGAAGCACATTGAGCAGTGGGGTAACTCTGGCCCTGAGCCAGAGGGATCAGTCAGGGTGGTGTTGCTGGAGGGTAGGAGGGCTTTGCAGAGGGAGCTGGACAGGCTGGATGGATGACCCCAATCAAACAATGTGAGGTTTAATGAGTCCAGGTGCCGGGTCCTGCACTTTGGCCACAACAACCCCCTGCAGCGCTACAGGCTGGGGACAGAGTGGCTGGACAGCAGCCAGGCAGAAAGGGACATGGGGGTACTGACTGACAGCAGCTGAACATGAGCCAGCAGTGTGCCCAGGTGGCCAAGAAGTCCAGTGGCATCCTGGTCTGGATAAAGAATAGTGTGGCCAGCAGGACCAGGGAAGTCATTCTTCCCCTTTATTCAGCTTTGGTGAGGCTGCACCTTGGGTACTGTGTGCAGTTCTGGGCCCTCCAGTTTAGGAAGGATGTTGGGATGCTGGAATTCATCCAGACAAGGGCAACAAGGCTGGTGAAGGGTCTGGAACACAAGTCGTGTGAAGAGTTTAGGTTGGACATAAAGAAGTTCTTCACAGAAAGGGTGATTGGGCATTGGAATGGGCTGCCCAAGGAGGTGGTGGAGTCACTGTCCCTGGAAGTGTTTAAGGAAAGACTGGATGTGGCACTAAATGCCATGGTCTAGTTGACAAAGTCTTGTTAGGTCATAGGTTGGACTTGATCTAAAAGGTCTAACCTGGTTGATTTTATAATTCTGTGATTCTATGGCTGTGGATAGGTTGAGCTCTGTGGTGAGCATTTTTGCATGTGAATCAGTCTCTCTTTTGTATACTTTTATTATTAATATCTTTGCTGTTACTGTGTTCCCCTATTTCATTGCTGTTTCCAGTGTTTTGTTCTTATCTCAACGTGTGATCTTTGCCTTTTGTGCCTCCCGTTCTCCTCTGCTGCCCACCACAAGGGGGAAGGGGAAAGTGAAGGGGGAATGAGTAGTGTGGTTTGGACAGTCTCAGTGGTAGCACTAAATTGTGGAGTACCATTCCTAAACTGTGATAACCTTATCTGGCCCCTAATGTGGGGCTCAAAGAGACAACAGATTTGACCAGAGTGGATTGGAAACAAATTCTGTCTAAGCATTTGCTGTGTTATATTCAGAACCCCCGGTCATAAAGTTGCTTTCTGTTCAGGTGGTTGTGGTACCTAACCCTGTGTATGTGTCCAAATATGTGTGCCCATCATGGTGCTCTTTTTCAGAGCAGGGACAGGGATCAGGATTGCTCTGCTGCTGTACTGTGAGATATCAGCTTATGACATGATAACATCAGGGGCAGTGAGGGTCATTTGGGATGTGTATTCAGTGTTGCTCTCATACCCTTACCTTGGGCACTACCTTTGAGAGTCCATTAACAGCAGTACCCAGTCTGTGGGGTGAACAGGGGAGGACGATTTTCTCCAGCTTTTCCCCTACTTTCTCTCCTTCAGGTTTGTTATAACAGCTTTTGAGGATTTAGAATTTCTCTGAGATGTTAAGAAAAGCATGTTCTTGTTGCTAGCTTTGCCAAGTCTCCTCAGTGCTGTTCACACCATTTTTAGAGTTACAAAAGAGATTTTTAGGAGGGTCTTTCAAAGATATGCCCTGAGGGTGGATAGTCATGAATGGCATGGAAGGTAGGAGAAAATGGACCAGCTTTTGAAGGATTACTCTGGTCCAGCGGTTTGAAAGTTCACCCCTGATACAGGACCCTGATAAAAGGGTAGAATATTTGAAAGAAAAATGTTTTGACAGTTCAAGAGAGGCAAAAGTTATGCAGTGTTCTGGGCCCTGGCTACTATTTATCAGACACTGCTTGATACTAGACAGAACCCTCAGGGGCAGGAGGACAAAAGCAAGACAAAATCCGCTCACTTAATAAGGCGTGAAGAGGGAGCAGTGCCCAAAATCCATTGACCTCTGGGTTATGGGCCCAGCACGCTTCCTCCCAACTCTTAGAGCCAATAAAATGTTTACTGAAGCCAATATGTATACATCATATTGTTTCCAACAATAAAATATCTGCCTTCAAATAGTGGCTGTGGGACACCTAATGAAATGAAGTACAGTGATATGCAAGCCTAGGTATGCAGCTCTTCTCCAAATCACGTCATGTCTAATCTCTTGCCTTGAGCATGGACAGGAGGCTTTTCAGCAGCCTGGGTCTCTTGTAATGGCTGGGAATGAGTCTAATGTGCCATGTTAGAGATGAGATGATGCTTACAGAGAGCCAGCTGGAGAACTCTCCTGTGCATCCTTCAACTCATTGGGCTCTGAACAGACTAACTATCCCTGGCCCAAAAGGATTTTTCAGATTTGCGTTATGTTTCCCCATAGCTACTAAACCCTCATAGCTAATAAACGCTCCTAGGGCACAACTTAGTGAGCTGCAAGAGCTCATTGGGTCCGTGGCAAATCCAACAGACTGACTGCACTCAGCCCAGTGTGTCTGGCTGAACCCAAACCCTCCCTGGAAATGCCTAACTTATTATCCTGTGCTGCCCAATACACTGGGTTTCGGGGTTTTTATCTTCTACACGCCCCCCCCCTTTACCCTTTGCAATTATGTCCTGCCTGATGCCTGTTATTTTCTGTGTGTTGAATGGAGCGAGTTCAACTTCTTGGAGTTTTCCCTGGTTAATTGCTGTTCTCATTCATTTCTAATGCACAGGCTTAAACTTAGGAATTCCTCATCTAGCAATTGCACTTCTACTGTGAAATTCACCATGTGTGCCGTGGGGGAAGAAGTCCTTAAGGGGTTAAGGATCTCAACCAAGATTTCTGGATGCATTCGTTTTCTCCTGGTTTTTTGAGTTTTTTGGCAACTAGGGTTGTCTAAGATCTTTGTTTTTCAAAATCGGAAATGAAAGGGCAGCCTATAAACTGTCTATTTGTATAATCAGCCTGTAATTATATTAGCATTCAATTTTATAGCTAAATTAGAGACTGGTTTTCCTTTATTCAGCACTGAAATTCATTTATGCTTTTCCCAGCACTTCTTTGTCACCTTGGTTTCTGCTTTTGTGAAAATTCTCACACAAAAGCCTCCTTTCTGATAATTCTGAAAAGTTTATGAATCAGAAAGAAAATTGCCCTGAAGACTGAGCTGAGGATTCCTCTTGAATAAATGAATTTTCAGATGATATAACCCAACCCAGTGTTTTTCTTTTCTTCATGAGCTTCGCATTGAGGAAGACAAACCTTCGTGCTAAGATTTAGAAGAAGCAAATATTGAGACCGTAAGAGTAAACTGTTTTTCTCTTGAGATCTTGTGCTGGGAACTTGGACCTCAGCAAAATTTTCAATCAGCTGCAAAATTTTGAAACAATTAGAAGAGGAATATGTAAAAAAGCCATTTCTCTCCTGCCTGTACTTCCATATGCTGAGAGTAGCCTGCTGTCTGTTTTTTGCTGCCTCAAAAAGAGAGGGAATTTGAGCTTCAGATTTTAGAAATACCTGAGGAGCAGGTCTCAGTTTTGCATACATATCTATAAGGCTGCAGTATCTATATAAATTTCTTTTTATATCCCTTTTCCCTAAAAATCCAAGTCAAAAGTGTACCTAATGAGATGCATCTTTAATCACGCATTCCACCAAAACCATCAAAACTGGCAGAGCCTGTGATACTTCATGTGAGCTGAGTTTACTGGCATGAGTGTTTTTTTGGGAGTAAATTTTCTCTCTCCCTGTGTAAGAGCAAATAGCAATGCAGGGGGAAGACAGAGAACTGACAGGAGCTTATTGGCTTCACAAGCATCCCTCTGATTACCTGTAAGAGATATGGTGTTTGATGAATGCTCTGAATATTAAACATTTGATTTCCTGTTTGCCTTTACGTTTTGACACCATGTAATCTTATGGAAGTGAAAACAGGTAGGATCCGGTCTGAAGTTTTAATCATTCCAGCATTTTTCACATCCTAAATCTCACTGCTATTTCCCTCACAACTTCCCAACATCCACCTTTGTAGCATGTGTGAGTACCTCCTACAACTTCCAGCATTACCACCATGGGGGAGTTCAGATCTGTCTCTGAAAATTGACCCAGTTTTGCAGATCTCACCTATAATCAGGAAGTGGACCTGGTTCTGTGAGCCATCATTGCATCTTGGTTTTCCCTTCTCAGCTTTCAGTCATTTTCATCTACCGCTCCTCGCCTTGCATCTCCCTTAAAAAGTGCTCAGACAATTTGTCTGTAAATATACCAAGTCATGATACCAGTAATCTAAGTAATGTTTTCTTTAGCAGCATAAGACCCTGAACTCGTTCTCACTTCACGGTATTTGGGAACATAAAAGGAGTTGGATTTTGATCTTCTTTATTTTATGAGTCTAATATTTTATGAGTTTGAGTTGGGCAAAATTCCAGTAAAAATAGGCTTCCTTTATAAAATTCTACAGTAAAAATGAGCTTGTAGTTTTATGAATAACTTTGCTTTGGCTGTTACTCCAGGTTTTTCTAATAAAACTTATAAAAGTGTTCTGAAGAATTTACTAGAAACTGGTAACATGACGCTCTTTAATATATTCACAGAATACAAATTACAAATACTCAAAACATATAAAAATATTACTTTAGAGGATCTTCTAGAATCGTTATAGATGCCTATGAAATTCTTAGATTTCAATTCTATCTTGGGTTCATATCTATTATAATTTGCAACAGAAATCTCCATTATGGATAGTTTTCTTGCAGTTTTGTGTGTAGTCTGAGTTGACTGACAGCAAGAAATAAGTGAGATAGCTTATTTAATTCACTCCAGCTTATCAGAAACTTCTCGCCACTGATGATTCAAGTTACTTCAGAATATCTAAACCAGCACTTTCTTCTGCTATTTAATTTCTTTTCTCTCTGTTTTTCTTTTCTAATACATCCATTTTCTCACTCCATTAGTAACAAGTTCTCCCATATCACTTGGATATTGAATTGAGTTCAAATGGGTACAAATGCTCTTTTGAGTTGCATTGAATATTGTCTGAAAATCCCAATGAAGCGAAATTCTCATCTTTTTATTTCTTGACAAATTGCATGAGAAAGTTCTGCAGAACTCAGTAAAAATCAATAATTTCTGTAGACCTTTTTTGCTGAAAGGACTAGAAATAAAAGTTGCCATTTTAGCTTTCTCACTCATTGTCCTTGGAACTTTTCTCTATCACCTTGGAACTTTCTCTATCACCTTGCACTGCACTAGGTGCAGTGTTAATATAATATTTGTCTTACTGAATTCCTCAGCTACAGATAACTGAAATATAGGAGTCTTCCTTCAAATAACCTGTCTTGTGGCAACATCTTTACCACATTCCCTGTGCTGCCTGCTGCTGTGATGCCAGACTGTCTTGGTTTTACCCCCTTAAGAGGGTGTTTTGGGCTGGTAAGTGCAGCCCTGGGGCTGTATTAAGCTGTATATTAGATTCCCACTATTTTTAATACACTGCAAATATTGCAAGAATATTCTTGCTTCTGGAACTCCCAGTCCCTGGAGTGTAGTTTGCTTAGAAAGGAAACTTAAACTGTTTTGAGTCCTAAACAAAGACATTAAAAAAGAATAAAATTATACAGACCAGTTACTAGCTTTTGGTTTATTATGCTTATCATGGTAAAGCTATTGGCAGTGTTTTCAATTCTATGGCAGTACCTTATCTCATTTGTTTCCTTCTTGCTCAGTTTTTAAGGAACTGTGGTCACTGGATCTGTAGGTTTCATTTCTGATAAGAAATCTGATATGTAACCTTGGGTTGGATGAGGATGTTTGCCATCTGACTGCAGATATCACTAAGTCATTGGTACATAATTGGTGAAAAAGAGATCTCAAGCAAAAGTGTTCATTACTCCTGTTTCTCTTGCTTGCAGCCTGCCCTGTTCATGCCATTGAAATATGACAAATTAATAAAGAGGAAGAATCTCAATAGTTTTGAACAGCTGTGCCTGTGCTGACTTTATTTACTGTCTAATCCTTCTTTTCCCCTTTCCTACAATGGAATTTTAAGGAAATATCCAGGCCGCTCCAAAGCATGAGTTTGATGAAGATAAGAGCCTTTATTAACTTCAAAGAGTGAGCACAGCAATTGTAAAAGACAGTTTCAGTCTGAGCAGAATAATTTTCAAGGTATGCCACATAACTCCAGGAATGTATATTCATCAGCCCCCTTTTATTTCCAGGATAAATTCCTAGTTTTCATACCAATAAGGTGTTAAATTAAGCATGCTTGTGGATCATAGCTGTGAGAACTGATTTCGGAAACCGGACCCAACTCCTAGATATTCATCGCCAACTTTTGACCTTGCTCTGCTTTTCTGCATCCTTCCCTTCACCTCATTACCATCCTTCCAGCAGTCCCAGCCCAGACATCCGGGAAAGCTGTCCCTGGATGAAATAGTGACTTAGTGCAGTGACTTCCACAGACCTGCATTTCAAAACAGGTGAAACTGGCTCTTAGAGATATCAGTTCCCAAAAAGATTATATCACTTTCTTCAGTACCATCACCTATGTTCTGTATTCCTTGCACGAATCAAGGAGGATTTTGGTATGTAGGAATGGTACCCTTAATAGAACAGTTTCATTGCTGTCACATGGAAGAATGATTTGCTATTTTAGAATAGGTTGGGGAGGAAGAGAATCAAAATGCTCTGCAATTAATTCATAAGCTCTTCTGAGGTTTACCTGGCAATGGATTAGAAGAAGATTAATTTACAGTGAAGGTAACGCTCTATAGCTATGATTTCTTTTATCTGATGTGGTCTTGTAGAAGAGCTCTCCTTTGTTCCTAAAGAGGTTATTTCAGAGCAACATTTACATTTATGGTATTGATTAAATAGATAGTTGCCAAATACATCTGTGTAACAGTTTCATAAATAACAACTGCCACTGTGTAATTCTCATGCAATGCAAAGTGCACATTTGGTCTTTGAAAGAGAGAGAGATGGACTGCAGGAACAAAGCTTCTCATAATTACAGTGCGAGAGAACGTAGAATCACGGGCAGGTTTCTGTCCCTCTGTTAATGCTTTGCAAAGACAAGATTTTCTGAGACTTCCGTAGCCATTACTGCTTCAATCTTAACACTGAGGGTTCAATAAAATTTTACTGAAATCCTTCTTTTTGAATATTACACTATGACATAATAACTATGGAGACAGATTTTAAATTGTCATGTAAATTGTCCCAGCATTTGCTTTGAAAGTTTATTACTGCTTTATAATATTCCTTGCTCTTAAGCTTCTTATTTATAGAGGCAGTGTGTGCATTTGGAATACATGTGATAAATGGAGAGATTAAGGTAATATTTCTTCTATCAAATCTCTTTATTTTGGAGCCAATAAAAAGCTAGGGTTTATAATTTTTGTTGTTATTTATTTATTTGTGTTTGTGTACCTATGCATGTATTTGTGTGTTTATGTATTTTAATTTTAGTTCATACAAGTTCTTGAAAGGTGGAATTGTTAAGCTTTTCCCCGACCATCAGAAATCCCTGGAAACTAATCCTGAAAATACATGCAGGATACTACAAAGGTTCATGTACATACCATAAGAAAATAGACTGCCATTGAGAGCTTTAAATCAATATCCCCTATCTTTCCTTGCAATTTCACAACAGGATGAACACATTTTTAGGAAGAAAAATATTGCACACCTTCTCAAAAATATGATATTCGCCATTTTATTGAGTACTTTTCCACAACGTTAGTGGATAATATGGCAGTTCTGGATTGAATTTGTGAGACATATTTTAAAGTTGAACTTGAGATATTTGAGCCATATTGACTGTACAAAATTTCTGGGTTTTCTTACAGTTATGAGTGATTCTTATTTCGTTGCATTTCATGCTTGTTTATTTCTGTGATTTGCAAAGTATGTTAGATCTGTTTTTCTCCTGACCTGAATAGTCTGTGAACTCTGGGATGTGTGATAAGATAAGAGATGGTCTTGTAAGCTGTCACTCATGTCAGAATGAGATACAGCAAGGACAGACGTGAAATTATTGTAATTATTTTCTTACTATATATATAAATCTTTGGCAGTCTAAAATATTACATGACTTCTTTTACAATTTTGAAGATACATTAGAAGCATTAAATACGAATGTGTAAATTAAAGTTATATTTTAATGCGTACTCTTCCATAAGTTGCAGCTGGCCCCTGTTGGCTTTTTGATTTATGTAAGGAATAGTAGAGTTACAGGTCATGTATTTTTGAAAAGTGTAGTCAGTATGGTGCAGGAGAGGATGGCTTTACTGCATTCAGATAGCAAGTACAAGTATATCTACTCTCCCGTTGGAGAAATATATATAAATATATATATATATGTACATACATGTGTGTGGAGGTGTGTTTGTGTGTAGCTGTGCCAGAAAGGAAGACTCTCAGTTAATTTGCCGTCACGGAAGCCTGGTGACCTCAACTAGTGATACTCAGGTTTGTTACATGAGTTTGCCACATTCAGCAGATAAGTCATCCCAATGTTTTTGGGTTTTTTTGGGGTTTTTTTCTGAAGTGGTATAAGATGGAATAGAATTGTTCAGATGCCCCTCAGAAAAAACCTGCTGTAATAAGCTTGTAGATGTGCACAGGATTAATTCACCCATTGAAGCCAAGTGTCTGATCTTGGGAAATACTAGATCTGGAAGAGATGAACTCAAATAGAGATCTGCCTCATTATTTTGAAATGCTTCATTGAGAATCTTTCCAATATTATCCTTGGGAAATTCCCATTAGAATTTTCTAATTCTCCTTTCTTCTCATCCTTCTTACCTTTCTACATTCTCTCTTTTCCCTTTCCCTTTCCTTTCTCCCTCTCTCCTTTGGAAAATAACAAAAATCACCAGGGAAGTTTTCCTTTGAATGTGCACGCAGGCTTCCATCAGCTCTGTTCTTGAAAGCATCACTGCCTTAAACATATTGTGTCCTGACATTCTATGATTCTACGATAAAACTGAAGATTATTTTTCTTAAACCTGCAGCCCATAAATGATTCTGTGATGCTATCTTTTGAGTTATGCATGAGAAAGATGCTCTGATGTGCTATTCAAACACGAGTTCATTCTAAGTCAGAGGCGCTAGTGCTCAGGCAATAGAGATTTTTGTATGGGACAAATGCTGCAACAATGGTTGTGAAGATAAAAATGTTCATACTAGCCAACCAGGAAAGAAAAGGATTCTGTTATTTAATAACTATGACAAAGACTCATAAATACCACAAAGCATACAGCGTGGTAAGGAAATTAAATAGAAAAGGAATGAGATAAGAAAAATAACATATTTTCCTGTCTGTTCATATTTGCTTAAATTTTTATCTCTGACCTCTCTATAAAGCAAGATTTTCATTGTTCAGTCCCTGAAGAGATACATTCTATTCTTTCAAATAATAAAAGAAGCAATGAAGAAACATGAATGCAACCACTACAAATGTAGGGTCAGCCATTTGGCCCAACCATGGCAAGACATTTTGCCTTGATCTGCAGCAGCGGAATACCAAGCAGGTAGGAGGTACAACAGGCACTGGCTAACCCTCACATACAATGCTAATCGTACCTTTCACACCCTTTAAGAAAGCTGAGGTTGTCATTAATCAGTCTTCAGGAAGGCTGGCACAGTCCCTCCAAAACCAGAAGGAATTCTGTTACCTGGATATTAAAATCCCTGATTAAATAAGGTATTTTCTTAACAGAGCTCATTATGCAAGCTTGTCACTCTTTGAACTAGTTCATTTCCTTCTAATTTTAAAACTAAAAAAGAGTTGGATAGTTCTTTCTCAGGAACCAAGGAAAAAAAAGAATATTAATACAAAAAGGCAAGATAGTCTATATTCTGTGGTCACTTTTAGAATTTTGGATTGACTTAGAATGGTTAGGTTCATAATACTCCTGTTCTGCTTTGTCCTTTTTCCAGCCATCAAGTTGCCTTTTTTGTTTAGAAAAACTCTTGGAAGTACTTTTCAAAATCTTATGCAAAAATTTTACAAATTTTCCTGGATTTGCAGCTATTTCAATATCTTAAAAAAGGACTTTTCTTGTAAGGGTGTAGGTGGATTAATTCTTTTTTGTGCAGATGTGAATTCATTACCCACTCTTCCTGAAGACTTGCTCTCAGGCAGATGCTGCCGGCCTAGGCTGTGGCATTGATGCAGGGCATGCAGTGGTTATGAAAGTTCCTGCTGGCTCTTATGCCTGTCAGGTTATTTCCAGAACCAGGAGGAATCCACTTGGATATCCTCTAATTTTGATACTTGCTTATGAGTTAGAAAGACAAAGTGAAGAGTTCCATTTTGCTGAAAAACAAGAAAAAAAGGACCTGATTTAAGACAGACATTTTGAAGAGGGCCACCTGCACTCTGTTTTCATATTTAATAATTCCATACCTCTGCTAAAATGATTTAGCATAAAATTGTATTGCATTCTTTTGTTGCTTTCATTTTGGATTAACGTATCTCACTGCATTTTAGTTAGCTGTAGTTCATGGCTTTGCTGTAGAACTCCCTGATGATAAAATGTCTGTCTGTGTATATGCGTGTGCTTTAATGCTGCTTACTCTTCTCATCAGCACAGCGTAGTTTCATGCATTGTATCAACCTCGGTACATGCAGTCTCTTTATGCTATAGATCAAAAGGAAGAGAAAAGAATGGAAAAATTATTTTCCAAAGGGTTAGTAAAAAGCTTATTTCTCCAGCATAATGGAATCCAGGTAGCTGGCAGGCAGGCTTATGAAACGTCAGATCTCCCAAGCTGGTGCACAGTTTCAATTCAATAATTATTCTCATTCCCACTATGCACCTACTCAGCAGCAAGTGGCGCATCCAAACTGCACCCTGTGACTAGAATGGCATTAAAAAAGAAGGTGAAAGAGCTCTTCACCTACATGCTAATTTTCTTTCTTGCAGTAAAGGCTCAAGTTTGTGTTGCTGAAAAGAAATAATTATGAAACGTGATTGAAGATTGGAGTGGCCTTGTGATTCAACACCACTCTGAAATCAACATTGTAACAATTCAGGGTAATACTCTGCTTGATGCAATGAATGGGCTTTAAAGTCCTTAGTCTGTCACGAGGCTCCAGTAAAATTAAAAGACAATGCAGGTTTCCTCTGGGCATGCTCTGCTGCATTAGTATGCGGTGGCATGTACTGACAAGGCATCTATAGCCAGTGCTGCTGGTTTCGTTTACAGACCTGCCAATAGTGGCCAGTAATTGCCTATGAAAAGCCATTATACACTGGCCCATAAAGCCACACAAATTTTCATGATGTTTCACTTAAAAAGTGCTTGTTTTGCAGGATAGAGGCCATGTCAATAAAATGGATTGGATGTCACTTAGACCAAGTGATGTGCTAATCTCCTGGAGGCCTTGTGTCCTTAATCTCTACAGGACACAAGTCAGTTTAGAAGCATGAACTGTTCTCACAGGTAGCAACTATTGAGCTCTTTAATGTAAATTCAAAGGCAAAGCTTATCAGTGTGTTTCAGAAATTGCTTCAGTGTGGTTGCTGTCTATGGGAAAAAAATCCACACACTTCCCCCAAAATCCCTGGGCAACTTCCAAGCTTTCACTGTGCCCGCGAGCACCTTTTAATTATGAAGAAATTGTTTTTGGTGATATGTGCCTTGTGACCAATTGGATTAGAGGCATTTCTTCTGGCTATTATTAAGCTAACTTGACTATTGCCCTTGTGTAGCTGAGCATGATCAAAATGTAAAGTATGGGAGAGCATCTCAATTATGTACCGTAGTGCAGTGCTCCTGCAGACTGAATTCTTTAGTTCATTAAAAAAAGCTTCAATGACTAGTAATACTGTAATGAAAGGGCAGAATAATAGGCACAGGATCAAGGATGCTGTGGCTCATAGGGATGAGTTACAAAGGCTGTTGAAAGATTCAGACTGGATTTAACATTTCAGTGGCCTGGTCATTATTAGACAATAGGTAGGGCCGCTGGAAAGTCGAAGACAATCTGTAACTCCTCAGAGGGACATAAAGATGAAAAACTAAGGTCTCCTTGGAATGACTGTAATAATCTGCTAAATGTTCTGAGATACTAAAATACATTTTCTGGTGTAATTCCTTCCCTATTTTTATTTATCTGTTCTCTCTCTTAACTAATGATTTCTACTTTTCTATTCATTTGAGCTGTAGCAAGTTTTTTATTAAAGAGCTGATCTGTGAATCAAAACCACTTCTTCAGAGCTTGTAAATCCAAACCAAGGAGCAGAATGCTTATCCGTATTTCTGACATTCTGATCTACCTCTCTCTGAAATCGTGAACTGAAACCAGTGCAAATGGATGGGCTCCATTTATTATTCCATTGTCGCTTACTGAGAGCGGTGCAAAATGCAGCCTTTCTGGCTGGTTGGGACTACAATTGGAATGAATTGAATTATAATAGGGAGCAAACTCTTCAAAGTGTTTTTACTGCTCATACATAGTATGGGGAGGGTAGAAATGGGAGTAAGAACAGAAGAACTTCTAAGAGATATGAAATGTGTTATCACAAAATGAGGGAGTTTGTTTCATAGAAGCAGGAGTTAATTGCAAGGAGTAACATCAGAACATGCTTCAGCTAAAATAATTTATTAGTAAAAAAAGTTTTTGAGGTATTAGAAAAAAGTACCGGAGTACATCCTCAGTCTTCTGTGTGAGAGGTCACCACCATGTGTTTGAGAAGATTTATTGATACTGGACAGTATCATTGCTAGCATTACCTCATTATAACGTTTACCACTGTGAATAACAGCCTTGGTGGGGAGGTTTAATTAACTCTTTTGTAACACTGACGTTTTTAAGACTTTTACTATGTCCTATTATTTAAGAAAAACAAAAAAAACTCCAAGAAAAAAATCTCTTCAAGTAATTTCAAATTCTCATCCTATGGAAAGGTACAAGGCGTCAGCCAGATCCTCCCCATTTATCACACACAACTGGGAGTTTGGGAGCTGCAGCCACTGAACTATCATTGTTCCCATTCCTAAATACTGAAAAATATCTTCCATATTAAAATTGATCACAGTCCATTTGTGCTTACCTATTTAAACCCTGTTATTTTCCTTTAACACAAATAAATGCCTCTACTTTCTCTTGTTTTTCTCTTGGGATATTTGTAGGTCAATTTTCCCCCCTCTGGCATTTTGCTAGATTGAAAAGCCAAGGCTAGAAAGGTGCTTGTTTTCAGACACACTTTTGATGTATTCCTTTGATCACCCCAGTAGTCCTTCCCTATATATTAAATACTTTGGTTTTTTTTTCCTGGTAATTGTTACATGGAGTAAAATTTTAGAAACTTGAGATTTCACCAGTGACTTAAATAGCTGCACTGCCATTTGTCAATTTCTGCTAGAAATACCCTGTGTGATAGATACTTGGATTACGTTTATCTTTTGCCTGATCATGTTACACAGAACCTAAAAGTTATTGTTATACAGAGTGGCTGAATTTTGCACCGTGTCCCTGTGTTACATTTTTCTGTGGCATTGGAAAAGAGAATAGAAAATAATTATTGATAGTAGCCTGTAATGTGTAATTTCATTTTATACCTGTGGCACATCCTAAGTGCCATCCCTTTCCCCCCTCCATGATATATGTATGTGTCTTGCTGTTATTGATTCAGTTCAACATTGGATTATGAAGAAATGTAATTAGTATCCAACATTTTTTTATGCCAAGGGTAGCTGTAAAGTTATTAAATAAGATTGATCCTCCAAGAAAATTTGGAGAACTCAACTACTGATCTCATTCCAGTTCACCTGCTGGTTCAGGACAACCTGTCATCACCTGTTTTCTGGTGAGGCCCTTTGGTGTTCGAGATTTCTTGTACTAGTCCCTGTCTTTTCCAATTAGAGATTATATACAGATTAATTATATAATGATATACAGGGAGTGAATAATCTGTGATACGAGTCACAGAGTTTCTTCTCCAATTAGATTAAGTGGGACTTAGTAGAAGTGTTGCCTTTGATGAGAGCAGGTAGAGCTCTGCACTGTTTTTAGCCCCATGTCCTGTGTAGGGCTGGCTGATCCCCATCACTGCTGGGTGTAAGACACAGGCAGTGAGGAGTTAATGGCTCTGAGTAACAAGGTGTTCTGTGCCAGAACTGTGCAGCTGTAATAAATTGGCTTAAACATTAGCAGTATAAAGTAATTCAAGATTAAATTTTATAGCTCATATTTTTACAGTGAGCATTACCCACTGATACAAGATATCTCCATCTCATATTTCACACCATTTAAGATGAACTCTCATTTTCACTGAAATCCCCTCTTGTTGGCCCAAAGACATGTCATACGTGAGAAGCTAAAAGCAAGGAAAAACACATTTAGAAACTTGAACTAGAACTGTCTTCAGCTGAATATATTTTTAATCATCTTATTTGGCAACTGTTAAATAATCCACACTGTATCCTGTTTCTAACATTCTACTATTGCAGCATGAAACAGTTCTTTCACAAACATCTCACTGTTTCTTCATTCTTTTGAGATATCAGGAAGATATTGTGTCTTAAAATGTATCTTGATGCCACAGCTTTATAACCTTTGACTTTTACTTCCTTTTGAGCTAGTAGGGTAGTAAATAGCAAACAAGTTGATCAATGTGAACTCAACAAAAGAGTATATGCTGACCATAAATCAATTTATGCTGAGATTATTTTACTTCTCTTCTGATTTTTATTGTCTGAGGCATCTAGTCCAAAATTTCATGTCAATCAGACACATATTATTATATAATATCAGTTTTTCAATGTATTGGTTTAGTTGAAAAAAATGTGGACTCTGTGTTTTAATTAACATTTCTTTTAGTAGGAGGATGGGCACAGGAAACAGTCCTTCTTCACCAACTATATTTCTAAACTCCCACATTTCCTCTTCAGCTCCGTAATTTCTTATTAGGGATCTATCAAAAACAGAAAAAAAAAGTGAAGAACTGATCCAGGTTAAAATCTTATAATTGGTCCCAAAAAAGGCTTTCTTCACCTTTGCTAGTACCTACAGATGGTTGTGTTAGGGTGGCAGTGGGAGTAAAGATGCGCAGTAAGGATTTAAGGCAAGAAGGGCTTGCATTTAATTCTGGGAATTTTTTTTCAAGGAAGGAAAAAGCAGCACGAGAAAATAAGAAGTAGTGAAAAATCAAAACTTTGAAGAAGATTTTAAAAGTGCTGGTTTAGTTTTGCTAAGGAGACAAGTTCTGGTACTGACATTTGTCTCTAGAGTGTTCAGATTTTAACATACTTCTGCAGCCTTCAAACTGATGTTCAGCAATTGGAAAATACATTCTGCTTTGAATGAAAATTGGTCATGAATGTTGCTGTTGGGTTGGATTTGCTATCCTTCTAATACCTGTTTTTAGGCAGTAAAAACAAAAGCCAGCCTGACAGGCCCTTAGTATATTTGAACAGGGGGTTGACTAAAGAGAAATACCTTGAGGGGCAAATATTGAAAAACAAAAGCCTTCTTGGAAGGGAAAAATCTAGCAGAAAACCGATTTACAAAGTGGTGGCATAATCTGTTAATAGCTGTGCAAAGTTTAAAGTGGTACAAGGTCAATATGCTATGAGGGTAAATTAGTACTAGGTACACAAAGCAATTACAGAAATAATCATGCTATGGAAACCACCAACATTTCAAGCAGTGAGAGGAAAGCTTTTACACACTGAAACTTTTCAGTGTCACCTTTGTGAGGACTACTCGGAAACTTCTCTCCAGAATGATCACTTTAGGTTGTCTTTTTGCATGTGGCAGGTTTTTAATTTGCATTTCCCTCCCAATAGAATGGTATCCCAGAGGGTCTGGACTGTTGCCCATCAGTACAGCCTTCATACTCTTACAGCTTACTGATGGAAAATATCACTGTCATTTCAGTGGGTTTATGGCCTCTCAGAAACTATTCTGTTCTTCTGAGATTTGCCAACAGTACTGCCTAACCATGTGCTCCTAAAACTGTGCCCCCAGTCCCCTCCTTTTCCTTAACAGAAGTATAAAGGAAATGGGCTCTTATGGGCTTCACTGTAATTAGGGGTATTAAAATGCTCTAGGAGCAATAAAACAGGCAACAGGGTTTTTGTGGGTTTAGACTAAGCTGAGTAAACTGTTGTTTTTTTCAGATGCTACCAAATGCCTTTTTTTTTTTTTTTTTTTTTTTAAATAGACTGCTGCGGGCTTTGGTTTTTATATTCTTTTTACTAGGACATGGAGCCCTGGTAAAGTTGTTTCCTTTAAAGTGTAAACAGAAAATATCTGCTATTTATTTATTTTGATGTATTTATTGCAATTACATTTGCAACTCATTTTATCTCACAGATTTTTATTTCCTTCTGAAGGAAGCAAAAGGCAAAATAAACAGCTTTTGAGACTGAAGCGTTTTCTCTGGAGAAATAGAAAATACTTCTTCAAAATTACTGAGAAGGCGGCTGTGACAGAGAATGTCAGCACTTGCTTTTGTTGAAACTTTATGGAACATACAGCAATGGGGAGACAAAACAAGCTTCCAGTCCTTTTACAACAAGGGTCTTGGAGGAGGAATTTGCAGCCATGCAAATTGTGCCCACCACCTCACAGAATAAAGGGTCCCTTACACTTACTGTAGATAAAAGAAGCTGGCTATAAGGTTTTTAAATTTGATATCAAGTTAATATTAATTATTATTTGTCATGGAGTTTGGAGAGGAGTGAAACTAAGGCAAGTTTTATCTTTAGGAGTCTCTGGCCAGAGCCAGGCTTGTGACGTGAGATAGTGAAGCAGATTCTTACCAGACATTTTGGCTGTGAAAAATTCCTAAGCAATGCAGACACAGAGAAACACCATCAAGGTAAATTCCCTTTGAGGAAATATCAGTGTTTAGCTCAAACATCAGGGAACCCATTTGGAACTGGCTGGTGCATTGGTTTGAGGAGATAGCCTCTTCTTCATCCAACATGTTTATAGTAGGTTTTCAACTCCCTTAAGAAGCGGGGAATTTTAAATATGTTTGTTGTAAAATCCAAGTTTAAATCTTCTTCTAAAGTGTGTGTGTATATTCCTGAGTTTTGCTTTATGTTTGCTGTGTGTCCTTGTGTAGAGGCAGATTTTGGGAGGATTTTTTCAAAACAGCCAAAAGATTTCCTGTCCTCTGACTGACACTATCAAAATGAAATGGTCCGCTTCCAGTTCACAGATGGTTGTTCTGGGAATTGCATCAGTTCCATGCTGTGAGAGTGAGGGGTCTGCATTTCTACAAATCTTAGAATGGATGATTATTTCTCACTATATCCTCAGGGTTAAAAACCCCCCAACAAGAAGTAACTTTGAACAGAGTATAGACACACCCCCCTCACACCACCCATCTGGAAGAGCACTTGGGAATGACACCATGCAAGAGGGAGTGTTTGAGGAGTATGTTCTCTTTTTAATTTGGCAAAGGTAGCAGACTGACCATTGTCTGTGTTTCTCTGTGTAGGTGATGTGTGCCAGTAAAACATACATAAACAGTCATAATTGTTATTTGAGCCCTAAACTCAAGGCTTCAGGGATGGGTGTGGCTTACTGGCTTTCAAAGATACTCTTCGGAAGGAAGATCAGTGAACTACCTAAAAGGCAGCCATACTCATAAGGAGGATTTAAAATTTTCCTCACAAATTTGTCTTCAGCTCACATTACAGACACATTATCTTCCTAGCTTGCTTTAGGCAATCTTGTGTTAGAGATGCTCCATGTTACTTTTTGTTTTAATGAGTGAAACACATCAGTAAATGCTGCTTTTCCTCATTCTTCTACCTCCTGCTTCTTACACCACAATTGCCTGATGCATCCAACCTAGTAATCAAAAAACATAAACATGTATAAATCTGTGTATCAGTCACCTCAGTATAGATACACAACAGAGGACTGAGTTTCATTCTACTTTTTTTCCTGTTACTTGACAGAACTAGGGGGCATGAAATAGATACAATATATTTCAAGGCAGGAGAGTTTACATATATATTTCAATTTTAAATACAGTGTTCAAATGAAATTTTTTCCCTTGAAAAACATTTTAGTGTTACTGATACTAACAACAGCTCATACCCCTCATAACCGCTCTCTGGTCTGTGGGATCATAACATGATAACAAAAAACTGCACAGAGCTTTTTTATAAACACAGTCTTATTCCCATAAAAGGTTGGCCAGAGAACTGAAAATCATGTTTGGATTTCAGCACAGCAACTCCCACTAGCTGAAAGCTGATAAAGCTTTTAGGAATCTTGTATGATCCGAATGTCTGAAGTGATCCTTGGTACCCAGCAGCCAATTGAGCTGTGGCTGTCCACCACTCAGTGTATTAAAATGAAGCTATAAACAAAGCCATTTCTGTTTTTTACAGTTTCCCTAATACGGATAATTGCACAGAGTATTACTTCAGCTGCCAAGATGATATAACCACACAGAGCCGCAATTTCAAAGAATACATTTTGAGAGCTCAGTGTGGTGCACGTTCCTTCTTATGTCATGTCTGTTCTATTTTTTCACTATGTAAATAGCTTCTAACGTCTCTTCTTTCCTCCTGCCCCTCAAACAGCGGACTTTGTAATGTGAAAGAAAGGTAGTACTAAGCACAAGCCTATTTTTCTGAGTTAAAATGATCCACCTCAAACAAGAACATCTGCGAACCTCACCCTGTTGTTGCAATTCATCTCGGGTACTATATGTATTTTGATTCCTCACATTCTCAAAGAGAGTACTTGCTTTTATTTTGTTTTACTGCTGATAGCCCAGGCACTCAAACTTGTGTATGCAAATATCAGCTGAGATGGGGTGGAGAAGAAGCCTTATTCTTGCCTTCCTGGGATAGTGAACACTGCATTTATTGCACTTTCTTGACTGTACAGGCTACTTTGTTTGGATAACATCATTAATTAGGTGCTTGGAAAGAAGAAATATGGAACAGCCTGAGCACTTTTCCCCAAAGCAGGCTCTCATCTACTTTGGCTATGGGGTTTGTGGTGCATGGTTTTCCAGTTCTGCATTTGTAAACTGCTGATGCCCTTTGCAGGGGAAGTTTTAATTTCCATCTACAGTCATAGTACATTTAAAGTGGTTTTAATCTGGTTTATTTTTTTCTTAGTCACTTATATAGAAGTTAATCTTGCAGATTAAACGAGATTTCAAGTCTGTTTACTTTTAGTCCAAGGAATCGGGATGAAATATGGTGCATTATTCAATTGCATTCTGCTCTGTTCTGAATTTTCCCTTCCTCAAGGATCTGCATTCCATTCAGTACTTAGTTTATACTGTGCTGGACCTCTTTTCTACCTTCTCATTTCCTCTCACCCACATTCCAGACAGCAACATCCACCACATCCCTCAAGGAGCCCTTTTCTGAAAACATTTGAATTTCAGTTTTTTCACTTGAAAGAGGTCATCCCACTGGTTTTATCAAAGGTAATCTTGGGAGAAAGCAGCATAGCTACTATCAGAGTAACTGATAAAGGTTAAACCACAGATCTAAGAGGTTCTGAGCCTCATTCTGAAGGACAGTAGAAGATTTGTGCATGTTTACGGCATCATATGGATACTGCATCATATTAACACTGGCCAATAAATCAGGTTTGTCTCTAGACACATTTCTATGCATCAGCACTAGTACAGACTCTCTAGATCATCTTTATCCACTCTCCACACACCCTGCCTTGACTGACACCTGACTGGCAATTTTAAGTGAAACAGGAAACCACAGCATGGGGGGAACCTTTGTCATTGCTGTTTTGCTGTGGAATTACCATTTGAAACAAGAAAAGATGAGCTGCTGCTCCCTGCCCCCACTCCTGAACCTTGCCTTTTCTCAGGAGTGGCTGGATCCCTCCAGGGAGATGTCCTGGGGCATCAGGGGCAAAGTGAATGCTGCCAACAACATGTCTAATCAATCCCTTCCGACAGGGAGGGACAGAGCAACATGGGCAGGGTTTTGTCTCGGCATAGCTCCAGCATCTGCAATCATGCACTGAGGCAAAAAATCTTTTTCTGGAAGTCTTTAGTCTGGTTCATTGTTTCTGAATTCCAGCTAGCAAGTGGAAATTCACACTAGGAAGTGGGAGGAGAATAAGTGTAAAGACATCTAAAATGGAAAGGATAAAGGACAGAATAAATTGACTGACCACCAGCATATATAGAATGAAGAATGAGAAAGCAGTCATCCACTCCTGGAACTTAACAGGATTTATTTTAAACTCCAACTGCCTGTTCATGAAAGGCAGGCAGAAAGCAGAATAGTGTTTTCCTAAGTATCAATTAGTGAGCAGCAGAAGGTGCAGGCCCAGCCAAGTGAAAAATTGTGTATAATTTTTAGGTGGGTGACACTGGTGTTTCTCTTTTAGAAAATCCATTCTACAAGGAACAAGGAAGAACCTTCAGATTCTTCTGAGAGAGAGCTGAAAGCACAAGATAATGCCAGCAGACTTGCCAGCAGAGGGACTATTCCTCAGTAATGTTTTATTCCAAATTTTATGTCAGGAGAAAAAGCATGTATTAATCAATTGATACAAGATTTAATACTTTTTTTTTTTTTCTAATACAGTTTCTTCACAAAATGAAAGTAACCTAACATTAAGAAAGACTAGCTCTCCTTACTATAAAGACTTTCCAAACCTAGGAATATCCTTCCAGGTGCATATTTATCAAGAGGAATCCACACCATGAGATCTGAGGAAGTTGTAGCCTGCTTTTCCACATCTACACTTTCAAGGGGAGTATAGTTGTATTTTCACCTTGAGGCTTTAAAAATGCAAAAGGCTGTTTTTGCTCCAAAGGATACTGTCACGTACCGGGGTCTTCTGGGCGTCCTTTTATTTTTTATTCTTTTGGCTAAGAACTGGAGTCATAAGCCTTTCTTGTGTGAAGTACATGGATAAACCCCGTCACACGCTATACTTAAGGAATTGAGTTTTCGTGGCAGAGATTAAACATGTAAGGAAGGAAAAGCTGCTAGTTTAGGAACTGAACTCTTCCTCTCCCTGGGTATCTAATTGATTGTGTGGAAGCTGCCCACACGCAGCACTGTACACTGCTGGAAGCTGCTGATCCTCCCTCCAAGCTGGCTTGACTCAGCAGGCGCTCACACATCCTTACAGTGTCCTGACAACTGGCTTAATGCTTATGTGGCCTCCCCACACACTTCCTCAATTCAAATCATAACGTAGTAAATCAGGTGTCAATGTGCTCGTCTGGATGTTTTTAAAGAGGGAAAAATGCTGATTTACAGCCGAATGGGTAAACTGATGATTAGGCCATCCAGAGAGTAGCACAAAGCTCAGTAGCTTAATTCCACAGCAAAGAGCAGTGGGAGCTGCATCCCGGTCTGCGGTGTCTGTCCTGAATCAAAAGCAGAAGATTCAATAAGCAAAGGTAGAAAACGAGATGCTTGAAATAGTACTGCCTTACAGAAATAATAATGCTGTTTCATCATACAGGTATATAATATTTTCTACCTGTTAAACTTTTCTAAAGGCAGAATTATTTCAGGGCAGAAATGAAACAAATGCTCACATTTGAGTATCTTAAAATATATGTCTGTATGATGCTTGCCTAGAATCACCTGGGAACATTCAGCAATGATGTACCAGTAAAGACAAAGCTCTACCTTAAACTCCTGTTTGATGATTGACTAGCAAAAGAAATTCACAGAAATGTTATGGATAAATAGCATACTGTATTCATATAATTTAAAATGTTGCTGGAATGTAAGAATAATGAGCAGCCAATAAATGGTTTATAGAAAGGGAAATATATTTAAAGTGAGAAAAAGAAGATTAGGAGATTAGTATTAGTTTAGCTAGAATGAAGTGAATTCAATTCTATTTTTAATCTTTCTCATTCAATGGAAGCATTCTTTTAAATAAAAAGAATATTATTTTGAAGGAACTCCAAGGGAACTTCTTTTTGTTCTTCATCATTTAAGAAGCCAAAGGAGAGGGCTATCTGCAATTTGCTATTTCCATGTCAGTAGAAGGAGAGGGTCAGATTCCTAGACTTTTTTCAGGACTAGCTATATTTAACTATATGAAAAACTTCACAGTACTTGTTATGGAAATGAAAAATCAAAGTGAAATCACATTCCTCTCTTGAGAGAATAGATTAGAAAAGCAAAAATTACTGTTAGTGGTTGCCCTCATTTTAGGCTTGAAGCAGACTCTGATAGAAACTACATTGTGAAATAAATTATTCCTTTTTAATTACTTGCAATAGAAGTTATACCTTTATCTACAAAATCAAAGTAACTGATAGATAAGAGGAATGTTGACTTATTTAATGGCTAAACTGATTTACACCTTCAATTCATGAAACATGGAAGAGGACTTGATCATCTGTTACTAGAGTGTAGGAGTCTGAAGCAGCCCCGACGTGCTGACAGATTGCATTCAGCAATATGCTTCTTCTCCAGGGAAAATGCTGGTTCTTATTTTGAAAGATTCAGGCACTGCTCAAATATGAGTATCTATAAAATGCTCATTAGGGACAATAAAAATCATTCTCAATGACTGCAGTGATATTAGGTGCCTTCAGAACCTTGATTAATTTTCATACTTGTTTTTGGGAATTTGCCTCGTGAAGAGATTCTGCAGTCAGGGCTAACTTGTCTTTTGGGTTTATGCTCTCATTCTGAGAAAAAGAGAGGATTTTTTATGCAGGGCTGCCTGCAACTTGCGTTTGCTCAAGCTCCTATTCTGCACCAAAGCACTAAGGCCAAAAAAGCAAAGCTGCCATCCTGGGTGGGCCGAGGGAGACATCTAACTCCATACCTAGGCTCTAACAGCATCCAGGAGCTGAATTATGGAAAAGGCTGAAAACTGTATGAATGCAGAGGGATAATTTTTTGCTGTGGTCTTCAGCTCCCAGCAAACCCCTCTCTAAAACCGCAGAGCAATTACAGAGAAACCATTATTTGGTGCAGAAAGAGGCCATGAAGAAAAGGCATCTGTCAGGGTGTGCTTTCTCCTGTCAGCTGAGTGTTTCTCATTACCGAGGCACCTATGCATGTTATTGGGAAAAGACATCTAACAGGCTGCAGAAAATGGGAGAGGAAGAATCCATAAAACAGTGTTGATATATGGGTAACCTATTAGCTTTTTGGACTATCACCTAAAATAAAAGGGAGTAAGAAGAAATGCTGCCTTAATGCTTAATGCTATACTGCCTTACGGGGCAGGTTTTCAGCAGAACCACTGCAACTCATTCTCCATTGGTCTCTGCTCACAGTCACATTCATTACTAAATCATTAATACAATATTGCGGTTTTTATTTGAATCAAATATTCAATCTATACGTCTACTGCATGAAGTGAAAGCAATTAATTTCATTGCACTACCAAAAAAAAAAGGTTATTTTTTCTTAAGTAATACTTAAGGGAAAAAAATAAGAGTACATAGAAAATTTTAAGAAACAAGGTGCCATTTTGCCCACTCCCTCATTCTTTTTTCCCCAGTCCCTATCCTACTGGGCTTCTTTAGATCTACCATTAATAAATAAATACAAGCATATAGAAATAGTAACATGGCAACAAATTTCATGACTCATCTCTGCAAGGGGTAGTTAAGAGAATTCTTGTTAAACAGTCTCAAGCAATAAAATAAGAACAGCGCTTATTTAATTAGATTAAAGTATAAGTTAAAAACTCAGTGTAATATTAAATGTATCAATTTCTCTATAAGTAAAGAAGAATATTTATGTCTTGGCAGAATGTATTTTTAATTTCTCTGGCTCATAAATGAATTATGATAGCCAGAAAAGACAGTATGTTCTGAAAATGGTTATGATTAAGAAACAAAGTTAATAAAGGCTTTGTCTACTCGAAAAAAAATTAGATAGGAGTTGAAGGATGTCCTAGTTCCATCCAGGAAAGGGTTAACTTTTGCAGTAGCCAGGAAGGGACATGGTCATGACCTGGAGGTTTTTATAGGACCTCACATCATTGATGTTGGCAGGGGAAAGGGACTTTCTTCCAGGGAGAATGGGTTTCTTCCAGTTGAGAAAGTGTGGCTGACAGAGCAGTCAGGCTGGCATGGGGTGGGGTAGCGTGGTGCCGGTCCCAAGGTGGAGGGAGCAGTATGGGCCACATGGCTGTGGTCGGGGAGCATTTTTATTTTTGTATTTGCATGTGAATCACACTCTCTTTTGTACACTTTTATTATTATTAATATTGTTGCTGTTACTGTTCCTTCTCTTATCTCACTGATGTTTCCAGTAAATTGTTCTTATCTCAGCCCCGGTTCTTTGCCTTTTGTGCCTCCACTTGAGGGAGGGAGGGGAAGTGGCATCTGGTTTCAGCAGGAGTACTGAAGTGGAGAATGCCGTTCCTAAACAGGGAATGGGCATGGGCATCCAAATTTTTAAGGAAGGGAACGAAAAAGGGAAAAAGAGAGTACTCCATCAGAAAGGAAGTTTTGTCGAGGATGCAGCCAGAGAACTACTGTATATCTAATGTACATCACATCCTCCAAGTATATGAGTGTCTTATTAAGTAAATGAACAAGGTAATAGTGGACTTGTGCTGGTTTTGGCTGGGGTCAAGTTGATCTCCCTCCCATGGCCTGCTATGAGGCTGTGTTTTGGATTTGTGCTGAACACAGGGTTGTTAATACAGGGATGTTTTTGTTATTGCTGAGCAGAGCTTACACAGAGCCAAGGCCTTTTCTGCTTTTCGGACCGGCCATGCTGGTGAGGAAATTGGGGGTGCCTGGGAGGATGGGAGGAGACACAGCCAGGACAGGTGACCCCACCTGACCAAAGGGATATTCCAGACCATATGATGGCATTATATATCAGTGTATAATGCAAGGGGAAGAAGGAGGATGGGGGGAACATTTGGAGTGATGGTGTTTGTCTTCCCACGTCATTGTTACCTGTGATGGGACCCTGCTCTCCCGGAGATGGCTGAGCACCTGCCTGCCCAAGGGAAGCAGGGAATTAATGCCCTGTTTTGCTTCGCTTGCATGCGTGGCTTTTGTTTTCCCTATTAAACTGTTTTTATCTCAACTGATGTGTTTTCTTGCCTTTACCCTTCTGATTGTCCATCCAGGATCCTGCAGGTGGGGGATTGAGCGAGTGGCTGCCTGGGCCTTGGTTGCTGTCTGGGGTTAAACCATGACATGGTCAGACTTGGAATTTGAGCAGCACCTTTAGGCAATTTGTACTGAAATGTAAAAATAACGCTTCAACAGCCGTTTTTAGACACCTAGAGATATTTCCTGGAAATTTTTCACAACTGAGAATCCGGACATAAATTTAATCACACATATTATCAAACTCTTGGTATTTTCTTTACTTCTCGTCCTGCTTAAAAAGCAGAATTCAGCTATATGATGATACTTTAATTTCAGGAAACTGAATGGCTACAATAGAACAAATTGGCTGTAGTTTTTCTATTAGAGTTCTCTCAGATTTTTGTTTTGTAAATACGTATATGCAAATATTTATATGGAGATATAAAATTCATTACATATGTCTATTTCTTATATTTTAAAAAAATCATGATCTTGAATGCTTCTTTCGCAACAGGGTTAGATTTTAAATTGGATGGTGTGCCCAAGGACATGAGACAGGGAACATAAATGTCACCAAGACCCTTCCAAGAGTTTTTACATAGTATGACTTAGAGGGGGTGTGAGGTTGTTTCAGTTCCTTCCCTGAGGTTAAAAGTGGATTAAGCTTGACTCGTGGGTTAACAAAATGTGTATTAAACCCTCCTACCATAAGTAATGACCAACAGTTGACTGAACACAACCAAAGCAGTCAGCCCCTTGACAAAATTATGATCGTGGGTTATGGGAGTAAGAAAGTTCTTCACTACAAGACCAATAAGCCAACCTGCCTATTTCACATGATCCCCTTTTGAGGCTACGGTTTTCTCATTTTTTCCAGCCTGTTATTCTGAAAAGACCATGTTTGGCAAGTTCTTAGATATTTTTTCAGATTCCCATTAGTGAGTGCCAAAGATTTCTGAAGTTCAGCAGTTCCTGCTGCCTATGATATAATGACCTTTCTAATACCAGGGAAGCAGTGGCAGATGTCTAATGTTTTTTGGCCAAAAAAAGAAAAAAAAATCTTTCCAAATGTCAGATGCAGAGACCTTATTCAGACAAAATAGTTGTTTCTAAATTTCATGCAAGTTAGGATCAGAAGGAACCATTAGTCCTCTTAGCCTTCTCTTCTTCAAGGCTCATACCCTGTCAATGTTTTTCTCAGGCTTTAATAAGAACGATTTTATATCCTAAAGATCACGGTAGGACATAATGTTTGCCAAGAAGTTCATTCAGTAGTGATGTTGCTAAAAGGGACCTCAGATATTCATAGCTACGTTGGTAATGATATCAGTTGTTCTTTTAAATCTAGTTCTGTGAATTTCCTGTTTGATCCTTGGTTAATATTAGTTACATATGGGTCTAACCTTTTCTGTAAACCACTTTGTAAACACTAAAGCAAACACCTCGGAAAAAATCCCAGTATACCATACCATTTACTGCTCAGTTCCATAATCCCATCAAAGACACTCTCTGCCCTCTTTGAAGCCCAGCTGATGGGCAGTACTTACACTTGTAATCAAATAAAGATCAGATTGACCGGTCTGTTGTTCCTAGTTATTCTTTCAATTCTTTCAGAATTTTCAAGGATTGGTAACTCTCTAAACCTCTGGAATGTTCCCAGTTTTCTGAGGACCATTAGATATTAACATGAGGGAATCAAACAGATTTTTTACCATTTTCCTCATGACATTCGACCATTACTTTCTCTGGCAGAGCAGATTCACAAATACTTTTTTAATGATAATGACTCTTATCCAGTCTTATAGCAGCTGACAACATGTTTATTACAGTGAATATATGCCATCAATGCACCTTCACTTACCATTCTCATGGATATAATTTTTCCAGCTTTAAATCCTTCTGCAGAGTTTGAACACTCTCAAGAGAACTTAGCAGGCAGCTCGCCTTCAAAAAGAAACACTAAGGTTTATCTCCAGCATAGCTCTTGTGTTCACAAGGTACGTTGGCTGCCTTCAAGGTTTTCTTTCACCTTACATTCCAACCCTAAATTGGAAATTTTAAAGTGAAACTAAAACCTTCCTTGTAATTTTTTTTTAAATGCTGCTGGAAGAGACAGTTGGGTGAAACAACTGTCAGGACAGCTAGGAAAATACTTTAGGTCTGACAGATAAATATAGATACATAATCATAAACAAGAATTTAACGACAGCAAACCACTGACAGCAATCCATAAGATGCTCATTTAAGTTTTACTGTAACTTATTTAGGGAACCAGAGTAATGAGAGCCACAGTATATTGTATTGCTTTGCAGTAACAGACTACTTTGGGATCATTTTATGCTCTTGTAAAAGTAAATGTCTGTAAATTACAATCTAGGATGACAGACAGCAGAAGTCAGCGTTAATGTGATGACTGACTCTACACATCTTTTTGCTTATAAATTGATGGTGCTAAATTAATCTCAGTCCATAATGGGGGACAAAAATGTAAGCAGGCATAATAAAATTTCTAAATAGAAAATTCAGATTTGATAGCATCCTAATGTATATGAGGCCATTTATCTGTTTGATATGAGTCTGCATATTTCTGGTTATTCTCGTGTAGCAAAGAAGAAGGTCTGCTTTTTGCCAAACACCTACTAAACTTTATTAAAAGCACTTTGAATCAATTGACTCTGTATGAGCACTAATATTTCATATTTTCTGGAAGGACCAAAGGCATATATGCCAAGAAACCAACAGTATTTTAGACTATTGTCATCCAAATTTAAAAAACATGGCAGTTGTACTGAAGTTACATCCAGAAATCCACATGACTTACACATACATAAGTAAAGCTGCTCCAGTCTTGTCAGATATAGTTTGGATTTAAGTGAAAGAGTAAATCAGTCTCATTTTTAGTGAAGTAATATTACTTTCTCTGGTTTGTTTACAGACGTCCATTTTAATTTGTCTCTCTAAGTTATGCCAAGCATCATCTTTTTCACCATCTGTATATAGTCTTTCATATATACTTCTGGTATTTCTGTCACTATAAATAGCAGTTGTGATTGTACTTACTAACCCACAGTATAATTGGCTTTGGCTAGGGTTGATTTCATAATTAGTCTCAGTGTTTATGTTAGAAATACTATGTCAATATTAAGTAAAGTTTCTCATACATATTTAGTCACTGAAGCATTCAACTTCTTTGTGGGTAGGTGGGCTTTATATACATCTTTAATACATCTCAAATATTGCCTTAATATTTGAGATTGCCTTAATATTGCTTTAATACATCTCAAATATTGCCTATATGGTAAGACTCAACCATTATCCCAAGAAAAATGGGTTTGTCCCTAGATGTAGAGTGGATGGGATCAGCAATTACCTGTCTCACACCTTTTCTATTTCATACTCAGCAACAAGGGGAAAAAATCAATAGATCCCTACAGATTTTGCGCACTTGAAAAAATGCAGTGGCAGATAGGAGGCAGAAAAAGGAGAGCCTCCCTGTGTGTACAGATTATGTTCAGCACTAGTTACCCTGGAATTTTGCAAAGAATTATTATGTGCTTTTCTGTATTTTTTCCTTCAGGATTTGTTAAGGGAAAAATCCTAGTGCTGTGTGAACATTACAAAGATACAGCTGCCTCTGCTGTCCTTTGCAGCCCCAAAAGCTGGAAGATTTAAGAAAATCTTCCAGAGTAACTTCTACTCCTATCAATTCTTTATTTAAGCTGTTGCATTATTCAGAAAGAGAGTCTGGATTTTCCATACTGGTAGATATCCAGTAATCATTTTTAGTTTTTAAGAAGTCATCTTTACCATCAGAACCACTTGCTCTTCTGTATATGTAACTATTTCTCTTTGCAGTCCTTCTGGTGTCTTTCAGAAGATTTGGCAGGATGAAAAAGTGCTCCTTTTATTTTTTTGGGGCACCAAGCACAGTCCTTACCTACTGTTCAGAGCTGAATTTCAAATTTGAGCATTTCAACAAAACAAAGTCAAAAAAAAAGGGAGGTGTCTCAGTGCAGACCATTCTTCAGATTCAGGTTCAGAGTTGAATGAACAAATAATATGCTTGTTCTGGTTATTTTGCATGTAGAAAGGTGACTGGACATGTAAAATAACCACAACTGGCAAATTAATTATTGATTACAGCTCAGCCTTCAACTAAATGCAAAATTAAACATTTATTCTGATCAATAAATGATGTGACAGTTGTGGCTATTCCCTATGTCAAGCTGGATTTCCATATATCTGTGTCCCAATTGGGTAGCCAGGGTTCAGAGCTGTGGGAGATTGCTGGTACCTAAGACAGGGGGACAATTTGCCTGTCTTGCTGTCCCTCCTTGCCTTCACAAGTGTTTCATCCGGGATCCTTTCCAGGGTAGTTTCCCAGCACTGGGCTCAGAGGGAAGCCAGGGGAGCTCAGGGGAGCAGATGGGCCAAGGGTGCCCGAAGTGAACCCCTGGGTGGCGAGAGCATCCTTCCTGCAGCACGGACAGGGGTTTTCAAGGCGTGTCCTCATTAACTCCTGCCTTTGGGGAAGCTGAATTTCTTTAGAGAATGTAAGTGGTGGATGGGTAAAGAGCTGGTTTTAAGTTTTTGTTTCTGCCCTCACCTTCCCCATCTAATTCACTCCCTCTGAAGAAGATTTGTCATTTTTGTTTTGTGTTTCTTATGGCCCTCCTTGAGTGTTTCACTTGCTGTACCTTTCCATTCGATCAGGGCAGAGTTAAGAGGCAATATTCTTAGCCAGAGAGAACTGAAGGAGAAGAAAGGTAGGGAAATTATAATTGTTTTCCTCAAGAAACAAAATTAAGTGTGGGAACTTGCTTCTCTTGTTCAGTGCCACAGTCAAATGTACCACCCATGAATTTTCAGTTGACTATTGTGTTCACACTGTCTACTTGAGGTATGGAATACAAGGGCAGAAGGCTTTACGAAAGTGGGCTTTGGATCAGATTTTAGTTGAAACAAAGTAAAATTTTTGAATTTTACTTTGTTGCAACTTTCTTTGTTTAAATTTCATTTAAAATTTTGAATGAACAAAGTAATTTTTGAAAAGTGTAGTTTTTTGTACAGTTTGTGGCATACCTGCATGGCCTCAATGGGGATAAAGAATTAAAATTTTCTGATGAATAGTCAACTGCTTTTGAATTGTATTATGAAGATGATTTATAGGGTTCTAAGTGTTTTGCACCTGCCTCCAGGAATGAAATACATATGATTTATGTATCTGGAAGGGGGAAAAAAAAAGGAAAGAGAAGGCAACTGTCTGATCCTTCCCTACCATGACAGCATATCATTCTGAGAGGAGAAGTAACTGTTTGAGGTTAATTTAGATCACATCAATCTGTATTACTTGACCTTTTCAGAATAAACAGAACCAAAAAGTGACTACACAAAAAAGTCAATTTTAAAGCCAATTACACTAATAGTATTTGATGTGTAAATGGGTATTTATTATTAAAAAAAAAAAAAAAGCTGCAATAAAGCTGAGGGGCATTTAAAGACAGGAGATGTCTAATTGTAGCATATCCAGTAATGAAATCACAGTCAGCCTAGTAGCTGATTAAGGTTAATTTGAATCACATCAATGTGGATTAACTTGGCCTTTGCAGAATGAACAACACCTTTGTGCCAACATGATCAATTAGTCCCCTTAACTTCATACGTCTGCTTGGAAAGGTTAGATTTATTACTTATCAAGATAACCACTCGGAGATTAAAATCTCGGGCTTGTGTGCATTTTTCCCCCGTCGTACCTCAAGGAATGAAAAGAAAATATGAAACTTTTTACATCTCAGTGCAGTTTGATGTTTTATTTAATAAGTTTGAAAAATCATGTTTATCCTAACGTTAGGTAAAAGGCTGGAGACTGGACACACAGAATTGTCTAGAAATCTCTGACTGTGCTCACACTCCTGCACCATTCTTGCAGCTGCCTATCCCAAAGGCATTGCTGCTGCCAGTTCTTTTTGGAAACATTCATCCAGTGTCAAATCTGTGGTTTGCCTTTACCCTTGTCCATCTTTGTCCCATCCAGTGCATGGGGGTAAAAAGAGGGGATACTGTGTTCATGTATGAATGCTGGTAAGGACCTCAGAATGATCCCAGTGACAACCCCACTGATCTGCCATCAGTTACAGCCATTGCTGTGGTGATGTTTCCCACAAAGAAACTGGAAGACCAAATTGTTTTACATCTCCCCTTTCAATGCCCCATCCATAGAACAGGCTGTTGTGTCTTACTATGTTTAATGAAATTATTGGAGAAAGGGGGCTGAATATTTTATAGGGAATGTTTCCATCTCTGTGGTACTAAGGCACATCAGTGTTCTCTATATTGATACTCCCTTTTGACCTGCTAATAATAAATGTTCCAAGAATTCTGAGATCAGAGGACACAGACGTGCTGACATACACTCCTTGCCCCTTATATACTAATTAAAGACTATATAAATTTGACAGACTCTAAGTAGAGTCAGTATTTACAGGGATGAGAGGTTCAGCAAATATACTTGAGACCTGACAGCATACGATGGATTGAAGGTCCTGCAAAAATATTGTGTTTCTATTTATGAAAGACACCTTAGCATTGGTGAAGTACTGTCTAAACAAAACTGCACCTGTTTTTGAACCATGTACTATCTGTACACACGGTAACACTGCTCCTGTTTGGCTTCCACAGAGGCAAAAAGATGATGATGGAAGACCTGATCAGCACAGAGAAACTGCCATGGCCTACTAATGCAGGTCAATGAAATTCAGATTTTCATAGAAAAAAATAAGTTTGTTATGACAAAAGGGGAAAATAAAATTTTGTAAAAGTTTTTGGAAACATTACCATTGATGAGCAAATCTTCTGAGAGAAGATATGGGAAGCTGAGGCCTGGGATACAAATATGGAAAATTGCACCCTTCAGTTTAAAGCCTGAAGAAACAAAGTATGCAGAAGAAAGTGATAGCTGCAGCTGAATTAGGCAAATTTTGTTGGAGTTCAGGTCGTATTAGGGAATATCCCTTTGAAAGGAAGACCTGTGAAGTGGTACTATAGTTACCTGTATTCCTTGCACAGTGGAAAGTGTAGGATGGTAAATAAGGCAGGAGATGGCACTTCCCTTCCTATTCATGGTCATGTGAACCATCAGTCTCATGCATTCTCCCACCCATTTCCAGTCGTGGAATAATCCTCTTGTAATTAGAACCATAACTAACATGGAAATAGGACATGATTGATTTCATTTAATTTGACTTGTTGCAAATGGTCTTTCATCTATTTTTAAATTCTGTCTATTATTGCAGTTGTATCTAGAGGGCCAATATGAAGCTGGAATCCTGATCTGCTGGATAGATGTGAACATTTAGTCCAAGGAAACAGTTCATTACTCTGTGGATGTTTGCTCTTTACTCTGTCTCCCTTCCCAGCAATCTGTTCTGCTTCCCTCAGCTGGAAATCAGGCAGAGTGGGTGCCACTTGTGCCACCAGCTCTCCTCCTGTCCAGCTGCAAGTGCTGTGCAGGCTACCAGTTGTTTGTGGAATAGGGTGTGGGGACTGCCAGCAGCAAAGCAGCCCCATGCACAGACACTCAGCACAGCCCCTTTGCAGAATATTTTGGAATACTGTTGTCTGGACAGCGTTGTCCATCCACACTGTATCTGGAGCAATCAGAACTGGAGAGCTGACGTTTTAACGTAGTGGCATTTACAGAAAAGGAAAACTGCTCTGCATCAAAGAGCAATATGCTTCTTCAGAATGGATATATTGGAAGTCACTCATAAAATTACACAGAGAAGCCTTAAAGCTTGTGTTATTCATATCTTCACACAGATTCAAGACATTAAGACTGGTATCTGAACTAATTTTGTTTCTTGTTTTAATTTTTATGAATGCTGTTAAAATACATTGTTCGTTCTAACCTGAATCTCAGTGTCACCCATTAGATGATGCAAAAACTTCAGCGTAAAGAGGGTCCTGCAAATCAGCTCTGTTGGGTTTGCTTTGTGAAGAAGCCTTGGCTTTATAAAGTCTGCTTTTGGCCATGTTACTGTCTCAGGTATTGCAGTGATTTCCTCGAAGCAGAAACAAGTTAATTCAACACAGTGTATAATACTTTGATGATGTGTGATTTAATTCCTAAAGCAGAAATTTTTTGAATAAACTATTATTTCTTCTTTTTTATGTGTAATTCAGTTTGCTATTATTACCATCTGTTTCCTAGCAGTCCAAAAAAGGTGTGTGTTGTGTATAAGACATTTCAGATTGCTCTTTGGGCACAAGCATCTAAGGTCAACAAATGACTTAAACCTTACTGCTGTCAAGTGGAAACCTGTAAAATTGGCCAAGTATTATTCACTCATGCTTGAGAGTACTTGAAATATGAATCTCACTAAACAAATGGCTCTTTTCAAGCCCACCAGAAAGACAAGGTGAAAGAACAAAGGCTGGCCAGTGAGAAGAAAGGAAAAGACACGTAGGAGAGAACTCGCAGAAACAATGCAAAAAACGCTGAACTTGAAGGAAATTGTTTGTAAATTGACTTCACATAGGTAATCAAAACATTTTTGTTTAGTTTTGTGAGTTCAGTATTTTTGTAGATTTATTCTTATATAATACATGTCATATGTAGTCCAACATGGTTACATATGTTCATACGTAGAGGCGTAAAACATCATTCATACTTGAAGGATATATTCCTTATACCAATTTTATGACATTTAGCAAAAAAATTTGCATATTTAGTGATGACTTTCAAAATAGTTTTTGACCTTTCTTCCCGTCCTTCCTATAATTTTTTCTTCTGTAAGCAATCTAAGTTGTCTTTTATCAGGGACTTAAAGCTGGTCCCCAAACATTGACAAAAGGGAGTTTAGTGTGGAACAACTCTGAGATCTCTAATTCTTTCTTTGTGTGTTAGGCTGCACTATTAAATGAAGCAAGCAATGGCTGATAAATAATATACTCTGAAGTCTTCTTAATTCTCTTGTATATCAGATTGCTACTTAGCAAAAGGAAACCCAAACAAAACAAATCAACCCCTACCAAAAAAACCTGACAGCAACAACAACAAATCCTACAATTTGCTCTCACAACTGACTCAGATTTTACAGTTTTAGACTTAAAATTGGAGTTTTTTATATAACTTTGTTTTTTATATAACTTTATTTTTTCCTTATGAGTGAAACTTTTTACCATTTGTAAAAAGGCAAAGCAAACATTCAAAAGACTCAAGAGTTAGGACACCGTGGCTAAACGCTCTCAGTCACTGCCAACAATAAAAGTTAGACCAGGATATTTCAATCTGGTATCGAAGTTTAGACAGAGACAAGAAGTAGAATTATGGGTTTCCATGGCAACTTCCATCTCCCCATCCTACACATGCTCTGCTATGCTCAGTTGAGTCTGAGAGTTTTGGTGATTGGCTCCTTCCTTCAGATGGGTGTGTACAAAATAAGATGATCTGTCACACAAATGGGGAGAATATATAAGAGGCATAGAATCACAAGATGAAGTATTGTGGCACCCTGATGACGCTGCATGGATTCTCTGGTACCCAACATTCCTCTGGAATATGGTGCTAGGATCCTTGCAGCCATGGGATGGGCACTCTCCAGCCACTGCTACTCTCTTGCCCCTACTTTCACCATGTTGACTCCAAAGCAGCTGCCAGGAGTTTTGGGCTATGCATCATCCATCACCTCCTTGAGCTTTTGCCATCTTTTTCCAGGCTGATGTGGCTGCCTCTGACTTTATTTTCTGGGTAAAAGCATTTTTTTTGTTCAGAAATTTGCACAGTGTGTAACCCAATGTGATCTTAACCTGTAGTCAAGGCTGAAGGGCCCCAGTACTTCCATGGGGCAATGGCATGCTGCCCCTCTTCTGTGTAGGAAAGACATCTTCAGGAACTTTGACTTACAGCCTTCCTCTTCTACCATTCTCGTTAAAATAAATTATTAACGACCTTGAAGTTATCATAGTTGAGGCAGTGAATATACGTACCCTAACATAGTTCATATGTGTGTATTTATGTTTGTATATTGCTGGAGGGGTATAGGCAGATATTTTACTTTTGACATGAAATAATGCCTTAGGCTGTAGATGGATTTTGCACTTTTGATTTTAGTAAAGGTAATAGCAAAGATAACTGCCCCACCAAATCTTTGTTCATGTGAGTTTATAATCCCCAGTTAGTTTCTTCCACTTAGATTTTTCTGCCTGACCAACAGAGTAATATCTAACGGCCACCATTATCACACAATTTGGGCAACGTTACTTATGATCCTTGGCGATGGTGTCTTTCAGTCACTCTGTACTCCCTGCGACCTACATATATCTTCTTCCTCTTCACTGGTTGAATCACAGTATACTGTGCTGATGGACTCGAGGAAAAGGGAAACATATCTGCATTTGCTTTTAAGTCTCACAGTTGTCTAAATACAGAAGAAGCTTGTGGCAATTTATGCCCTGCTGAAATACAGTTATCTTAACTGATATATAGGGATTACC
This sequence comes from Falcunculus frontatus, assembly GCA_013398115.1. Lineage (NCBI taxonomy): Eukaryota > Metazoa > Chordata > Aves > Passeriformes > Falcunculus > Falcunculus frontatus. Next base: position 434,423 of record VZRV01003103.1, on the reverse strand, counting down.
ATAATGTTTCCTATTAAGTCAATGTGATTTTCCTCCCATTTCCATAGATAAAAAATGGCAATGCATTATCACTAGTGACATTGCAGGCACTGACTTTAGCTATGAAAATAAAAATCTAGCAGTATACATAAATAATGTTGAGATGGTTACTGTTATATGATGCTGATAGAAGTATTCAGTCTTTGTGATCCAAGGTTTTGCTGAACATACTGAACCTTCCAGAAATCTACTTTAAAGATGCTTGTAGTTGAAAATACCCTAACTAGCTCTTCCAATTTCAAAAGTTAGCAGGCATTATCATTAACAATTCTAAGAGAGCAAATAATGCAATGAATCAAAACACAGACAGCAAATACTATACAGTGTCCCTCTAGCTTTTTAATTCACACAGAGTGACAAATATACTACATTAAGTTGGTGCTTAATCATTGTTCATTTTCCTGTATTCCTCACCACAAAACAAAATTCATTACATGATAAATTTGTTACCACTCTTCTGGCTGGTTGCTGGAAAATTCTTTCTACAGTACAAAAACAGTATCAGGGACATTATTTTATTTAATTACAGAGTTTTTCCAACAGAAAAAGCTATGATTCTTTTTCTTCTCAAGTTGTCGCCTACTAATAGTTTGTCCCTGCAACTATGCTGCAGTTTCACTTCTGCTCTCCTCTTCCATTCCCTTTATTTGTGCCTGTAAAACTATCTCATCCCATCTCTTCAGCTGAATCACACTTTGCTGCTCTATTTATGGGAGGACAAAGATTATAGCAAACTGATTTGATTTCTGAATTTTTGTCAAATTATCTAATTGTCTGCATGTTAAAACTGTTCCATTTCTCCTAGAATAAAGAAATGCCAAAATTCAGAAAGGAAGAGAAAATATTTTTTCTGCCTGAAATTATGTTTTATTTTTTTATGCACCTGTGCATTCAGGATTTGAGTCAATAACAGAAAAGACATTAGGACAAGGAAGAAGTTTTTGCTTTTTATCACAATGGTTTTCCAAAATAAATTTAATAGTACAGTGGCTGTTACCTGCTGGTACTATTAGGAGTAAATTACACAAAGGTACAGAGCTGACTATATAGACTAGCATAGGAAAATATCCTACACTCTCCTGCCTGTTTTCCTTGCAGATTGTACAGCTTTTTGAAGTAGTAAACTGTTCCTCCAAAGAATGTTTCCTTGGTGTTTTATGTCCCTTTCAAATTAATCTGGCTGCATCAAAGCCTCGCTGTGCTCTGGTGGGGCATTTGCCTGTGCGAGCCTTCCTGGAATGCTACATTGGCACAGAGATTCTTGATGATAAAATAAAAACCTTCTTCTTCAGCCAAAGTATTCATTTTAGGCTAAAACGCTACTTGATCATGGTCAGCAAGGAAATAATGTGTTTCTGTGATGCTCAGAAGCAAGCAGCCCCCTCTGGAACTGGGATCTGAGAGGACTTACTGAAGCTGGGTGAATAGTTTGAAATTGAACTGCAGCCAATGGAAATTGAACAGTATTTTTGTGACCATAGACTGTCCCCTCATATATGTGTATGCTGTGTAGCTTTTATTGCATTCGATTTTACAGTATTACCTGCTGCATTGTGTCAAAATGATGTTACACTTTGAATGAAGATAGTGAGTGCCAAGAACAGAAAGAAAGGGAAGAAAATCCTATTTCCCAAATGCAATTTCTGCTTCTTCAGAGCAAATTGGAGCATGAGGACTCAGTCTGATAAGAAATAACATATTTAAAGTACAGAAGTGGACATTAAGTAACTAGAGAATTGCATGACCCCACTTTAGTGTCAGGGTAGAAGTGCAATAGATGGATTCAGGAATCCCCCAGCCAAACATTCTTTCTCTATTTATTTGGCAAAGTGATATGAATTTATCATTGTCCTACTGCTTATCCCTGTCCCTGCCGATAGAAAGTGGTTAAACACGGCTGTGAAAAGGAACCTTATATTTGAGAAAGGTGTGGCCCAGTACTACCTGAGAATATTTAAGTAACTGTTGAAGCTTAAATACTTCATCACCTTTCAAAAAATGCTATAAAAACATGTGGTTTGTGATCAAATAGACTGCTTGTGTCTTGTTGTATAACCTACGTGATTTCATTACTTTATCTCAGAAATTATGCTTATTTTATTTCTTTATCAACAGCCTAGCTACTTTGAATTTTCAAATGTTGATGATGGTCCCTTCCAGAGAAAAGCAGAGAGTTCAGATTAAATTACATGAAAACACACTTTTACTCCTGATTTTATTTTCTTATGTACAATTGCTTGTTTGTTCACTTGCCTTTTGTGTTCATGTGTAGAAGAATAGTGATGTAATCACACACTGTTTAAAAGGAACATCATACAGCTCCATGACCCTGTTTTAAAAATATTTCTTCAAAGTATTTGAGTTTCATTATTGTTTTTTTACTTTTCTGTACAGAAGTAAGCAAAGGGGGGCAGTTCCAATCAAAGTTGAAGGCCTTCAGACTTGTGCAGAAAAAAACTAGAGCAAAAGAAAAACTGAAAGAACCACTCAAGAGGTCTCTCATTGCCTCCCTCAGCTCCTTCCCAGCTTCTTTTCCAGATACAATGTAACAAGAGAGCAATTCCTTCCTAGTAAAATGTTTATAGAAGCAGGCTTTTTCATGGTTTTTTTTAAATTTTATTGACCCTCCTTGACCTCTCCAATAAATAAACCAGTTGACCCTTCCAATACATAAACCAGAGGTAGATTAAGAAATAAAATAAACTCTTTTCCATGATAGTTTTATGGAAATGAAATATTTATGATGAATGTGAGCAATGCTTATGTGATGAAAATTTTCCAGTCTTTTTTGTCACATGTTAACCTACACATATATTTAATCAAACCACAAGTAATATCTAGTGAATTAATTAGCAAAAATGTCCTAATTTAAAAGAGCTGAATACAACCCTAAACAAAAAACTCTGATTGAAAATAAATCATGTGTTGTCTCCTATAAGAATGCTAAATGAATGTGTAAGCATACTCTGTGTATATTGAATGTATAAGAATATCTTACCAGGTTTTTCCAAGCCAGGTGTAGTTGCACTGAAGAAAATAAATCTTGTTTAATTAAACAAATCCTCGAATATGTGGCAATAACAAGCTGTACAAACTAGGGATAAAACATAAATAGAGGAGACTACTAATGAAGAGGAAATTTAATGAACTTGGTTTTTTTCCTGATTGCTGAGGAATTTTTTTTTTTTTTTATGTGTGATGGAGGGATTCAGGTGAGCTGAAGTGCGATTGCTTACCTGGATGATACCAGTTTTTGCAGGTGGGCCAAATGAAGGAACTATGGGCTGGGGATTTGAGGTGAGGTTTCAGCAAAGAGTGATGTAAGTCTGTAAATACTGTGAAAGTTTCTGAAAAAGATTACCTGGATGACTTTGAGAGTTGTAGGAAGTTGGCATTGGTGCTTTGGTGCTTGTAAAACTGCTGCTGATGGGATATGAGGTATGAAGACATAAAAGTAGGTAGTGGAACTCACATCCCTCTAACTAATTTTATGGGAAATTAGCACTGGGTGTTCTTGGTTTTTTTTGTTTTTTTTTTATGAAACCACAATTTTATTGAAAATAACTGCATTGACTAATGTACAGATGCACATGAATTTATTCAAAACATATCTTATTAAAAAAACAAATAAGCCCATGGATACCCATAGTCAACTTAGTTTTCATAAAACACTTTAAGCTATCAGTTATATTTCTGTTTACTCACACCTGCTTGCAGGAGATGGGGGCTTTCAGTGGTGGTTCACTGATGATTGCAGGGAGCACCTGGCAATTCTGGAAGGGTTTTCTGTCAGAGGAAAGAAAGGCAGAAAGAATATTGCTAAAGAAGAAGGAGGAAATGAGATAAAAGATTTTATGGTGTGGGATGTTTTTATTGTTTATAGCAGGCTCTCTCTAAAGTGAAGTACAGGGAAAATGAAAAAGTAAACGGAACTGATCTATGAGGGAGGCCTTGAGGCATTTTGTTCTGATTAGGAGTTAAAATCCCAAGGTGATGAAATTGTTAGAGGGAGAGTGATGTGAACGGTTGGTGGCCTTAGTGAGAAAGCAGCCTTTAGCGCTGTGTGGGGTGTGACTGAGGGGAAGATTTCAGGTAAATTTGGTAGATGCATGCTTTAACTCAGCTTTGAAATATTATTTTATTTGCATTATGTAAGATACTTTGTCATCATGGCTCCTAAGAGCAGCAAAGAAGATCCTTGGTGTGGGGCTGGCTGTTGCAGCTCACTGGACTTGACCAAATGTGACTTCTAGTGCAAGAAGCCACAGTGAGGAACTGTTCTTTTCTGACTGTAGGTATTTTCAGTAAATTTTAGTGCTGATGCTATTTAGGATTTTCACTCAGTGATATAATTGCTGCAAGCATTTGCAAAGGGACCTTAGGTGATGTAGGCAATGATAATCTAAATTAATTAGATGGGATTTCTTAGATGAGCTTATTGGAAAATCTCTTTAAATGCTGCCAAATGTTAAGCTTGATGGGTAGGAATACAGAAAGTAGCTTGTGTTTATGAGGCAGAGCTGCCTGGTTGGAAATAAAGATTCTTTGGAGAAGAACTTGATGGAAATCCCAGAAAAATTATAGAAATTTTGAGCATCTGATAATGATGCTTTGACCAAAGCAGTGTTTATACTTGATTACTGAAAATCAGGGAAATGAAGCAGGAGTTAAAATCATGAAATTTGTAGTGAAATCACAGTCAGTTGTTATGCTGATTTAATGCTAAAGATAAACTGGTGGATAAGGAAGAACTCAAAGTGGAATTGCTAGGATATTTTGTGAGCTAGAATACAAATGTAACAGCAACAATGACTAGTTTTTCAAGTCTAACTAATGTTTAATTCAGTAATAGTTTGATACTACTTATTTTGCATCATGCAACCAGGTTTTGGATTTTTTTGTTTTGGTTTGGGTTTTTTGGATCCCCTAAAATTGTGTGTACTTTGGATGGAAACTTTTTTTAGCATTTGTCCTATGTGCATATATGTACTCTTAGTTTACAAATACGCTGTCTAATTTGCATCTATCCCTACAGTATATGAGATAAGAACCTGGTGGCATTCAAGTATGGAGTAGCACTGAGAACAGCAGATTATACGGAAGATAGTTCAATGTCTTTAGAAATTTTTGTAATTGTTAAGCTCATTTTGAAGAAGGAGGCTCACTTCAAACCAGCTTAGCCAGCTTGATATACAGACCTCTGAATTCCAGATTATAGCCAGTTTAATGCAGACACATAGAAGGATGTAGTCTGGAATTAAGTTTTAGCACAGTCTGGAATGTACTCCCTCTAAACCCTGAGGAGTACTACTTGGCTGAGAAGATGCAACATAAATTCGGTGAATGTTTGCCATTGTAGTCCGGACAGAAATATGCAATATTCTTCCAGAAAAATGGCTGGCTTAGTCCATACTATATCAGCAACCATATAATAGTTTTATTAAGGGCAAAAAATAAGAAGCTAGCTCAGGTAAAATTTCTCTGGCTATGTAAAGAACTCAATTATTGTAAATCAAACCCAAATTAAAACTGCATTGGGTTTCACAGTGTAGGCAGTGTTTTTTTTAGTGTTTTAGGCAGGAAGTCTTGCAAGGTACCTGTACTAATGGAGAGCAAACATTACAGTTTGGAAGAGTATAACTGGGCACTTCATCTTGCCTTATGTTGTGTATGCTTCCTAGATTCTGTTGTTCATGCTGAAAATCGCTCTTATTGTTTAAATTGCCTCTTTAAAGTATGACTTTCTTTGCACTGGAAAAGCAGACATTTTGTGGCACGCTCAAAGGATGTGTTTTAGTGTCACAAAAAGCTGTGCGGGGGTGTTTTTGGTACCTGCTTGAGAGCAGGTAGAACACAACTATGGATCTTTGATGGTCCATTTACTTTCCCTCAGCCTCCTCTTATGTAAGATAATTGTATATTGTCAGTCTTTGAACCTCTGATCCTGTTGACAAGGATAACCATGGAAGTGTGAATGTGATCTTGAGCTTTCCCTTGAAAGCTAAGGGAAATGAGGAGCAGACCTGTAGCCCTGAGTGAAGGTCAGCAAGGAATAACCTGGGGAACTGACTGAGGATGTTGGCTGGGAAACATGACTGAACTGTGTCCTTACCCCCTTACAAAAGGGATGATTTCAAAATCTGTTATTTTATGTAAACCACACAACCCACAGTACAACATGTTACTGTAGTTCTTTCCATCACATCTGTGCTTTCAACTTGAGGGGCCTTCCAGCATCCACCTCACAGCTTCAGCTGTGTTTCCAGAAAAACACTGTCAGAAGTATATTTATCAAATGTCTCTATAAAGTTTAAAACCTTTTTTTTTTGTTCTTTGACTAGAATTGGAGAGGGGAAAAAATATTAAGCAGGGCTACTCTGCAAAAGAATCCAAGTATGTAAAGCTCATAATTTTTTTGCTTTTGCGAAAGGAAAGAGAACATCATAAGAAGGGAGCGTCACAGCTAAATGAGCTTTTGAATCGCTGTAGAAGAAAAGTACAATATTTATCTTTCCTCCTCCCATGTGGCTACAAAGGTAGGAGGGAAAGTCAGGATACAGTATGCATCAAGATCATGGTTTTGTTGATTACCAGAAATCAGTTTGTCAGCAGAATCTAGCTTCTGAGTGTTCTCAGAAGATGTTCTGGATTAAAAGATGGAAACACTATATATGAAAGCTTTTAATGTGAGTTTTCACAGTATTTATGATGGATACACCTTGCACTTGTTAGCTTCCTGACCGTAAAGATAGCTTAATTGCTGATTAAGCATTTTGCTACAAAAGCAGAAGCCAATCTATTTATTGAGGAAATTCAAACTTATGATTTCAGTGTGTCTTAGAAGTACTCTTGTACATATGCAGTAAGCAATTCTGGTGTGCTTTGAAAATCAGGACCTTAAAATGTATGGCTTCCACTACCTTAGTTTAGTGGGCTGTCGATTGAACAGGCAGATCCAGCACAAGGTCAGACATGTCTTTATTCTTCAAAGTACATAATCAAAAAAGTGAATATATTTAGTTATTAGCTAAGAGGTGCAAAACACGTGAGGAAAGAAGTGGTACTTCTTTTCTACCTTGACTTAAATAACTGAAATTTTGGCTCTGTCTAAAACATCTGCATAGTGATTGAGGAGTATATCTAAGTGCTTTTTTGTCTCTATTTAATAAACACAGTCATTCAAATTCATCATTAGTTTAGTCTTTAAATTCCCCAAGTTTAAAAAATATATTTGTATTACCTCTGATGCTTTGTAGCATGTGAGGAAAAAGTTGAGTCTGAATTGAATAACAAACAGTTTGAGCCTGTGAGAGCACAATGATTTGGGTTTGTTTTTCCTCATAGAGGAACCTATAGGAGTTCCATAGATACAATTTCCTTGTCTTTAATAATTATCAGTTATTTTAGACAAATAGATTTTATACATGCACCAAGAAATTTCTGGCCTTTTCTGTCCTGTAAGCTCATAAACTGCTTAGTAGTTGTTAAAGTTGTTAAAGGTTCTTACACACATAGATGATATTTATAATTTTTAATCCACAGACATGTTCTGTCACTTATGTGTGAACAGCAATATGATAACAATGATATAGGAACTGGGACAATTCTTGCTGCTTGTTTTTTTTTCAGAAGAGAATTTGGCTATGTATCACCAGTAACATCCTTGAGATCAATTTTGTATTAAGAGATATTATCTACTACACTGCCCACTTTGCTCCTCTCAGCACTAAAATTGATACTAGTGAGGAGGTAAAAATCAGGCTCCTACAGTTCTGACATTTTCTGGTAGCAGAGTACCTGTTAACATCAAAATTATTTGGGTCACTTCTTCAGCTAAGATGACTATTTCTTAGAGATTCTCAAACAATTGATCTGAGGAACAGCTGCCCTGAGCACAGGTGGTGTTGGACATATGGATTATGAATTACTTCAGTTACACGGCCAGATTTCTTACCCAGGCATGAAAAAAATGAAATGCTTATTTTTTATCTTCTCCCCTCCTCTTTCTAGCTTATTTCTGATATTAAAACTTTAATTTACCCTTTGCATTAACTTATGCACTTGTAGCCACTTTGTATGTTACTTTTAAGATCCTAAAGTGTTATTTTTGCAAAATTTTAAAGGAGGAGAAATTTCATCTTTTGTTTTATTTTATCTGGAATTTTGTATATTGTGCATCTAGCACAAATATATAGCTAACTAAATTGAAGGTATTTTTAAACACTTAATCAAGTTTGAGTAAAATCAGATTATATACTCGGAGGAAAGGAAGAACTAATATATGCCAGCTTGTGTCAGAACCACGAGTTTTCATCTGAAGACTGACATTTAACATTCAGTGCATTGTACCTTAGAAAATATCACAATGCCAAGGCTTTTTCTTGGCCTAATCCTCTTTGGACTAAGGGAGTAGCAAGGCTCTTTGAATCAAGGGAGGAAGTAATGCTTTCTTTCAGACACTACAAGACATTATTTACTATTATAATCTTGATAAACAGTATGATCCAGTTGTGTGATGGCCCTGTGGGGTTTTGGGTTAGTCCAGTTTTAGGATCTCTAAAGAGTTTTTGAATTTACTCTAAAGAGTTTTTGGATTTTCCCTAAAGAGTAGGGCCTGATCAAGAATCCTGAAACAGTAGTGGCTAAGTGTAAATAGTTACAAGGAGGATCTCCCCGTGTTGATCATAAACCACTCCATGGTTAGCTGCATAAAGAAACAAACAAACCCTAGCAAGTGGAATAGAAAAGAAAAAATAAGTGAATAATTTTTCATGTTTGTGTGTTTTCTGCTTTTTTCTTTTCTTTAAAATTAGTACTTTGTGTGTTTGAGCAAAGGTCTTGGAGTTGCAGTCAAGTCACCTTCAATTTCTGGTGAAATATTCATATAATTTAGGCACTAAGAAGGTAATGTGGGGTTTCTGGGGTTAAACTATGCCAGGTCCATCTAATTTCTTCCTTTATTGGGGTAATGAGCCCTGCAGATCAAAAAGAAGTTGTGAAGTTTAGAGTACTTAATGTGATACTCTCATAAAACCATTAGGGAAACTATGTATAGGTAAGTTCAAAAGTAATTAGGAGAAGCACAGCCTGAGAGTATTTATCTCTCTAATTCAAAGATACATAGGGTGTGATTTTCATAGGCCTTTCCTAAATTCGGTTCTGTTCAATATCTTCCATGAATAACTTGTAAGCTCAGTGATTTTTCTATTCTAGTAAAGTACCAGGTACTGCTGTTGTAGGACGAATGGCAGGTACAGACAGTGCTGAAGTATCCTGAAAGGAATATTATGTGGACTGACAACAATTTAAGTGTAAGGTAGTTCCAGCAGAATTTCTGCTGATCAAATGGAAGTCTGAATAGCTAGTGAGGTAGATCTGCAGGCAAGAGCAGTGGGCTGCAGGCTGAGCATAAGAGTTGCCTTGACAAATGTGTTTGTAAAATGTAAACCTCTGACTGGAAGCAGTGAACAGGATGCCATCCATCTCTCAAGTAATCCTTCTTGTCTGTTCATACCTTTTACACAGCAGTGTATTCAGGTTTGGACAGCACACTTTCATTTAATTCAATCTATTCAAACTGTTTTCTTTATCCTTCTTTCTCCTTTTCCTCTCTTTCCTTATACCTACTGTGTACAAAATCTGTGGGTCTGCTGAGTCTAGAGAAAGTGAGCCTTGGATGACACAAAGCAATCAGAAATATTCTTCTTTCTTGCAGAACTTCACATTAGGAGTAGGGATGATATACAGCAGGTAGGTTTTACGAAGCCTTTTTATTAGATGTATACCAAAGCACTCCTTTTAAAGATCATTGAATGCACTTGTTCAAAACCTTTGATAAGAAAAAACAGGCAATAGCTTTGAGATTTGGTTCCTCTTTTTTCCGTTAAGAGCTTCTATTCCCTGTGTCTCCTTTTCCTGTAATTAAATGACATACGATTTTGAGCCTCCATTTTAGCTATCATTAAAATCTCTGAGACAATTCCACTGGAATGTGGTTCCTGTTGAGATGTTTACATACTCTATAGAGTAACTGAAGCATGCAAGCCTGTTTAACTGTGCTAGGTCAAAGCTGGTACAGCTGCTAGATATGCAGCTTTTTAGCGAGTGTTGGAACAACTTTACCAATTAATATAACCTGTACTAGATCAAATGTCAAATAAATTTACAGCTGCTCTTTTTTTAGCAACTCTCTTGATCATAGAAATTCTTTCAAAGTAAGTGGTCTGTATGTCTGTGGTACTTTATGCTAATAAAGTGTCTAATGTCCATATCACATCTAATGTCAAGTTTCCAGAAGGCTTTTGCATGACTTGCAATGTGACTGGACTCTGGGAGTAACCCTCTTAAAAATAAAAAAAAAAAAACCAAAAATAGAAAAGGTAAAAAAAATCCTGTAAACTGTGGTGGAGTAATAATATAAAGTTGACAGTTGGGAATTCCATTCACATTTGGAGAATGTATGGAGAAGGGGGATTGCTAGAAATGATGAAAATGAAGAAATAATAAATGAGGGATGATGAAGAAAAAGGTTTAAAGGAGACATTTTCTTTTTGGATTTACAGGTCTGCTTTCTTTGATCTTGTTTTAGTATCTGTGTCTTCCCTGCTAAATTTATGTGACAGATCTGGATTGCAGAAAGGCAAATGTTCCAAGAAAGTATTTTTAAACTTGAAGTTTAGGGCAGTGTGACCAAATCCTGGCTTGAGACTAATACGATGCCATTAGCATCAAAAAGACAACACTGATTTACATGAGCTGTGTCTGACCTTTTGTTCTTGAGAAACTTTAGAATTATTTACAATTTAATATCATACATAGTTGTTTTTCAAACCAATTTCATTTTAAATGTTTCTGTGATAACGATAACTTTGCTTTCAACTGTCATGAAAGTCTAAAGCAAAGCATAACATAATCAAAATACATCAAAAATGCAGCTCATTTATTAGGTAAATTCTGACTTATCAAGTGTCCTTGAGTTTCTGAGTTGCCTCTGATCTTACATCAAAAATTCTCCTTGTGCCTTCTCCAACACTCATTACTACTCATTAAGGGTTAAGATTTAGACATTGGAAGTAAACGCCAGATTTTTGAAAAGCAACAGAGTTTTCCTCTTAGAAATCATTCTTTTCAGGCATCAACGTTAATTCAAGCTTTGAAGGCGGGCAGCCGTGAATAGACATCATGGATATGGGCAAATAAGTTTCAATTACAAAGAGTAAAAGAAAAAACCTAAACCTGCTCATGTTTTTAAACTGTTTTCTCTGGGATCCTCTCATGCTTGAGGAAAGCAGTTGATGTGGTGTTTCAAGCTTTGTCACTTAAGACTAAATCCAGTAAGCCCAAGAAAACCCAGAAGGACAGTTGTGCATTTCTAGTAAAATGCGTTTCACTGAAGGTAAACGTGAAAAAAAGTCTCTAAAATTAATACTATTTCAGTGTGAGAAATCCCTAGTCACAAACAAAAAAAACCCCAACAAAACAAAACAAAAAGCCTGTGAGTAAAAATATGTGGTCAATATGTACTGTACCCAAAATGAAAAGAGAAATTCCAGGATATCGCTTCAACTGAAATTACAGCATCTCCGAACATAATGGAGCTTAGCTGTATGCCAACAGGACAGGTTACTTCTACCTCTTCATTTAGGTGTCAAGAGTAGCAATGAATTTCTGTAATTTGCCTAAAAATAAATTCTGACTTGGATATCTGTTTAGAGAGGAAATGATTTTATGGCTCTGTGAAGACATGAAAACACAGGGCTTCGAAAGCCGACAGTGTTACAAACCTATACTGGAGCTATGGGTGGTACCACCACCTTTCTCCAGGGTTCAAAGTACTTACTCTTGTCTGTGGAAGATGAAGCTGGGCTCATGTAGGTTGTGACGCAGAGGCTGGCAGTCTGTGCTCGCTGCGGGTAACCTAAAGATTGCAAAACTGACTGTAGTGTGTATTGCGCATGGGATGTGGTTACAGGTTGATGAAGCCTGAAGATAACCCTTCTTTAAACAAAACTTGAATTCCAGTTCTAGCTTTGCATTCATCCTTGCCATCTGAGGTGTATTTCCATGTGAGGTTTTAATAAAACGTTATATATATACCTTCTCACAAATAGATGCACTTCTGTAAATATGACTTAGGACGTAAAATGATCTTACTTATTGTGATTTATATTAGTGAGCTAGGACAGGATTAGTTACCCTACAGGGAGCCTGGGTAATTTATTTCTTCCCTTGATCACCTGTCACAAGTGTTTGAAAAAGCTTTATTTATTTTTATATAGACCTCCATGAGAAATAGTTTTCCAGATATGTGTCCATACAGCTATTTTGACAGTCTAGATGCTTTCTGTGTGGGTTTTTTTGATGTGAATTTTTCCAAGATGGGTTTCTGCTTGCAATTTGTGTTGCTGCAGTACTGCTGAACATTAATTAATATTGCTTGAGTAAAGAAGAGCAAGGGTTTATACTGCTGATGAAAATGGTGCTAAATGTGTAATACCTCTAGAACATAAAGGGTATGCTGCTTTTAAATCAAAGATGTAAGCATGTATCCTGTGTGCCATAAGTGACCCAAAAAGAACGTGATGTAGGAGGAGTCAAAACTAAATAGTATCTGAATGGAAAGGGGAGAGATGTGAGGGAATTGTTAGCTGGACCACCTGAAGACCAATACCCTATTCAAAGAAGGCAAGTAAGATGTCATCTGTCTCTCAAGCATCTTGGAGTAAATACATTTCCTAGTGGAAACACTAATAAGATTTATAATAGAAATCTGTTGTGACATACTGGAGTTTAAATTATGTGTTGCTCTATATAAGAGCAATTTGTGTCATCCTGTCCCAAACTGAAATAATGCAGGTTTCAGTGGATTACTCTTTTCCACTTCCATACTCCTCCTCTTCCCCAAAAAGACAAATCACAGGATTTTTGTACCATTTGCTGCTAATCTGCAGTCCAAACTGTTCTGGTCCAGCTCACGGCCAAGCCTGCTTGCAGCCAACAGCCCCTGTTCCAGGGAAGCTGATGGTTTGGTAGGAGATAAATGTACTTCTCTGGCCCAAGGAGATGTCCTGTTTAAACATCAGCTCCTCTCTTGGTGCTTACACATTGATATAGCTGAGCAAGGTAATGCTTTCTTAATGGAGAGCTCTGTTGTCACCTTCCATAAACAGAGATCCAATCATGGATGAGCATTTGCATGGCTGTGCTTGGTTCCCTCACTTGATATGTCAGCCCTTGGTGCTGACTCTGTGGTTTGTGCTCTCTGCTGATTACCTGGATTGATGAAGAATAGCTTTACTTCCATTAGCATCTATCACTGTTTTGCATGCTTGTGCCAAAAAGTTTATCTCGCCTCTAGTCCCCAAGCTACTTCCTTTCTCTCAGGAAGCTGGATGGAATTTTCCTATGTACACCTTCTTTTTTTTTCCCTATGTCCACCTTCTTTTTTTTTTTTTTCCCCTTCCCTTTTCTTGTTCTTTCCTTACCTTTCTCTGGCTGCAGCCTATTGGTGAATTACTAAATACCTGCTCTTAGTAGTAGTCATAGAAAAAAAAGAGAGAAGCAGGAAAAGGCAGCTTCCACTTAACTCTGCAACTTCCCTACAGACTGTCTTTCTCTCTTTGCTCTTTTCCTAGAAAATAATTTATGTCACTAACATGGAAATAGCTATTTTCAAGGTGCACTGTAACTGATCCCACTAGTAAGTATCGTGATGCCAGAAAACACCCTTACCAAACTTCTGTTCATGTGCCAAGTGATGCAGTATGCTATTTGTGTTCCAAATGATGGAGGTGCCATTAATATCCCCATTCTGGTGAAAGGAAGGAAATGGGCTTTAATAGCTTTGTGAATCCCAATGAAGTTTAAACATCGCATGTTCGACTTATCTTTAATTTCCTGGTTTTGGAAAGGTGACTCTTGGAAAGAAGAGTGTCCTTAAACTACTGAGGAGTTAAAAAGCAAGAACTGTCATCTTTAAATGGTGGAAAAACTCATTTGTACTATATCCATGTATAAATACACTGAAGGATAATTAAAGAAGCTTTTTCTTTCCTTGGTAAAAATGTCCTGATCATGTAAAGCAACATCTGCAATTTCATCTTGATCTAAGATTTTAAGTGAGTGAAAAAAGTTATGCATTTTACTTGAGAAGGGAAGAAAAGGAATTTTTTTCGAGAGCTTCCAAGCTACTCTCAAGGGCTGTATCTTGAATGTAAATGGATATAACATTCATTTTCATTTTTTCCCACTCTTCATTGATAAGTATTTCCTGCATGCTTTATATGTTAGACTTGTCTTAAATGTCATTCTAGATATTTTCTCATTTATAACTGTTTTCTATAGCTCCTTGGGTAACTCCAGCCTGCTGCCTTTTAACGCTTATTGGCTATTGGGGGAGGCAAAATGTTCAGGTCATATGAGTTTATTCAGTATGAGATGATTTTTGAGTGAGAATGCTCAAGTGGGTAGCTTAATTTTAACATGAACTGCCAGCAGCAGTAGGAAATAAGTTTTTCAGTGAATTGTGTTTTCTTTTATTCTACTAAAATCTTAATTTCTAATTTAAAATTAACTCTATGGCCAAAATAATCCATTGCTGCTCTTAGATGACTAACTCAAGAAATGCATTTTCTACATTTCCAGCTTTCAAGTCACATTATCTTTCATATTTAATTATTGCAGCCAACAAAGTATGGTAGATGTAAGCTTTTTAATTAATTTACAGCAGTTAGAATCAGTGAACTTTCATAAATTTGTTCCTTCAGAGCATGGATATATGGAGTAAAATGGCTAAATGTATCTAACTTATGGAAGCCATCTTATGGATGAGATACCTGAGCTCCAGAAAGGATGCACTCTTTCAGTCGGGTTGATTTTGGCTTTTCTCACCTGAGGAAGTCTCCAAGTGAACTGTTGTTTATGTAGCTGCAGAGATGTGGTGCCACTCGATTTTCTCTTTCGCATGTGAGATGTGAACCTTGTTTGTTGTTAAGTGGGGAAATTCTCAAACCCTGCAAAATTGCTGCTGCAGCAAAACCCTCTTCCCTTTCTCCAGAGGAGCCTCCATCGAGAGATCTATAAAAGAGGGAGGCATGAGCAAAGGGTACACTAGCTGCACCCCCAGGGTTCACTTCAGTATTCTTGTTCTCTCCTCATAGTATTTTTTTTTTTAAGGTAGGGCTCATCAATCAATGTACTTAAAAATTTCCTTTAAAGACTTCTGATTCAGTTATGTCCTCATTAAATATCAGCTATGGCCTTCAGCCCTTGAAGTAAACAACCAAGATAAAATGGAAGGGGTAGCATTTGGTGCTAAAACTGCCTGATGTTTTTTCAACACAAGAGGATTTCAGCTGTGATTTTGCAACCAAACTGCAACTCTTTCAGTGCAAGCTGCTATGCCAGAAAGGATTTCTCCTACCTTTTTTAGCCCTTCTTGCTAAAAAACAGGCAGAAAATCTTCCTAGAAACAAAACCAGAATACATATGCTTCCATCTGGCTGAACGCTCTGCAGGGCTCTTGCATTATTTCAGTAGCTGTAGTTTGTAGGAAGTCTGTGAGGGATTGGGTCACAAATTTTGCTCTTCTTGGAGCTTCCATGCTATTTTTTTTTTTTAACTGGGGGATTTACATGTGCTCAGATGCCTTAGACATGCACTGCTGAAACCTTAAGACTGCTATCCTGTGATGAAGCACAGAGCCCTGAAATGGAGTGGGGAGCACGTCTTTGTTTCAAGGGGTTTTTATAGTTTTGAAGGCTGTGTGGCTTTTTGTATTGTTATATGTTGCGATTTAACTCCAGTTGGCAACTCAGCACCAAACAGCTGCTTGCTCATACCCTTCACCCACTGGAAAGAAAATAATGGGGGAAAAAAGTAAACCTGGTGAGTTGAGCTATAAACAATTCAATAAATGAAACAAACAAAATATAATAACATTAATTAAATAATAATGTTAGTAATGAAAAGGAGAGAGCAGGAGGAATAAAACCTGGAGAAACGAGCAATTGCTCACCACACACTGACTGATGCCCAGCCCATCCCCAAGCAGTTATCAGCCCCTCCCAGCCAGCTCCCCACAGTTTATATCCTGGGCATGACATTCCATGTTCCAGCATATCCCTTTGGGTTGTTTGGGTCAGCTGTCCTGGCTGTGCTCCCTCCGAGTTTCTTGTCCACCTCCTCCCTGGCAGAGCACGGGATGCTGAAATGTCCCTGATTTAATGTAAGCACTGCTGAGCAACTACTGAAACCTCAGCGTGTTACCAACGTTGTTCTCATACTGAATCCAAAGCACAGCTCTGCACCAGCTAGTGGGAAGGAAACTAACTGTATCCCAACTGAAATGAGGGCATTTTGTTTCTTTGAGTTTTCTCCCTTTCATCTGCAGTCCTGGGCAGTTTCTAGGAGTTTATGACTGAACATCAGGGAAGAAAGAGATGAAAGAAAGCAAGTTTTGGAAGTAGAGTTGCATAACAGGATAGTGGTTGGCCAGGAACAAGATTAGAGGACTGGTCAGGTTGTTGGGCAATGGAAAGGGAGGGAAGGAGAAGGAGACCAGAATTAAATGTTGAAAATTAAAACAGATTCAAATAAGATCACCAAGGCTAAAAGGTCTCAGCAATAGTCTTAGGTATGCCACAGAGCAGAACCTTAGTGTTGCTAAATGTAACTCATCTTCCACTAAAATGTTTCTGCTGCCACTTGACTCCCCATAAAATCCTTTTGCAAGGCTGCAGAAACCATTTTTGGCTGTTTTTAGGAACAGAATAATTTAATAAACAGAAGGGCATACTATGTCCAAATGTTTTGGATTTCTGTATGTGATTCCTGTATCCAATACCATTGTAATGGATGTAATAAAAACTCAGCTCACAGTAGTTTACCTTATTCTAAACTAGACTAAATTTACCAGCTGATTTGCTTTAGGTTTGTTCCTGGGGTTTGCCTCTTTTCACTGATGCACCGAATACCTGTCTATGATATGTAGCAAAATGCAAATGGCATTACAACAATACAAGCAGCACAATGCTGTGTTGTAACAGTCTCTGCTGCTTTTTGGGGCAGCTCCAAAGCATTGCCAAACAGCTTTTTCTGGCTAAGAAATGGAACATTTCTTTAAAACAAAATAAAATGATACTTCTGACTCTAAAAAGTATGGAGTAAGGTTATTCCACTACCTCCTCATATAATATCTAGCATTCTACATATAAATAATATTTAATAATGATTATTAATAATTTAGTTAATTATGCATTTCTTTACCAGTTTTCACAGTTTTTCTTTGCAATCTTGGCTGCTGTGTTTGACTGTGACTCTGGAGGCCAGGCACTGCTCTTAGGTGGGTCCCCAGGATGCGGCATATGGTTTGAGCCTACTTTGGAGATTCTGCAGCAGTCTGCTGGTTAGAGGCACTGCCCATCTCCCTGCATATTCTGGAGCTGAAATGTCCGCCTATGGATGTCATTGTCAGTTTTGAGTCCTTTATGAAAAATAAAATAGTTGTGGGGTGGAAGTGGAATCATTGAAAAGATTGGGAATGTGTCCCAATGTAAAACATGATTCATGATGTCTTGAGAAAAAAAGAAAATCTGCTAGAAGGGCTTTAATTCCTGTCTGTTGCTACTGTCAGTTAGCTCCTTCTGGTCTTACATGAGTATAATAGGGCAAGGAAGAAAAGGGAGCACATTCTCTCACATAAACATACAAGTACTGTTCTTCCATGAATTTTGTGCTTTCCCAAGGTCAGCATGACATTGAGCACAAGTGAAATCAAAGTATGTTCTAGGAAGCCTGTATCATCTAAGCAAAACTCTTTTTCTTCTTAGTCAAATAGTTCTGATACTAAAACAGTGTCTAAAAGTTAGACATTAGTTTTTGCCCCAGGTGAACTCCTGGAAATTGCTCTGAAATAAGTTTGGATAATAAATGCCTGCCCTGGCTCAACAGGCAGGTCTTGTTAACATGATAATTAAAAGGTTACTATTCCCAGTATTAAAAGTTACTGCAATAATAAAGGCAAATTCTACTTCCCCCAATAAATCAAGACTGAAAAGATTTTGAAAAATTTTGAAAACTCATACAGAAATATTCTCTTGAAAAGAATCCAGAATTTCTCCTCTTCTTGTAATTCTTCCTTCTACAAAGTAATTTCTATTTTGGTTTTCAGGAGGCTTAATGAATTTCAGATTTATACAATAGAAGGAGAAACAATGTGATGAGAAGTCTACGTCTTTATTTACCTCTTCAAAAATAAGATAACTATAGCTGCTGCTAAGATGAAGTAACAGCTGCACTTCAACAATGAAGAGTAAATAAGTCGGTTTTATCTCTGTTAAAATTGCAGAGTGTTCTTCTTCTTTTTCCCCTAGATTCCCATTTCATTTATTTTAGAGTCCTTTTTCGATAGAAACCCTGAAGAACTGCCAAGTTGGCTTCAGTGGTGAGTGATGACTACAGATAACTGGGTTATGATCTTGGCTGAGACAAACTGGAAGCACTACTAACATCCTGCAAATACCTACTGTTCAGTGGTTTTGAGATGCTTAAGCAAAAAAATCCAGCTATGTATTTTTAATGCATAGATAAGAAGGAAATGTAACATAATCAAACGCCAGAAGCCATTTTTAAGAATATGAAACCTGAAGCCATTAAAAAATAGATAAAGAACCCTCGGTTTTAATGTCACTAATGAGAATGTGTGAATAGTCTGCTCTAGATCTTTCTGGCTATGTAGAGTTGTGTCCTGTAGCCTTTTGAATCTCTCCACAGATCGAGACTCTGCAACCTCTTCAGCTAATATGGTCCAGCATTTGTCTACCCCAACAGTCTAAAAAAACTAAGCAAACAAACATCATAACAAAAATAACTAAAAAATGTTTGAGTTGAACTTTATATAACTTATAACTTGAGTTGGAATTTTCGTAGAACTACATTTCTGTAATATTTTGCCCCCTGCTCTATCACTGGGCCCTGCTGAAAAGACTGTCTCTGTTGTCTTTGCTCAGCTCTGTTAAGTATTTATGCACTGTGACAAGACCTCCCCAAAGCTTGCTCTTCTGCAGGGAAAACAGTCCTATTTCTCTCTGTCTCATCTCTCTCAGATGCTACAAGCCTTTGATTGTTTTAATGGTCCAGCTTGTTGGTTCCTCTCCAGTATAAGAGTGTCTTTCCCTGTTGTACTTGGACACCCAGCACCGGTGTCACCACTCCAGGACTGAGTACAAGGCAGCTCAGTCAATAATGCCCTGCCCTCACTGTCCGTGTACCTCGTCAATACTTCATCACTTTGTCTGTGGAGCTATTTTGGAGGCCTGTGAGCAAACTGACTTGGGTTAAGGCACCTGTCTCCGAATTTGGGTGGCTGAGGAGTGGAAAAACACACAGTTCTGCTGCAGCTTTGGTGGAAAAGTAGAGAAAGCAGTGAGGGTGAGTATATTTTGTCTCAGGAAGATAGACCTTAGGGAGAAATAAATCTGCACTTGCTCTATGAAAGTCACTGAGCATTTTTTCCATAACGTTCCGTAGGAACGCAATAAAAATTGAAAATTGTTTAAACATTTTTAATAAGCTAGAAAGTGTAAACTGAATACCCTGTGGTTTATGACTATATTAAATACAATTATATAACATTACCTACAACATCAAATGCAGCCACAAAATGCAGTTTAAGTATCTCCACAATAATAAGGATGTCTAATGTGTAGGAAAGTGAATAGTTATCAGCACATCACCTGTGGACCAATGTCTTTGGTAGTCCCTGACCTTTTAGCTGGAATATGGAGAAATACTGAAATGTGTTAGTTTCTAGTCTTTTCATAAAATTACATAGGCTGTACTGAATTCCCACAATTAACTGTCATCTCCAGAGTATGACTAAATTACACTGTATTTAACTGGGCTAAATAATACATTTGTTTATCCAGGTGCCAAATTTACTCCTCAGCCCCTGTCCCATTATGCCTTCTGCTATTCCAAAAGCCAACACTTCTGCCTTGACATTTTTTAAAGAGAAAAAGCTGAACCTAGGCATTCACTCTAGTATTATGTTGAGGTCTTCTTCTTTTAGTAGATACATAACTTACTTAAATAACACTCTTCATACACTCGGATTGCTAGTTGCACAAACCATCTCTTTAGAACTACTTTAAATTGCTATTAAAGCATTTTTCAATTTTATAATTGAGATGGCAAGTAAACTTGCTTGAGCAGAGAGCTTAACTGCTAATTTGTTGGACTGAGAAGCAAGAAACCAAGAAATGTAATTAATTTACAGAGTCACTGGGTATATATGTTGGAATCTTAAGCAGAGTAAGTTTATATGGTGTACAGCTCAAAACCGATTCCTTTGTTTCCCTTTTTTTTCAGTGCCTGAAGCAGGTAGAAGGAAAATTCTATATTTTCTGAATTTTTTTTTTTAGAGAACAGGCTACTAACTTTACATTCAGCAAATATACTGGATGAGACTCAACCAAATTTAGCTTTTGTAGCCAAAAGACAGCTGTTGCATACTGATTGTATTTGTGCCTTCTCTAATGCTCTGAAGCATTTCAGTGTTTCCTATTCTTCATAGATTTAATTCTCTCTGGGAATCTGTAATATACATGCAGCCCTGCTAAAGTAAAACTAGTAAAGCTTATTAGCATCCCCAATTTCTGTGTTTCAATTTGAATATGTCCTTATTTTATGTACAACCAATATTCAATATTTTCACAGGCATCGGAGAGTTAGCTAGCTTGGAAAATCCTGCATTTCATTTACTTGCAATTTATGGGTATGTTTTATACACCCAAAATAAAATCCCTTCATAAAATAAAAAAATTCTCAGGAAACAAATTTTGTTTTGTTTTCCAGATTTATGTATTAAACAAACTGTAACTGACTTAAACCTTTGCGTCATTAGGTCTGTCCTCTCCTCTCCTCTGTTTTGCATTTGCTGTGTGTCGTGTTTGGTGACATTCTAGGTCAGGCCTTGGGGAAGAAAGCCTGAACTGAAATGAGCCATTGTTTGTGGAAATGAAGTGGAAATCCACTCCACTGCACTGAAGGAACTTCCCAGTGCCTGAAAGCCGCACTCATTTCATCATATACAGTCTTCTATTTTTGCTTGTACTCTAAGAATACCAACTGATTTACTCTTGATCCATAAAACATATTTCCCTGGCTAGGCTTCCAGCAAATTATTCTTCTTAAACATTGCACAAATAATTTGGTTTAGTTAGGCAAGTGTTATGTCTTATTTTCTTGCTGAAAAACTTAAACATGAAATTTGCTGAAGGAAGAAAACTTTTAGCTCTGTTGTTTCCTTTACTTATGCCTTTCTGCATCCTTTTGTGTGCTGCATAGCATTTCTGTAATGCACACTGAACAATTTTATGTACAAAAATCTTAACTTCAGCCAGATGGATTTGTCATTGGCACAGAAAAGGTGACAGTTGCTGCAAACAATAAGTTATTTTTTCAAGAGTATACATAGGAGAAATTCTTCCAAGTAAGTGTTTGCCTTTTGTTTCATTACTGGAGCTCTTGGAATACTGGTAAAATGCAACTGACTTTCTATATGAGCCTATGGAAAGCCTAAAAACAATTGTCATGTGAAATACCTGTAAATTGTTTCTGTCTTTCTCAACATCATCTTTTATCTGTAGCCTAGGGGTGGTGTGTAACTATTGAGATGGTCTGGTAGCAGCAGTTCTAGAGAGTAAGCAGTTGAATTCTTTCAGTTACAGAGTTTGTCAAATGCAAGTCATGGAACAGTGGGCTGTGTTCTTGGTTCATAAACCCGTGCTAAGTTATACTGGAGAAAAATTAACTTGGTGGTTGCATGAGGACTGACTATCTTTTAGCTACAAGCTGTAGTTATTTTTGGCATGCATTAAATTTGTCTGTGAGTCCTGAGAAACCAAGGAAACAGATTTGATGTTAGTACCAGCTGTTTTCATCTGCATTTATCTTCATTGAATCTGTCTATCTCTTTCTCTCTCTCTCTTTCTCTCTCTCTCTCTATCAAAAGACACATTTATTTGAACAGACAGCAAGGTACAAGGTAGCTAAGTATCATTTTTCATTTTAGAAATGGGACAAGTTTTATAAATTTTCTTTTGTAAAAAAAAGCATATACCTAAACAAGCAGTTAAATCTAAAAAATGAAATGCTCATATGGCTTGAAGTTAATCTAAAAAAAACTTCATACAATCATGGAATGGTTTGGGTTGAAAGGGACCTGTAAAGGCCATCTAGTCCAACATGCCTGCAATGAGCAGGGAATAGATCAACTAGATCAGGTTACTCAAAGGTCCATCCAACTTGACCTTGAATTTTTCCCGGAATGGAAATACCCCTGTGGGAAACCTGAGCCAGTTTTTCACCACCCTCACTGTAAAAAAACTTCTTCCTTATATCTTATCTTAAATCAATGTTCCTTCAGTTTAAAACCATTACCCCTTGTCCTATCTCTACAGACCTGGCTAAAATGTTTGTCCTTATCTTTCCTATAGGCCCAGTTTAAGTACTAAAGAAGGGTCTCTCCAGATGCTTTTCTTCTCCAGGCTGAACCTGGGAGTTCAGCTTGTCCTCACTGGGATGGAGTACCTCTCTTTCTTTTCATTTCTGACACTACAGACAATAAACACACTCTGCTAAAAAAGAAAAACCTCAAACCTGTTAAAAAATGAGTTAAGTGAGATTCTTATTTTCTCATGCAACTCTCCTCTCACCAGAAGCAGAACAGTGATTTTCCCCATGGTTCACTCTCCATTCTGATCTCACTGATTGGAGGAAGCCAGCCAAGTAACTTTTGGGGATTTCCAGGAGTGTACTCCCAGGTGCTTTGATTCAGGCTGTATTTAGTATGCTAAACAAACTCTACACGGTTTCAGAACCAGTTTGTACAAATGGATTGTTTAATTCTTGTATTGTTCCTACTCATCTGTGTCAGTGGGATCACTGCAACTTCTTAGGGAAACTCAGCAATTAGATTGATTGTATCTGTGATTGTGGTTTCCAAAAATACTTTCTGATTGATTGATTTAATTGCAAGTGATTAGAGTTAGGATGTCCATTTAATGTGTGAAAAGACAGTTTATAGCTTAATTACTTTTTAAAGCACATCTTAATTAGGAAGTGACTATTCCTGTCAGCAGTGTTGTTTTTAATTACAAACAACCTCAAATGTTTGTATTTTTAACAGGTACTACAGATCATGATATGCAAGGCGTAGCAGAACAAAATGCAAAGAAATATAATGTAGGTGTTAGGCTTTTTCCTGCCAAATTCAGATTCACAGTGATAATGTGGAATAAAATAAGCTTTTAATGGAGAAGGTGAAGGAAGGGTATCTTTTGTGTTGTTTTTGGGGTTTTGTTTATTTGGGATTTTTTTTGTCTTTTAAACCTGCAGGTGTGCGATCTTTCTCCTCAGTTTTATCCGCCTTTATGCTTTAAGTTATAAGGCAAATTTATGTGAGTATACTTGTTTAATGGCAATTTAGGTAAGGATAAGTACTTGGACCTGAATAGAGTGGAAGATGTCCCTTCCCATGGAAGGGAGATTGGAAATAGATGATCTTTAAGGTCCCTCCAACCCAAGCCATTCTGTGATACATTCAGGTCAAAAGGAAGGTGTTTAGCAGACCATGGCAGCAGTGCAGGGAAGGAACTCATCTTTAGCTGGTGGTGGGGAGTGGAAATCTGGGCTCTGTTTCAATGTCATACCTTCTGTATCTCTACCCATTGGCAAATTATCTGTGGGTGGTTAAGCCTCATCCTTCTTAAGAATTGTGGAGGGGGCAAGGTGAAAGGGAAGGAAAAGTGGAAAGGACTGCAGCAGAGAAGGGTACCTGAACTGGCCCTAAGGGTGAGTTTGTGATAGAGGGAATTGCTGCTGAAGTGTGGTTTTCTTACTTGTACAAGAAAGTAATTATTTATGGTCAAATCTAGGCTATAAAATAATAGCTACTAATTTATTAGAAGCTAGTTATATTAAATAATGTTATAGAGGTTTAGATGGAATAAGTGGAATACCATTCAGTCTTGACAGTTTTTAACTGTAAGAAGTTTGGGGGTTTTAGGCAGGGGATCCCTTCTATGTCCTGGGCTCAGCATTGTGGGTATTTGGGAAAATTGCTGAGGTATCATCCTGTCAGATTTAAGGCGTGTTTATTCAAAAGGATGTCTTGAATATTAAGGATATCTTCAAAATAAAAAAAATCTTTTTATTTCAGGAAGGCATTGCTTCCCTATTAGCTTATAGTCCTTACTCATTAAAAAAATTTAAAAAAAAAGAAAAACCCTGCCCCATAACCTTTCCCTTAATTTTAAGATGACTAGCATATGTTATCTTTCCTAAGGCAAAGTAAGTGTACAAAGAACAGAAGAGGCTTTAGTTTTACATCTAGAAAAATCAGGAAACAAAAATCCCTCCCACTGGGGGAGCAAGGTACAAAGCTGACCTCATCTAATTTATCTGAAGATATGATAGAAGCCTTTTTTGTTAGGTGGCTCTTTCCATCACAATGTGCTCTTTCTACCTTTCCTTGATTTATCTTACATCTTTGTTATCCCAAGGTGAAAATGGCGAATTTATCTTCTACTGAAGACAACTTTTTAAAAAGAGTCTGAATCACTAAGGCCAAGCCCAGAAGCAACTGGAGGCAATTAGGAACACTTTCTTTAAAACTTGCACCCAACCTACACATGCTTAACTTGGGAGATCAGAGAGAAATATAGCTAGAGGACAGCAGGACTAATAGCTACCAGATCTAACAAACCATAAAGGTGTTCACTGGAGAATTGTGGCAATATTGACTGTGTGTTCATTAAGGACATGACTGCCAGATGATGAAAGCATTGCTCTGCTGGGAGACATTTTGCTACTTAAAATGGCAGATAAAGTTACTCTCTGCTTTTTCCTGGTGGTAAAAAAAAAATTAAAAAAAAATTTAAAAAAAAAGAAGTGAAAAACTTGTTGGACTGAAAGAATTACTGGGACGAAGTTTTCAGTGGTCTCTTACCATCCTCTGTGAAGGAGTTTAATCATCACTTCCTGAGCTTGAAATCTATCAGGATTAATAAGTAGTGTCACTCCTTTCGCTTTTGATGACTAACACTAACAGCCTCGTATATTTAATGCACCTGAAACAGAATTTGATGTCATTACAGCAATGAGAAGTAAATCACTTTCCAGTGAGACTAATTTTCTGAATGTCACTGTTTCTTTTCCATTATTTTCTGCTTGCTTATCTTTCAGTGATAGTCTCTCCACAGCAGAGAAATCATGTTTCTTTACCCTTTAATCTTTTAACACTATACCCTGGGAATTTTTTTTTTTTTACTTCTAGTAACTGTGGTCTAGAATTGTAGATGTCTTTTCCAAACTTGAAGATTGAGTCCAACTGTTAACCCAGCCCTGTCATATTCACCACTGAACCATGTCCCTAAGTATGACATCCACACATCTTTTAAATACCTCAGGGATGATGACTCCACCATTACCCTGGGCAGCCTATTCTGATCCCTGACAACCATTTTGGTGAAGAATTTTTCCCTAATATCCAAACTACTGTGTCTGTGCTCTTCCATTCTGGCACTCTTTGCAACAAAGTGTATCTAATCTGTAATGACTAAATGAATTACAAAATATCTGGTGATTTTGAAGTTTGTGCTAATTGATTTTCATGTTTTCTGTACTCTTTAGATCTTTGATCTAAACTATTCTATAGAATGGGGAAACAGGACAGTCTTGAGGTGTCACAAGGCACCATGAGCGAGGAGATTCAGTAACTCCACTTGTATACAATGGCATTGATGCAAAGTGAACGATCTTGGTGCAATCTGGAGGTCTTTTTCTGCTTTATTTATAACACACATTTACAACTGCCAGGTCTGGAATATAGCAATCCCCTGAGGAAAAAACTCACTCCCTTATTCTCTTTGCTTTCTCATAAAAGCAGAGAGAGCAATTCTAGAGTTACATACATGTATTTGTACTTTGAATGCTCTGTCTGAATGCTCAGAGAATCAGCCTTGTCACTCATGTTTTTGTTTAGCAATGGTGAAAATTTATCTACCAGCTAAATGAAGTCATTAGTTCCCTGGCTATTTGGGGACAATCTTCAGCCAAGGAAAAGCCTAAGCAAATGACTGTGGGCTCAGCAAGATCACCAAGCTTCCACTTGTTTTATTATTTGTATTTTTTTTTCCCAGTGTTTCTTGGTCAAGACTGCTGAAAACTCCAGAGGAAAAGCTAAAAAGTGTGAAGATTGTCTACATCTGTTTGAATCTGCTGTGATTTAAGACCTTACAGCTGTGCCTAGTCTTCAAAACACAATTCTCTCTTGGTTTAATCAATTGAATTGAAATTTTCCCTTAAAGGTGTAGGAATGCCAATATTGCTCATTCACACATGGCAACCATAACTAAACCAATATCCACATTTATATGAAATCACTGAAGGCAATATATAATGCTATATGAAAATACTAAGTCATATGTCCACTACACATGAGCAAGATGCTTAATATTGCATTTACAAGGTGCCTGCTATTTTATACTTTACAATTGCTGTAGGGTGGGTTAAAATGTAGTTTAAAAGCAGAAAAAAATCATCCTTTCTACTACTGCAGCACTGAGAATTTTTTTTTTCAAAACAAAGCTACTTTTTAAAAAATCTGTAGAAATGAAGCTTGCTATGATAGGTATTTGTATTAAAATAAATTGCAGATTTTAAAGGAAAGGAAAGAACGGTTATACACTCTATGGGAAGAGGAAAGAAGTTCAGTATCACTAAATACTGGAATCTGAATGTACTGCCAGGGGATGCTGAAGGGCATTTTACTAGATTGAAGTTGTGGACTTGTCACCTGACTGAGAATATGGAAATTGCCTGCATATTAGGCAAGGTAGTATCTCTGGTTTCTTAAGATTACAAGGAGATTTTCTGGTTCATAGGTAAAGGTTTAACCTGTTTGTGCAAGAGTGAGAGATAAATGAAAAACCTAACCCTCAAAGATATGAAATGGTGGGTGGGGGTTTTTTGGTTTTGGTGTTTGTTTGAATATAGTTTCTTTTTTATTTGATAAATAAATCTATTACTGGTTTCATAATGCTCTTAGGGTCCCCCTAGCCTGAAAAGAGGTGGAAAAAGCTTTCAATTCTATTTCCTACATGGCCAGTCAGCTGGTTAAGGAATAGCAGAGTTCTGAAAAGGTATGAGTAAACTGCAACTCTGAGCCAGGACTAAATATGACAGGCTAGCTCAAGTGAAAGGTAACACATATGTGCTGTCTTCATCAGCAGAGCGCGAGAACAGCCTGGAAAAGAGCTGAAAGGTTTTTAAAGAGAGTCATTCCCTACCCCTGGTTATAACCATTGAACTTTTCTACTTCTGGTCTTTTAACCTCAGTAGCTTGTTTATTGGATTTTCCCGCCCTTACTAGTTTTTCACACTTTCTGTCTTCTTCTGTATGTAAAACTGTGCCTTCCACCTATGCTCAAATCAAAAATGCTGTGTTTTGTTTTTTTTAAAAAACAAAAAAAGAGAAGCAAAGGCATAGGAGAGCAAGCCCCATGCAGTGGAAGAGTGGGGAGCCACCACTAAGCCATGCTGTGCACACTGTGTGCTTGAGAGTGCCTGGAAAATTGGTGAACAGCAGAATGAAGACGAGGAAAAACCCAACTTGCTTGCCAATGGTGTAATTAAGTGCTGTTTATCCTCTTTACAATATTTACATTGGCAGGGCTTCATTAGGGATTTATGGCCATCTGTCTTACAGATTTATTGTATATGTTGTGGATTTTGAGGTTTAAAACTGCTTTGGAGCTAGAAGAAATCCCTGTGCTGCATGTATCCCAACACCTGACTTTCCTGAGGATAAAAAAGTTTCATGAATCTGCTTACAGCACTTCACAAAATACTGCCTGGGCTGATGTCACACCGGTGGTCAGTAAACTGAGCCTGTAATGTGATATCACTCAGTGTCATTTGCACAGGTCTTTTTCAGCAGCACAGAGAGGAGAGACAGTTTTCAACTATTGCCTGGGTCTGACGTTCTTAATGCGTCAAGTTCTCTTTGCTTAGCTTTGAAACCTTTTCTTTAATGGCCTTCTTTCAACGTAGTTCTCATTTTAAAACCTTGTTTTCCCCAAGCGCATACCTCACTGCCTTTCCTATTGCTGTGTTGTCCGTGGATGCAGAACACTGTAATATGAGTGAAATTCTGTTCTGACGCCAAGTGAATTTCCCCAGAGTGCAGCCTGGGCAAAGAGGGAGGGTAAATCTTGCCCAGGGAGGGTAAATCTTGCCCAGGGAGGGTAAACCAGCATTCTGTGGTAGAAGCAGGAGTCTGCTGGTTTGCTACTTGTGCTTATCGTGCAAAGGCCCAGAGTGCATCTCCCAGAAGGCAAATTGTGCCCACATAAAACAGTTTTAATATCTTTCTATAGACCTTAGGCTTGTTGGAGTTTGCCTGGAGCTATACATACCGACAGAAGAAAGAACTAGTGCAATTAAAATAGTGTGGAAATATTACCATAAAATGAAGTCCAGAAAAAAAAAAAATTACTGAAGCTTCTGAAATGAGGAGAAAAAACTTTTGTTGTAGAAACATCAAGAAAATTCAGAGGCATCCAGGACTTCAGGCCCCGTGCTTTGCGTTGCCTCGGGATTAGGCACACAGGGTCCTGATTTGGAGGACAGCCTTTTCCCGCCCCTATATACCTTAGAGTGTTTTCCTGTTTCTTTGCCAATAAGTTCAGGATTTAGGCACCTTTTTGTTACTGATTGGTTTTTGCCACTATTTAACAGGAAATGAAAGTTTGTTTGTTTTTTGGTTTTTTTTCCTTCTACCTGTAATAATAACATCTATTTTCCCAAGGTGATACTTGAAAAAAAGTAGTGATCAACAGTGCAGATTGACAGAAATTAATCATGATAGAAATAACTCTTGCATTAAAGATTTTTACTGTGAGACAAAAAAACCTATGCAAATTGAAAAAACCAGCAAATTGGACCCATCTGTGTTGTGAAGTCTTGATTTGTGCTTTGATGTACTGAAGTGATCCCATTGTGGAAATGTTTTGTCTATGCTCACTCTAAAACTTAATTACAGTGTTAACATGCCTGCACATAAGTAAATTTTTAACTCTTTTTCCCATTTCTATTTAGGTGACTTTTTATTTAAAAGCATGTGAGAGTTGAGTTTTAGCCCCTGTAACCAAAATGTCAGAGTTCCAATGTCTTAACGCCTCCCTTGAATGACCAATGTCAACAGCTCTACCTTTTTTTTCAGTCTTGCCAGAGAATGAATTAAGGCTCTATTTTGTAAATTATGAGGAGTAGCTGAGGGAACTGAGGTTGTTCAGCCTGGTGAAAAGGAGGCTGGGGGGACCTTATCACTCTCTATAACTCCCTGAAAGGAGGCTGTAGCCAGGTGGGGGTTGGCCCCTTCTCCCAAGTAATAAGTGACAGGATGAGAGGAAACAGCCTCAAGCTGTGCAAGGGGATAGTTAGATGGGCTGTTAGGGAGAATTCTTTACAGAAAAGTTGGTCAAGCAGTGGAACAGGCTGCCCAGGGAAGTCCTTGAATTCTCATCCCTGGAAGTACATAAAAAGACCTGTTGACATGGCACTTAAGGACGTGGTTCAGTGGTGAGCTTGACAGTGTTGGGTTAATGGTTGGACTTCATGATCTTAGAGGTCTTTTCCAAACTAAACGATTCTGTGATTACATCTTACTTGAACCTAATGCTTTGCCTCCCACACCACTGTCACTACAGCCTGTTTCCTAGTGTTTCAAAGGTCTGTTGGAGGGGTGGGTGAGGCAGAAGTGGGCTAGTGCAACCAGAAGGGCCTCAGGGGGTGAAAGCAGAGGATCCTTCTCCTACCACCAACTCACACACCGTATGCTCCAGCGCTTTGCTTTCATGACCTGTAGGACTCTCAGTGCTCGTCACAAGCAGCCAGGGGTGAATCAAAGCAGAACTACTGCCTTGGAAAAACCTATGAGATCTGTTAGATTAAAACTTCTCTCTCTTTTCTCCTTATCCTTTGATAAACCCACAACCAAGAACAAATATTAGGGTATTCAGCTGGTGTTTCTCGGGATACGGTGTTCTCCTGCTGTGCCCTCTCTGTGCTCCGTCCCTGCTTTCTGTAAAGAAACCTGTCTCTGTTCCCCTGCTTCTGGGTGTTTCTCAACATAATACATTTCTTTTCCCTTGTGTGGGCAAAAAGGACTGACCCAGAGCCTGACCAAAGGACAGCTGCAGCGGCGAGGGCTGCGTGGGCTGCCCTTTTGTGTTTGACCGCCGTGCTGTGCAGCGCTCGTGCTTGGCAACGCTGATTCCTCTGGCTTTGTATTTTCCTTTCAGCTTGTATCAAGCATATGTTGCTTCTCTGTACACAGGCATCTCATAGAATGTCTCAGCTGCCTTTCTATCATCCCCGAGACCAAATTACAACTGTCAATTACACATGAAAGGTAGGTGAGATCAAAGGGTTCCCTTAGTCCTGCTACTTGTGCATCTGCTTTACCCGTAGAACTGCAGAACCAAACTCCGCTTTCAAAATGCTCACCTTCAGTTTAACCTGGTACATTTTATCAAAATTATCATCTTGGTAGCTTCCCAGCACTGTACAGTGGATAATGAAGAACACTTTATATGCTTGTAAATGCCAAAAGAATTTAAAATGTGAAAAAGACATTTTACAATGAGTAGTTTCATTATTCCCTTCAGTGTTTGACAAGGATTTTACCAAGAGCTGGAAATATTAATGAATCAGATCATTTCAGAGTAAGATAGAATAAGAGGGGAGGAAAAGTTTTGGGGTTTTTGGTGGAGTTCTGCTTATTTCTTTGTTTCTGGTTTGGTTTTTTTTTGTTTTAAAGGATTACAACTGAAAAAAATTTGTATTACTCAAAAGTAAAATTCTAACATTTATGTGAATGTTACTGCATCCTCCCTCATTCTCTCGATATTCAACCTGTTGTTGAATATATTGTTCATGCTGACTTCTGAGGAAAATCAAGATACTCTGAAATGGAACACATCTAATCTTTGGGTTTTTTTCCCAAATTAATGGTCCCCACACCCAGCGATTCTTGAGAATTTTAAAATATTCTTTAATAAAGTATGATGACTAAAGTAATTAAGCTCATAATGTATGTTTCATCTCCAACTTTAATCTGATGAAACATAAGCATCTATTTAAAATTAAAGACTCTGGAGGTTGAAATGCTCTACTCTATCTATCTATCTATCTATCTATCTATCTATCTAAAGATAATAAAGAGTACCAAAATACTGTTCCAGTATCAGAGAAACTCAGCTTGATGAAATTCTTGCAAGAAGAGGTGTATAATGTACCATTGTACTGACATATTTTAAAAATTGTAAGATTAATAGTTTATTAAGCAATATGAACTGCTTTGGTCTTCAGCTAAAGCTTCTTTGTACAGGGATTTCTCCCATGTAGTGATTGTGGTTCCCTATGGATTTTGTCATTAATTTGAGAATTTAGTTCATGTCAGCAAGCACTCTAATAAAGGGAATTTTTGGTGTGTTAGTCTTCTGGTGGGTAGAGTCAAAAGAGAAGAGTATTTATACCAAACACTCTATTTCCGTGTTAAATTAAAAGCTGCTCAGCCAAATGTTTTTTTTTCCTGAAGATTTTTGTATGCACTACAGTAAATCCCATTTTTAGGGTGCAACAAAAGAAAGGGTTTACTCTA
Source organism: Falcunculus frontatus (assembly GCA_013398115.1). Lineage (NCBI taxonomy): Eukaryota > Metazoa > Chordata > Aves > Passeriformes > Falcunculus > Falcunculus frontatus. Next base: position 402,658 of record VZRV01003103.1, on the reverse strand, counting down.
CTGGTATTAGTGTTGTACTTAGGGCATGTCGTGACACCAAGTCGCAATTAGTTCTGAATCATCATCAGTCATTCTGTCTTTTCATACACAGTGAAATCTCTTAACAATTGCAAGCTATTTGAGGCTTAGCTCTTTTTATTAGGCATGATTCAGAGTGGCTACTCTAATATCATCAGCATCTTACGTTCTTCTTCAGATCTGTTGATGCATATTGAAGTGCTTTTAAAAAGACCCACAACCAACACTACACACACACAAACACAAAACCCAGGCTAATTATTTTACTGGGTGAGGTTTAACGTGATACTGGCTGTAGAAATGACAACATTGTGTGCATCCTGGATTATTTCAGAAACGCTTTTAATCTTGTTGTTTGTGCTAGTCTACAGAAGAAAGAAACTTTACATAACACCATTCCAAAGACGAGGCATATCTGTTCTTTTTCACAGATCTGTAAAGTATAATCGTACTTCTGAAGCCTTTTCAAGAAGAACGCAATGCACCTCAACATATGTTTATTAAAAATGTACTTTCCAAATTGAATCCTATACTCTAATTAGACTAGTTAAGGATGATGGTCTCACTTCAGCTGAGTCTCCTTGTAATTTAGAGCATCTCCTCTCACTACTCTGATGTTGCTCTCTATTTACTCCAATGCAGAGGCAGCCATGGCTTGGCTTTCAGTGGTTTCAGTCTATTTGGGAAGAATGAAATCATGATGGCAATGTTTTAAAGCATCTCCATTTATTGGTATTCTGCACTGAGTGAAAGAAAAACAAACAGGCATCTGGCAGTAGTGAAATAAGGGGATGTTTTTCTTAATTTCTTAATGGACCATGGATTCAGCAGGGGACACCAGTGCAGTGTGTGTGGAGGGTTGCTCTGCACAGCAGATACTTACCTTGGTGCCTCAGTTCCTTTTTTCTCTGCCTTCTTACAAAGTAAAATGACAGCAAAAGTAGTTTTGTCTGAAACCAGAACCGGCATAAAATCATCCTTGAAGCTTGTAGCCAAATTGACACTCTAATTTGAATTTTGTAGGACTTGAGCAGTCTCTAGTATGACTCACACCGTCTATGCATATCAATGATCGTGGAAAAGTGAGCCTTTAGGTGCTCCTCTCTGCTGGTGCTTTTCAAGACTTTGTTGCTATCATTATATTATTATGTACTGAGGAAACTTCAAACTTTTTCATGAAAAGCAAGTGACTAGTTCTTATATTTATCAGGCTAGTCATTACCCAAGCTAGCAGAGTACCTGCTTGAACTTTAAAGGACTGACTCTATCTTGATTAGGTGTACTGGAGACTTAATTTTTCACATCTAAGATGAGCACAGTGACCAGCAGTCGGTTGGTTTCCTTAGATGTCTCTTACTTTCTTCTCTTCTCTTTGTTTTAATTCCGTTTTCCAAAAAACCTATCAAGCTTACTTTGCAGCTTAATGGCTAGGAGAGATTTCTGGGATGAAGTTGGGTGAGGTGTTCCGTGTTCCAGTTAAGTGCTCTAATTTTTACAGATTTTACTTATTTAGAGGTAGGAGAAAATGGGCTTTTTTCCCCCTCTTTTCCCTCTTTGAACCAGAAAGGGTCTTCTCATCTAAACTGGTTCACACATTCCTTCAGGCAATCCAATTTTTATGGAAAAAACTTTCATCAGAAAATCCCTGACTCGCTATGCTCCCTGGAGACCTATATCTACTGGATTTTAGTTTCTTTGCCTTTGACGCATTGACATAAAAAAGCCTTTAATAAGCAGAAGCGAGCCCACCATTCATCTTTCTCTGCTGCTCTCCAATTTGTAAATGAGCAAAGTTTGGTTATATACTTACATGTGATAATTATTCTGTAGTCATTAAAATGCTGAAGTCTTTCATGGCTCCAGCAGTGAATCTTTTCCTCTTCATTGTTGGAAGACTATAAATGCTAATGACAACTGTTAGTCCATTTTGGAATTCTAAGTATTTTATCATCCAAATCAATCACTTGATTTTTAATTTTTATTTTTTAAATTTCATTTTTCTGGTCATCTTTCTCTTTTGAGACCCATCAGGAAAACTTTATATTAATATAGGTTATTTTTATATTTCAGTACTTTCATGTTCCTATATAGCTAGGAGGAACATTAAAAAGAAGACTGGTAAGTTCTACCAGCCATGATTGTAGAATAGTTCATTGTTTACTTAGAGGTTTTGGTATGAACAACCTCTTAGATCTCATTCCTTCAGCAAAAACTTTTAGTACCATCTTTTGAATTTAATTACAGGACTGTTGCGATCATTGGTTGGTTGGTTCATTTTAAAGAATGGGAAATTCTGAATAGTAAAGCCCACTAGAGGATTTGTTTGGTGGTTGGGAGTGGGGAAAAGGGGAAGAGGCGGGCTGGCAGAGCTTAATGATCCGTTGATGACAGGTTAATATCTGGTGATAAAATAACTACTGGGGAAACCTATGGCTGTTTGAGGTGCTTCCAGTAATCCCAGTCCCTTGGGCACTCTTATGGTTTATGACAGTATCTTTTGGAGGGGGTTATTTGGTTGTATTTCTCTGTTTATCTTTTCTGTAACATGGGTTAGGTGTCTGAGCTGCATTTCATCAGTTGCCAGAAGGGCTTCTGTAGCTTTCTGCAGGTTGTGCAGTAGACCCTCTGTTAGTGCTTCATCAGTAACCACTCTAATACCAGGGAAGTGACGAATCTGCACTTGTAATTTGACTAAGTGGAAAATAGTTGAATTGCAAATTGTTGAGCAAAAATATTTTTCTTGCTCTTGTACTCAGCAATGTCACCTGGTTCTACCCCTCTGCACAAGGTGGCAAACTAATCTTAATTAATCTAAATTTCACTTCATAACCATCTTCCTTGGTTTTCAAACCTATTTCAGTAAGAAAAAAAAGTGGGAAATTTTTGATCTCTATGCATTTGTAAAGAAACTACACTTTCTATGTAATGAAAATCTTGAGTCTCACAGATAAATTGTAAATACTTTAAGAAGTGTGTGTCAGGGGTGGGAATTCTTTCAGGGTGACATGAGCAAGACTGGCACAAACTGCAGCACATTTTCAATTAACTTATTTTTCTTTTCCCTGAGTTTACAATGCATGCAAAATGCTGATATGGTTCAGACAGCTGTTCTGACAGTGCAGTAAAAGCAGGTTTAACATTAAGATTGTCCCAGTGTATGAGGTGGGGGAGATGGGGGGGAGCTTTTCCTTCTGCTTCCACAACCCTCAATTCAAGATAAAAAGGCATGGTTTAAATTAGAATTACAGAGAGAGAGAACAACCCCTCTGGAACATGGAAAATGGGGTCTGCTTCCTCTTAACCCTCATCTGAGCCTTTCAGACTTGCGTGTCCATCTGTATTGTGCTGCCCTGTTATCAAATTGTTCCCTTTGAACGGGAGGAGATGGGGGTGACACGAGTCCCAGACCATCTTGGGTGCAGTTCTGCAGCAGGCAGCTAAGGCTGGTCCTAAAAAGCTGCTGCCTGCCGAAATGCTGGGACAACTGGGAGTTCTTAGTGTAACTAAGTGAACTGCATTGATTAATGGCCACTGTTTTGCTCATTCAAGGCAATAAGATCTGGAAAACCTTAACAGAGAAAAACCTCCATCAACCCAGGCTAATAAATTAAGAAACAAGGCAAGGCATTAAAGCATGTATTTTACTAATAAATCACATTTGAAACAGCACGCTATGCAAATGAGCAACGTAAGCAGGGCATGAGTGGGACTGAATTTGTTTCTGTAAAAAGACTTACACACTTTTAAGTGACAGGTTTGAAACTGATTGAGGAAAAAGAAATGAAAAAAATTATATAATGGTGATGTAAATTTACACTCATAGTAATGGGGAGAGAGCTTATCTACTCCTAAACTTCATTAATTCATCTTATTGGATATTCTTTCTGTTTGTGATATCTTACATGTGATTTTGGCTCTCTATGTGAAATTTAGCAATAGCATATGAAAAAATAACTGAGCCTCTGCCTATTCTTCTGTTTCATTACTTTCCTCTAAAGCTCTTTTGAGTGCTATGCAAGTCATGCCAATTTCCAGTAACAGTGGAAGTGTTGAGACAACTTCCTGTTGTCTCAAAATCTGTTTTGTCCCACACTCATCCTACTCTGAGCCTTTCTAGTACCTGACTGATGTAAGCGTGAACAAAACTTTACCATTCCCCCCGCCGTGCTATTTCTGCTATGGACTGGTCTCTCTCTCTCTCTCTCTCTCTCTCTCTCTCTCCCTCTCCGCAAACATTAGTGTTGGTGGAATATCAAAAGAATTTATATATTGCACAACCCTCCAAACAAAAGACCAGTGTTTTTTGTTTTTTTTTTTTTCTATCCTTTGGTCTATTAGTAGATTAGTCCAGAGAAATGCCAAGCTGTATACAGATGCTTGATGTTGTATGTGGCCATTAAAGGCATCTATTCATGTGCTTGTCAATTAAGTCATCTTTTTTTTTTTTGTGTGTTGCCCATGCTGCTTCTGGCATCTCCCTTCCTTCCAAACCTTTCCATGCCCAGCAGATAGCTTTCCCAGACCTAATGAGGCAAATGTCATCACTGTGTTTGAGACATCTCAGTGTCTATTTTACTCTGGTTTATTAAAATGAAAGCAAGGAGAAGCAGTTTGTGTTGTTCTCCAAGTAGACACATATCCCCCTGCAATTATATTGGAGCAAATGTGAGCCTTGTATTAGAAAAGTCTCTGTATTTGAAATGCTGAGGTTTTTGTTGGTTTTTTTTTTATTTTTGAATGTGTTCATGTACACATTAGGAGATTTGAATTTTTGAATGTGTTCATGTACAAATTAGCAGAGACTCATGGCAAAAGTGTTCCCGTCTATGTATAACTGATCATCAAATACAAATGAAACGTGTCAACCCTCACACAAAATGCTCTAGGAATGAATCTCTCCTTTTCTAATAGTGTTTCCATCTAACTAGCTTTTTAAACTATTCTCTCAGGAAGAAGTGGGTTCTGTATGAAACCAGGAAGGTTTAAAAAAATTGCAAGGAATGGAGAACAGCATCTAAACTAGTCTGGTTCGTACCAGACACAACCTGCTGGTGTGGATTTATCTGCCTTCTTAATCAGGCACTCAGGAAAGGAATGATTCCCAGAATACTATTCTCTAATATGATTTTATTTTTAGTTGAGGAGCAGACAGGAAATACCTGCAAAACTTATATTTCAGCTACTGCTTCAACTCTTCTTTTCATATTTGACATATTTCTCAGTTATGAAATCACAGCAGAACCGGCCAAAACATCCCTTACTGTATTTCTGAAGTTCTTAAGTAAAATCCTTTGCCAGCAGCAGAAAACATTCTATATTAATTATGGTTTGGAAAAAATGGTCTTTCACAGAAATTTGGGCTAAATCATCAATCTAAATCCAGGCTGAAACAGTATTGCTGCATGGATTTGTGCTGTCTGCAACCCTGAGATCCTACTTCTCCTTGAAGGCAAGAGGATTGAAGTGTGTGTGTGTGGGGTAACCTCACACCTAGCTGTGTGTTATCTCACTTGGTCACACTTTGCTCAAGAAACTGGCTGCTCTCACCTGAGACCTTTGTTCCCTGGAGGTGGCGTGATGATGAAGGCAAATCAGCATACCTAACAAAGAGAAATCCTACCAGAATATCTTAAAGTTCAACATTCTCTGCCAGTATTTCAGTCAGATCTTCTCTACAATTAAACAGACAGCTTCCATTAATTACACGGTGAGTTGTTTGCCACCTGGGTGAATTGCAGTTGATAGCTGGCACTGAATAATCAGGAAGAATAGGGTTGGTTGAATATCAAAATGAGAGACACTGAGACAACCTGCTCTTCAAAATGTGTCTGTCATTTGACACACCTACTTTTTATTGTGATCCACTTCTGGATCCCCTTTGCTTTCTGGTTTTTGAACAATAGCATATTTACTGGAGACTTACTACAATGACTTGTGAATAAAGCAGATGGACCTGATTTGGAAGAGTGACTGTTTGTGGAGTTATACCAAAAAAATATTATAAAATATCAGCTACAGTCAGAAACTGAACTGACCTATATCAAAGTAATTTACAACTATGTATAGCTGAATATGTGTGAGAACACAAACACTCACCCTTTACATATGTGTTGGCAGAAGTCAGAGATTGTTTATGAAGAATTACCATTTTTTAGCTAAAATATTTAATAGCTGTTTTGTTGCCAGACTAAAAAATACTGATGTGGCAAATCCACTATTACTGATGTGAAATATTTCTCCTCCATTCTATTTCTACAAATATTTCCTGTTGTGAACTGGAAGATCCTTCTTTGTCATTTGTGCAACACTAGCTGCTGGTTTTTATTCACTTCATTTATATCTATGTCTGTGTGTAAATGTGATTAAGATTATTTGAGTCTCTTTACAATTACAGTTAAGTAATATGCAGAAAACTCAAATGCATTTCTGATAATTGCTAGACTGTGATTTTCCAGTAACACATAAGGGAAGGAGAACTTGCCAAACTCAAATGTTGCTTGATTTAGTGCAATGAGTTTATTTTATGTTTTATACGGTTCTTTCAGTGTGTTTTGCTCTTTGTTTTTCAAAGCTTAAACAATCTTCTCCCATGAGGCAAAGCTGTTGACATTTCTTTAAGCAATTGCAGACTTTCCAAAACTGTTTCTTGACAGTGTCAGGGTAATCAGAATTGTATAAATTATAAGTACCTTTCAAAGAGCTCTGTAACTTGAGCTCTTTCATGAGGTCGTGTGATGGTTGGGGCAGAGAGGGAAATTTATGGGGTTACCAGACATTGCACAGTATTTAAATTTCCTTAGTTATATATTCAGTGATTGCAAGCATATGGCAATATTTTATTAACTCTCCTGAAACAAGAGAATGTGTTTATAAAAGAGTAAAAAAAAAAGTATTTTAGTAGAAAAGCCTCATATACCATAAGGCTCATGTACCAGGAAGCAAAATTACTGAAGTATTTTCAGAAAAGAATGCTTACCTCAGTACAATAACAGATTTTTGTTTGGTATCCTGCACACTTGTTATTACTGTTAGTGTGTTCTTCTCTCTTATTCAGAAAGACTGATATACCGTGAAATTTAATACTTTTTGCCTGTCTTTTAAGTAAAGCAATAACAGATTGATACCATATCCAACAAAACAGAAAATATGAATGAGATTCTTAGTACTGGAACAAACGAAAAATTCCCTTTGGCAATGTTATTTTTACCAGTCGCTTCAAAAACACTGGGTTAGCAAATTAGGTTATGGAGATGTAGCTGCAACATGGAAAATATCTTTGAACTAGACACATATACTTATTAAGATGCATTAGAGAGGAACACAGATGCTTCCAGCAACAGCCTTACATTATATCTACCTTTTACTTTCCTTTTAAAATGTTATTTTAATTATCTCAATCTGTTTTCCCTGAGCAATTGAGCAGCCCATACAATCCACCAAGTTCTGAGAAGATACCCGAGATACCCGTTATTTCAAAAGTGGGAAGAAATCGTTAATGGAGATCTCCAAATCTGCTTCTATCTTACTTGAAAAAAAATAGTTTAAGAATGGGAAGCTGGAAGGATATGTGGGCTGAACAGAACAGTAGAGATTTGTAAATCTTTGTAAATCAAACGGAGTACCAGAAGCAGTAGAGAATTAAAGAAAACCACAAATGTCAATCATTCAACAAGAACCCAAATTATCAAACAGAAAACCAACAGAAAATCATCCCTCAAGGAATGTATGGCTTTTTAAGAGGATACTGCAAAGGGAAATATTATGTAACAAAGTATTCAAATTAATTGATGAAGGATTTCAGAGAGAAAGTATCCTCGGCAGAAGAAAAAGACTGAAGAGGTAGTAAAAGACAAATATCAGTTGTTATCAAGATTTTTGAACAGAAATAACCTACTCTCAAAGCTCAGAGAGTCCCTTAACTGAAGAGCTGCAGAATCATTTGGATAAATATTCATTTGGTGCTGCCTATAAATGCAAATAAACTACAGTGCATCTGTGTTTCAAACCTACTTTTCAATAATGTTATGGAAAAGTTGCCCAGAATTTTGGACACAAGTCTTTTTATATCATTGTAGGGCAGGTGAGAGAGCCACAATCTCTTACTTAGTTAACAGTTCAGTACAAGGCACTAACTTTGAATTAAGTAACTTAGAAAACAAAGGAGTCTCCTTCCCAAAATTCATGTTTAAAAGATGCTGTTTGCTTAAACTGACTATTCTGATGAACTTTCACAGGGCAACAACACAAGTCTGATGTGTCCTGGAAAGGGATCCTCTGGGCAGCCCCACTGCCCTACTTTAAAACTGACGCTTCTAGCAAAACAAAAAAAGAAAATAAAAAGGCAAACAGCCTCCAAACAAAGCCAGGCTTCTAACTCTTTAGAAAATTTGGTTGTATAATTTTAGTCCACGTGGGAAAAAAAAAAAGCACCTCAGGTACTTAACTGTGGAATACTTGTTCCCCTGGAAGATATTATTCTTTTGATCCCTTTGTCAATATAAATGGTTAGAACTAAATAAAGCTGTCAACATTTGAGAATAGACAGTAGAACAGTAAACAGCTGCAACATTCTCTATATACCAGTGTACACATTCATTTTGTAGAGATGTGGATGCTACTGGTCTTTCTAGTCTATTGATGTTGTAAATATAAAGAGAAACAGGAGAAGATGTATGATGCAATTATTCACTATTGGTATCAAAACAGTGAACAGGTAAAAATAAAAAGTATGTAATGGTATTACTTCTTGTTCAAGGGAAGTAAAGTCTGAGAACTTACATGATGAGGGTTTATTAAAAGGTAAAATAGAAGAAACAAATTTTATCCTGACACATTTTTCTTGCAGGTAGACATATCATAGTTAAGCGCTCATAGAAATACAAACATCTGGAATTCTTGCTGTGTTTGAAAAGGACTGAATAGCCATTAAGACTGATTTCAGGTGGTTTTCATAGGCATACAATGACTAAGGTAATATTAAGAGATAACATAGACCATGTTAAAAGACAAAAATTATTCTTTAGGAACGTGTCATTGCTCTAACTGTTGTGTTTTCTTAGGTATCACTGAAATTTAGAGATATTAATAAGATGACAATATGAAATAAGAATATCTTTTTCTAAGGCTTAAAATTTAATATAGTGATAATACAGAAACAAAACTAACCAGACAGCCACCTATGCAGAAGCTCAGCTGAGATGAACTGTGCCTCTTGTCAGGTTTTCTGGATTGGCTGTGTGTGCAGTGCAGCAGTGGTGAAGTAACATGATGAGTGCTTGTGTTGGGCAGCCCAAGGCACCGAGGCTTCAGGGGAGGTGCAAGCCATGGAGAAGTCTGTGATATCATGAACTGGTCATTTTAAGCAAAGGACCTCCTGTTGTTTCTTTCCATCATTCACACGTGGTTGCCCTTTCAGTAAAGGAGAGCTGGTGCATGTCCAGGGTGTGTCCTGACCATGAGCTGAGAAGTGACCAGCATACATGCTGGGTCTTGGGACTGCTCTGCAGCAGAGAGATCTATCCCTGTTGGCCAATACTGCATGATATGAGGTCAGTAAGATAATTTCTTTTGATTTTTATGAAATTATATTGCTTTTTCATCTCTTGTAAGTTACCTCTGGAAGGAAAAAAAAAGCTTATCAGTACGTATTCTAAATGTACAGTTGGCTCAGAACACTATTAAACTACAGACACTGCCAGCCCTTTGCTGGGGGTGTATGTATGTAAAAGTATATGGAGAAAAAAAGCAGCAATCATTGAAACTGTGTACACTAAGAAAAGGAGCTTTGTGTGCTTCCAGGAAGGGAAAAGAGGAGCTGGAGTGTGATATTTAAATACATTTTTAAAAGTGCACATTTGAGCTTGCAAGTAAAATGGTAACAGATGTACCAATTCGATCCAGGCTATTCATCTATAAACTGAGCTGTTTCCAGATGATAGCAGGCATTAGTAGGATAACATGGATGAGTAAAATGGGCATCGATGCCTACCCTTGAGTTTACACTAGTTTATTTCAAGAGAGTCTCACAGAGAGTGCTAACAGCAGTGCTAGAGCAGGGATGGTGGTTCTGGACAGGTGCAGGATCGCAGGAGGAGCAGACACTGGAGAGGGGCTGTTGGGGTGGCCGGAGCTACCAGCACAGTATCAGTGGTGAGCACTGCCCATGCCTCATGTGCTGCATTTCCACATACCCAGGAGGCAGACAGCAAGGAAATCCTTGGCCTTAGGAAGGAGAGTAATTCCAGTGGGCTCCAAGAGAGTACAGAGAGAGTCCCCCAGACCTGTAGGTGTTGGTTGTAAGCAGGGCTGGGTGCCAGCACCTTTGTGTTCCTTGTCATCCAAGGTGGGATCAGTGTGGGATGCTCGGGTATGAGCATCTGGGCTCCCAGCCTGAGCAAGTGGGGACATGCCTCCTGTCCTTGGGAGTGTTTGGATATAAGAATCAGTTGTGTGACATCAGTTTTGTTTTCAGACAAGAAGTCCCCTTCTGTTCCTAGGAAGTGGTTCACAGGGGTTTGATACTTTATCACAGGTGTAGCAATATTGTCTTATACTCTCAAACTTTGGGAAATAAAATGCACTGAGTGAAATCCCCCACCCCACTGTTTGTTTTTTTTTAACTGGATGAGATCTTATAACTATGTCCAGTGAGGAAAATCAAAATATTTAGCTGTTAGAAGTGTACTGACATTCGTAAAATGAGATGTTGAAAACATTTGTTGAAACAATTACCTAATTCTAAGTTTGAAATAGGTACATTATTTTGCAAATGCCATTGTCACTTGTAGGCTGCATCTTCAAAAAAAAAAATTATCTTCAGCTTGCATTTTATTCTGATAAAGATTCTGATAAGGTAAGCACCTCTTTGCGCTTCACTTCTTTTTGGATACACTGTTTGTTGGTGCCAGAATTTAATAGAACTCCAGAGTCAATTAAAAATTACCGCTGGTTTCAAGAATTTACTTGAGATGGTTCTTCATCTTTTTGTTGGCCAGGTAAGGTATGTTCATAATTATCCAAGTAGATGCAAGAAAGTCTCTGCTCAATTGAAATTAATGAAGGATATCCCCCTCTACTTGCCTTATTTCTAAAGCTTTATTTTTGACATATGGTATTACTTTTTATATTGGCACTCAGGCTTGTTGCACAAATGGAAACGAAGACCTAAGCAGTGACCAGCATTTTTAGAAAGATAAGTGAGAAGTGGTTTTGATTTTTTGGCTATTTAAGTACCTAGCATATGTTACAGCTTATTTTATAAGAAATATTTGGAAAATAAAGTAAGCACTTCTCCGGGTGGTTTTTTTTTTCCCCTCCCCTCCTACATATTCTGGTGAAATTTTACTAAGTTTAAAAATAAAACATCTTAAGTAAGTTTTTTTCCTACAACTTCTGGGCTTTATTTTTCTAGATGGGATCAAAAAATTATTAAGAAAATGCACAAAATATCAGTCTTTCACATACAATCACATTTAAAAATTGCTCTCCTTTCTTTTGGGCTCTTGCAGACATAAGTAACTGAATTAATTCAAGCATCAGTTCCTTACGAATTTGCAGTTTCAGTTATTTGGGGTGTTCAATGCAACACCAAGTTTTTGAGTATGAAATGCTTACAGGGCATTGAAGGTATCAGGAAATATGGTACTCAGTGCTCCACACAGTCTTTGGTTTGGTTTGTACTAAGCATCTCCAGAAACAATTTCACTGATAAGCCTACCATGTTCATTTACCTGCCTGAGGCTTTGTTGATGAAGGATTTGATGTAATTTCAAAGTACAAGTACTTTACCTGAACAGTTAGATGCTTTAAAGTTGGCTAATTATTATTTCAATGAGGATGAGGATGTGGCTTTTGCATCACCTCCCTGTGGCAACCCACCTAAACCCTACAGAAAGGTGATTAATTGAATTATCTCCAATGCCTCTGCTGCAAGGATCTGCCTCAAGAATTTCTGACTGCATTCCAATGTTAAGAGTACCTAACATCACTTCTTCCTGTTTCCTTTTTAATCAGTTACCTAAATGTGATCTCATTAAAACCACATAAACTATACAAAAAAGTCACAGATGAGTTCCAGACACAGATTTAAATCTCAGGTATGAATTTAGTTAACAGTCATTTTTTGTTTTTTTGGTTTTTTTGTTAAAGAGTTCTCAGTGAGGAAAGGAATGTCTTACAGATGAAATATAAACTTGTAGTCTTTCTTCTTTGACCCCTTCTGAATGAAGTTATTGTTTCTCTATTTCAGTTTAAGGATTGCATGTTAAATTTGGTGTTATTATCCTTGCAAAACAAAGAACTTGTGGAATTTGTTCTCCAAGTGGTATCTCATGAAACATTTGCAGGGAGATATTTTGAAGAAAGAATGTGCTCTATGCTAGTGTATAAAAAATAACCCCAAATTTCTTAAGAATTCTTAGTTTTGTCAGGTTTTAAATTCCAGTATCTTGGTAATTTAGCTCTGAGTATTGCTAAATATATTTGTTGAAGGATTTTGTCATTGGGTATTGCTGCTGTTGCCTTTTCCTGCTTTTGCTCCATGTATTCAAAATAGTATATCTCACACAAATTTTGCTATTAAATCAGTCTGAATTTAATATGTTTATTTTGGGTCATAGAAAATTTATCAAATATATATCTATCAAATATATCAAATATATATCAAATATATTTTTCAAATATATTAGTAAGTGACTGTTGTTATCAAAATTCTGTAGCCTTGTTGAAATGATAATTAGGTCCAGATCTTTCCTAACACTGTAGCAAAGGCTCTGTCTGCTTAACAATGACGTTATTCAGTGAGAAGAAAAGTTGACATCAAAGTTTGTATCTAAAAGACTCTGCAGAGCAGCTCTAAACTTCAGTTCCTTCTGGTAATTATCCCTGCAAAAGAAATGATTACGTGCTTTCTGGTGTGTTGATCTTGGCGCTGTTGTGGGGGGTCTTTAAGTCCTCGTGACTTGTGCGTGAGTTGAAAGCACTCGGCACGAGAGCTGTTTGGGGAGTCTTCCCCCAAGCTGTCAGGAAACCTTCGTTAAATGTGCATGAAGCTCGGTCCTCTTCATCATTTTTTTTGAAATATGCCATGTTGTGTGTAGGTGTGACTTTCACCAAGTTTTCTGATGTGCTGTGAATATAATTAATAGACACTTTTCATGATGTGCAACTTTACAGTATATATAAAATAGTAAACTTAAGGGAGACCAGAACAGATGCAACGGGTTCATGGAAAGCAAGTCTCCCTTTGCCAAGCACCATGAACATCCCTGAGCAAGATAAGGATGGGGCGAAGAGATGCAAAATATATGGGTCTGGGAGGTGGATTAAAACTCTGAGGGTTTAATCAAGGGCTATAGTTTAGGCTCTGACTTCAGACTGTGCTGCACATGTTTCAGCCATCGGAAAACCATTTGCGGAGGGGGTGTGTGTCCCTTCTGTCCTCTGCATCGCAGTAGTTGTGTACTCAGCACTGTTAGGCTTGGGAGGAAGGTGGAGACTGTTTCACAGGTAACTTTTCCTAAATTATTAGTTTGTAGCTTTCTAAAGCTTTCACCTAAATTATCAGTTCAAGTATTTCTTCATTGTTATTATTTTTTTTTAGAGTAACTGGTAACTACCTATGTTGAGGTATGTGTGTATTCTTTCTATACCTGGTGCTCTATGTGCTGTCATCACTCTTATTCAGAGAACTGAATGCAGGTTTGCCTGGTGTAATGGTATTCTTACCAATATATCTAAACCCCTTAACCCAGAGTTGTGTCTTACAGAAATGTTTGCTCATTTTATACTTGCTGCCAGCATGGCTATGGCCTCCTTTTACTGTGGGGGACCTACAGATAATGCGACTGGACAACCTGGTATGGGCTGTGCAGGTCTGTGCTTCCGGATATTTCTGTAATACACCACAGCCAGTGAGGTCCCAGAAAAGCAATCAAGACTTCAGCTTGAGAAAGTGCTTCCAAATGAGCTGGGATAGTCTGAAAAACAAAAAAAATATAGATAGATTTCTAGATGAGAAAAGAATAGGGATAACGATGATGGTAATATACTAAAAACTCGCCACCACCCCTGCAACACACTCCAGCCAATCAATCAGAAATGCCCCAAAAACTGCCCTCAGAAAATAGCCAAGGTGACTCTAGATGCCTAAATTCATGACTGAAAGAGACATCTCCACAGTTTTGCATATACATTTATGACTTCAGGGTAGAATTTGGAAATGGTCAGGGTAACACCTGGATCTCCCCTGGAGACCCCAGCTGATGACTGTGTTCAAAATGCGGCCATCACTGACTGATAACCTGATTTCTTATGCAATTTTGTTTTGAAGTCCTGGTAGGAACCTAACCTGCTTGGAACAGCTCAGGAGTTAGACAGCTTTGATTGGAAGGGGAGACCCAGCTTGAAACTGAGAGTATTTAAATGTGCATCTCGTAGGGGTGTAACGATGAATATCATCCACAGGGCAAAACAAAAGGGATTTTTCTTTTTTCTTCTGCTGAGGAGACGAGAATGAAAGATTAATGTGGTCAGATGGAAAATAGCTATTATTTCTGGTTCCTCTTAAATGAATTTCTTTTCCATTTTAATGTTAAGTAACCATTGGAATAAAAAAAGACTTTGTTTGAAAAAAAAAGAAAAAAAGTAGGTTTTTAATGTACTTGCATCTGGTTGATCTCCAGAGGAAGATTTTTTTCATCTATATATTAGTTCATTCTGATGATATGTCAGTCATTTCTGTTGCATACAAGAGGCATGATTTTACATATGGCTTCTTTGTTCTCAGAGAGAAGAATTATTTACTTTCCTTCAGGGTGTTTTCATACCAAGTATCTTATTCTAAATTGTAAAAGTGTATCATGTATATATGAGTACAATGCTTACCAAGCAAATCAAACAAAGATTTTTTTTTTCTTGTCCTTTACCTTTTCAAAAAAACCAAAACAAAACAAACAAAATCTTAAGTATTGAATTGCAAATGATAAGTAAAAAAATAGTTTTTATAATGATTGTGATAAATGTTTAACACATGCTAAATATTGTTATTACAGGGGGCTAGGCAAAAAAAAACCCAAAAAAACCATGAGAATGGGAACGAGGAGTTTTGATTTCACCAAAGGTTTTGTAATCTCAAATGCAGAAGTCTCTTTTTTTCCCCAAAATCCATCCTGTTTTTCTCAGTGCTATAGGAGCGTCCCTTTCAAAACTAGTGGCATTTTTAATGCCTGCCATAGGTCCCAATTTTTAACTTGAGAAATAAGATGGGTTTGGAAATTTTAAATAGCCAAATTAGGAAGCTGATAAGATCAATTTAAAGCAAATTGATTGGAGATATGTATAGAAACCAACAAAATTTCTTTGTCAGTTGCAAGTTTATATGTTACAAAACTTGGTGACAAAAAGAGGAAATGAAAAGAAACTGTCAATACATATTGGGTGGACTTTCCCCTCCCACCCCCACTTGTCAGACTTTATTTACAGACATAACACACTCATAACTCGATACCAAAAAGAGTTAGCGTGGTATGCTGGGTGAGAGGTGACCCTGCGATGGAGGTGTCTGCCTTGCTGCTGCTGTTCCATTTCTAAGTCAAAAGCAGCAAAATTGTGCAATTTAGAACCTGCGAGTGCGCAAATGGCTAGAAACTCAGTTCAAAAGCCTGGCTTTCAGCTCACCATGAAAAAAAGTGATTCATCAGGAATCATGCATAGTCAAACCACTTTTAAAGGTGTCGCCTTTTGTATGATTCAGCACTGACTTTGCTTAGAAGAAGGTCCTGTAAAATGATGAAAAATTGTTTCCTACTCAGGGGGAGAGGCAAGCTGGTGTTTCGAAAAATGAAATTCTGAAGAGTGTAAGACTTGGTTGGTTAAAGTAAAAGGAAAAAAGATCCCCTGTAAATACATGTTATTTTCCTTGACGTTCCCGGGATGCAGGTATGTGATCTCCTCTGCCACAGGGTTTTGCTGGCTATTACTGTTCATGGGAGCAGCTGTCTGTGTTTTCACAGAAACATTCCCTGTTACCTTCAGGTAACTTTGGAGTAACATGCTACAGGATGGACACTTGCCAAGGTATTGCACTACAGTGGATAGTGTAGAGCAGGGAAAGAGCTGAAGGTGTTGTTTCACATTTTACACCACTGAATGGAGACACATTTATGTCAACCTCTTGCTTCAAAATCAGTCCTCTTCAGAGAGGACCCTCTTATTAATGAAACAGTAACTTTCCTGACGAATCAACAAACCTCATTATTTAAATTCTCTCCAAAGCATTTAGTCCAGCTCTGTTCTCTCCTAATTATGATTTAACTTAAAGCTCAGGAACTGCTTTTGTTTGAGCATCTTGTAATGTTCTTAGTTGCAACAGAACTACACTTTTCAAAATGAAGTATCTAGAGCCTAGCTATGTTGCTGCCAAAGGAAGCTTTATTCCTAAAGAGTTGGCCAGACTGTCCTCATAGTACTAACATGGAGGGATCTTCAAAGGTCAGCTGAGCCAGAGGATGCCAGTGCTTTGCTTGCTAAAGCCCTCCAGCACAATCCCTCTAGCACAGGGTATTTTTAACTCTTGTGGCTGAAGCAGATGTACACATTTGCCATAGTGAGGTACAAGTCTGAACTCGATTTAAAATAATTAACGACTACTAGAATACAGTTTTGTATGATGCCAATTATTTTTGGGTGATATGATCAATTAGAGTTTTTGAACTAAATAAGTTTATGAAAAGAGCATATCGATTTGTGCAATAAGAGAGCTGAGGAGTATTGATTGAAATAAAACAAAATGTTCCCCAAATATAAATGTACAGTTAGAAACGTGCATATAAAGCTATTTTAATAAATATACTAACTATAATAAAAATAACAACTCTTGCATCTGTGGTGGTAAAGATTAGAAGGGTGATTCTCTTAAAAGCTTTATTTTTCCTTGCTGGTGAAAGTGTGAAAAATCATTGCTATCTTTTCTCCAGTTCAATAATAGTAAACCTAAAGATTGTAGTCAGCTGCTAAACTTCACTGTGGGAATTATTTTTTGTTGATGATGATGAAAACAACTTTTTTTTTCTGTTGTGTTAAAAGCATGTGTTCATTTTGCACTTGTAAATAGTCAAAGCTGTGTCTTTAAAGATGACTACGGAAAAATAGAAAGAAAGGACTCTGGTAAAAAGTAGCTAAGTTAGGACAGCACAATCCTGCTCACCTACAGAGACTGTAGGATCCTAAGCTCCAGGAGCAGCCACCTTCTTTTTAGATCAGTCTCTCTGGTCATCGTGTCTGCTTGAGTTATAATCCCCCCCACAAGATATGTTTCTGTCTAAGCCTCTTAAGGTCCAGAAGGGGCTCTCAGAGCACACCCATGGCATGCCAGTGAGATCAAACCCAATCCCTACATGCACTGGCAGCTTTTTTCTTCCCACTGAAAAGGAGTCAGGTTGAGCAGTGGTTTTCCTTTCGTGTAATACTCCAGTGGCAAGAGTGCTCATTCAGGCACTGGAGTGGGTACGTGAGGCTTTCCTCTGCCTGGAGGGCCTCACTGCTGGCTTAGCAGCTTTTCTGGGGATTTCCTTTTGCGCTTGCAATTGAAGCTGTGCTTAACTCAACCCTTCCGCTAACAGGGCTCAGAGGTGATTATTCAGGACTCAGGATTACTTTCTAGGAGACAGAGTCAGTTACTGAGATGCTGCACGAGCTTGGGCAGAGATCAAACCGAGCGGCTCCGTAGTAGCTGACTGATGGGATTCATTCACACAGGTTGCCAGTGGAACATTTGGTATGATTGTTTATTTCTCATAGTGTGGTTGTTATGCTCGTTAAAAAAAAAAAAAAAGATCCTTCTGGGCAAATCAGTCCTGTACTCTGATTGGCTTCACTTTACACAAGTTATAAATAGAAGTAAAATATTTTATGGCAGAATATGTTCATTTTGCTGTTAGCTGGATTGGAGGAAGGTCTTTTTTCTGCTTTCGTGAATTTGGTAGCTTGTTCAAAAATAAAGCTGCTGGTAATGTAGCTATAATTTAATTTCAAAATAATAGATTCAAAACATATTACTTAAGTGATGAACATACATGTGTTTCAAGCCTTTTAAAGATTATGCTTGAGCAAGCCTGGCATTACTACATGAGCACTAGGAGGACTGGACTAGCAAACCCCTTCACCCAAACTTCCTAAAAGAGCCCAAAGAAACTGGGAGACATAGCAGCCATTTTACAGCACTGCTGGCACTAGAATCTCATGAAGAGAAACTGATGTAACACTGACTACCAGTTATAGGTAAAATATGTGAAGTGGTTTTACAGAACTAAGAGTTTTTTGTACATGTGTAAATAAGTAATTAATGAAACCCATTCAAATTGCAAGTGCTGGGAGAAGACAGAGAAACCAGCCTATTCCTAACTGATCCAGTCCAAGCAATGCTGAACCAATATTTACTAAACCCCAATATTTAACAGCTTCTTTACCCTTTCCCTAGTGAACCAACATTTACTAATGGCAGCTATTCTGTATGTAAGGTTGTATTTTTGGTAGAAATGAATTCTGTGGATACTTGCTCATATGCTTGTAAAATGCTGCAAAGGATGCAAGCATAACATTGATACAATTCCTCTCTATCTTCAATAAAGATATTTGAAAACATAATCTCTGAAAAGTTAGAGAAGTAAAACATGTCTTTCTGCTTGCTAGTCAGTATGTTTTAACAGACATTTGGGCAGTAAGATAGGGAAATTTATTAGACTTGTGGAAGGTGAAAGGATTAAAGGGAGAGAGAGAGAATTTTTTTTCTCCAGAATTATAAACAAATTACTGTATCAGTGGTTAGTTATATAATAATGAAAAACGTGGTGTTTAGCAAGTAATGAATTCTGAATTTTGAAAACGGATGAACAGAATGCTGAAGTAGTTGGGAGTTGTTTCACTGTCTGGGCATCTTTGGCACAGAACTAGAATATTTGGGCAGTTAGGAGATTTTGGCTCAGCACAGCATTTTACAGCCACACTGCTGCAGTGTAAGTTGCTCTGGGGGACCAAAAATGAGCCTACAGAGGAGAAGAGATTCTCCCTTGTCCTCACTCCTTGTATCTGCTCACTCACACATGTGCAAACACACACATACACACTGCACACATACAGCACATGGAGAAAACTTTTAACCTTGGCTGAATCAATTAGATTTATAAATGTCTGTTTGAGTTCCATGATATCTGATGGGAGAGGTGGGGACTGGCAATGCATGTGTTCATTTGTTCTCCTCTCAGTGTCTCAATTTTGTGCTACCAGGGATTTACAAAGCCCAGAGGTCGTGGCATATGTGACTCATGAGTCCTACAGGCTGTCTCCAAAACCTCTCTGCTTCTGCTCCTCTATGCATAAATGTAACCACCTACACACATAAGTACACCTGGGCCTACAGCAACTGATGTGAATGCCAGTAACATTTTTACTAAATATCTGCAAAATTTAGGTGGGGCTTCAGACTATCAGTTACATTTGGATTGGCGGTCAAGAGCCTTGACATCAAAATCCATCTGAATGGGTAAGATGGGGAACAAAGGTTTGAACCAGCCTGTGACCAGCCACACTGCCTAAAGGTTACCAGATTCCTTGTAATGGTTCTGGCAGATGAGAGTTGTTGCTCTCCCACGTAGTGCCTGGGTTTTTTTGATGGGTGTCGGATAAAGATCGGTTTACCAGTGTAGATGTAATGGGGGTGATTGAAAGAGCCGAAGGGGAGAAGAATAAAAAGGGCTAGAGAGGAGTTTGTCGCATTAGTGAGGTAGAGTAAAAATGAACAAACCTTAAAAAGCAGAGCTAGAAACCTGGCTTGATGTTTCCAGTAAGGTGTTTCAAGCACAGAAAACCCCTTCTAAAATAATAGGCTGCCTAAACATATGACTATCCAGATGGCTTGGCTTTGCTTCTGACAAAGGCAGAGATTTTTACCTCTGTCACCATTCTCCGTACATGCTAGAATAAAGGCATAACACCAAAAATGCATATATGTAATGTAAAACAGAAATAATGTATCAACAGTCTTGGATGAAGATTTAGAAGAACCTCTGAGATTTTTGAATCCATTTTTCCTAAATCTGTCTCAATACAAAAAAACACTGCTAAACAAATTCTGCTATTGCATTTTGTCCCAATAATAACTCCAGAAAAGTAAGAGACAGTAAAAAAATAGATTTATGAATGCTTCTCAGTGTCTTAGTTTCAATGCTTGCTCATACATATATTATATATTTTTATGGAAGAACACTTTTGATGGGAGGCAGAATACCATCAAATCTCAACTGTTTTCTCACTCCATTTTGCATTCCCTGCTGTTTGGCACCCACTCGCACATTAGCTTGCCAAAAGAGTGGCTTGACAATTAGGTATGTTAGCACAATTATGCATTTTATAAACTATGCAAAATAATGCCCTTGCTGGTATGCTGAATAATCTTTTATCTCACAGCTTTTTGAAAATTATTTTGTAAACAATGCTCCTATTGTAACTTCATTGGTATGATAGTGCAGTACACAAGCATTACCAAAGGGGAACGGTATCTTGTATTTCAGGCAATAAACAGTGTGCTGTGTCCTAAAGGGGTGGTTACAGTCATTCATCACCAAAGTATCCGAGGACTTTCCAAGTGTGTCTAACATCTGGCACTGTTTGCTCTCTTACTCCTTTCCCACAGTGAAAATGTGTGCAGCGAAGTATCCCAGCTTCAACTTTAGGACTGGTCTGTGTCTCCTTGCTTATATTTGTTAGAGAAAACATAGCCAAGGAAGAGTCTTTGTGGAGAATGGTCTTCTCATTTGATGAGGGAGTTTATTGCATGGATTTGGCCCCCAGTCTTCCCAGATTTATATCTTGGCCAAAAGATAAACCTTGGCTTTATCGTGGAGAAAATCATAGTGCTGGACTATGTTAACTGATTATCACAGTGTTCTTTCTACTGCTTTGGATGATTTTGTACTGGGGCCTGTGTCTATCATAAACCCTGATGGCAGAAACCAAGACGTTGGATTTAATGTCATTTTCTGTCTGCAGCCAGCTCAGGTTGAAAAGGACAACATATGGTGAGTTTGTGTTTGCTTTTACTTCCTGAGCAGGTCTGCTTTAATGTCTGGTACTAGTTAGTACAGATCTGGTATGCATTCCAGTTTGCTGCCTTGGCTGCATGAGCAGGAGATACTGAATGACTGCAGACTGGGCTACAATGCCAAGTACCTTCTCTACCTTCTCTGCAGTTTTACTTCGTTCCCATCACTCATTTGTTTTTCCCTTGTTTATTATCCTAGTTATGGTCACTTGCATCATTCGTGACTTCAAATCCTTATGTTTTTGTATTTCCTGCCTTGGCTTCATGTTATTTTGCTGATTCCATATAAAGAGGAAATTAGTAAGGCATTCTCAGTGCCAGGTTTCTTCTGGGCCACTTCAGTGATAGAGAACCTACTTTGCTATTTTTAATCTCTGGAAAATTTTCTTCAATACCTGCTGCTTCCACAAGTAAAGAGATGCCTAAGTGGTTCCTCAGCCAGGGTGAAGGATCACCCTGCTAGCCTTCGTACAAAATACTGAGCAGGATAAAAAGGCTGTTTCGATGCCCTCATTTAAAAAATCACCAAGGAAACAAAGTGCCAGGTGGCTTGTCAGCCACAAAATGAGTTGTAGCACAAGTAGGTTAAGGTAAATGTAAGATATTGCAAACCTTATATAAAAGGAATATGGAAGCAAAGAAAACTGTACCTCAGTCTGTGTAGAGCTGGTTTGTACTCTATCAGGCAAGGTTATCAGGTTACAACTGCATAAAACAAACCACTCTCTAGCCTTGAGAAATTATTTGGATTCTTTTTCATTCCCCTTTTTTTATTTCTTCTTCCCTCCTCCCTTCCTACCCCTCGTTCCTCCTTGCAACCTCCACCCAGGCTGCCCAGCAAAACTGAGGACTCTCTGTCCTTGGAGGCATTCAAGATGTGGCTGAGCAGAGCCTGAGCAACCTGCTCTGGCTGCACCTGCCATGGTTTGTGTGAGCTGTCCCACAAGTCCCTCTCAGCCTGGACAGTTCTGGGATTTCACTGAACTGGCCACTACATGAGACAAGATGCAGCGGCAAAACAATCAGTTCAGAGCCACGTGTTTAACCTCCTCTTCTTTAGAGGCTCCTGTTGTAACATAAACCTCTTCCTTCCTGCCCACACCTTTAATGGTTATTTTACAAAAGGCGTATCATTCTGAAAAGGGATTTTTTTTTCTGTTTTATTCACTGCTTTTATTTTGTATTTCATATATTCATGGAATGAGTAATCTGTAGCAATTGAGGATATTATATTTTATTTACCACATCAGAGTCATCTGTCATGCATTTTGCACATCTATTTAACATACTTTCCTACTTTTGTCATTCTGTTTATTCTGAATTCTAATAGGAAGCAAACTTAAAGTCGAGAAACATGAAATTGTCTGACTGAAATCTTTGTGCTTGTTTTGCATGGCCTAACATGCAGTCTTGCTTGGACTGTCACATTGCCTTACATTTTGCATGGTTATTAATAATTAATCCAAAATTCTTTTAGGTTTTTAGTTTTGTTTAAAGCCACATTTTGCATAAATGCCTTGAAGAAACAGAAACTTGCCAATGGAAATGAGGTAAAGATTAATTTTTTCCTCAAACACCTTGATTTCGAAGAAATCAGGTAAAATAATTTCTAACAATTCTTTAACAAATGTAACAGAAGGAAAGATGCTATGACTCTGGAATGTTGTGTAAGTTTATATAATTAATTAATTTTACATATCTGAGCGGGCAATTAGGTGTTTCCCAGACAAGAATCTTCTTTTGCTTCTTCCAGACAACTGGGATGCTGGTGATTATCAGCTATAGCTTGGGAAGGCTGCATGCAGATCATCTGGTCTGTGGCTCAGCATAAAATGGCATATTGCAAACTGACAAGGACCTAAAAACCACACCCTCTGCTTCCCTCCTCCCCTGAAACAGGGCTCAGGACTGCAGACCTGCTGCAGAGATGTCTCTGCTGCTGCTGCTGCTGCTTTGTTTTCTCTCCAGTGTCTGTTTATGTGCAATACCTGTAAATAGGTTTCCAGTGTGTTTAATGTGTTGACTTTGCTTTTGATACTGTGAAGTTTTCCAGATGTTGTTGTGCTTGGTAACAATTATTTCTAGGATGATCCTTGCTAAGTGTTATTGTCTGTCAGTCTCATTTTGTTTCCCCTGTCTTGTCCCTTAGTCTTTCTCAGTTTCATTAACACAGGAATCATGAAGAGTATTTGAAATACTACAACTCTTTTTGGGAGAGTTGAATTTGACCATATCTGCAAAAAAATATTTTATTATTGAAAGGCTTCACCAGACACATCAGTAGTCTTAAAGGTACTAATTATTCTTGCATACAAGTAAAACAAACACTGCACTTAATGTGTCCCTTAAAGACTTTGTAACACTGAAAAGAACCAAAAGAGATAATAGTGGCACTGAGGTGAAGCATTTCAGAACAAAACCATGGAGATAATTTACCCAAGTGCAACAGCAGCTGGCTGAAAACAGGTTTATTTCCCATGTTTGGGAATCCTCACCTCCCTTTTGCTCATCCCCTCAGTAGTTATTTCAGTTAGAGCAGGTCACTGTGCATTCATCATCTTTGCTATCAGGCACAAAATGCAAAGTTTTGAGTAGAAGTAACATGACAAAAGAGCAGTTTGATAGGGGTGTGGTGGAAGAAACAGAGGAGGTAAAAAGCCGTGGTCCTTCCCTCCCCGTCTGCTCCTCACAGACCACTAGCACAAGATGTGCTGCAATTTCTTCTATCCAGTCAATAGGTATAGTCAAACGTAAAATGAGAAAGAAATGTTCTCCTTTCAATAAAGCAAACAGCTTCCAACCAGTAAGTGCAGAACCAACATTGCTGGACAGCCAGCACTTGCACTTTTGACCCCGTGTTTTATCTAGTGAGAAAGCAGAAGGCAGAAAGGGGACAAGTTGTTTCTGGCAACCTCTTAACTCCTCTGATAAGAATTCACCAAAATTGAACAAACAGAAATAATATGAGCAAGACACTATTTTTTCAAGCCAATAAGTGTCTAAAAACTTCAGAAGCTTTTGCCAGTTTTCTAACTTTACTTCTCCAAGGTAGACTTAGAGGAAGGTTTTCAGCAAGCACTAAACTTGCAGGACCACCTCTTTGAATTAGTTCTAAGGTGTTGTAAAAGCTTTTATTGTTGCAGTAAGTAACATCAATTAATTGACAAGTACATCCACATTAGGTTTCCGGATCCTGGCCTTTTTGAATGTGAGAGTACTAATCATCAAACATTACCTTCCCACTCAGATGCTGTCTTGAAAAATTGTTATGGGCAACTTGCATTACAGGAGGCATCTGCTCTCAGATTAAATTATTCTGTAGCCTTTCTATTAATTTGGACTCTTTGATGCTACCAGACAATCACATAAACTTGACAACAACAACAACAACAAAAATAGACTTTTCTGTCTGTGGCTGGAGATTATTACACATTCTCCAGTAGTATTACAGTGACAAGACTGGATCACAGTTTTACAATGTTATGTTTTTGTGTTAAAGCATATAATACTGAGGAAAAAAAAAATAGTAATACCTGAGAGTGCCATCTGGTATAAAGCATGTTAGCACACAGCTTATAAAGATACTAGAGATATAGTTCTATTTTTGAATCACTTTCATACAACCATCAGGGTCCAAGCAGACGATATACAGGGTAGAAGCCTGGAAAATGGCAGCCATAAAATGAGAAAAAGAGGAATGTGTTATGTATTATATTCCTAAACGGAAAAGCTCAGACTAGCAGTTTTGGGGTGGTATTTTTGTTTTTTAAGTGTCCAACAATCATTTCTATAGCATGTTATGTTGCAAAGGGAAACCTACCAGTAACATGGATTATATGAGGTAGGAGAGTTATTTTGGCAATCGTCTGGAGCAGAATGTCAATGCCTGGTCTCTCTTATGGCTGCCTTGCTTGGAAGCAGGATTCAATCTGAATGAAAGTGATGCCCTGAGCAACTTTCCCGTGGACATTTCATTGCCTGAGGTTTAGCAGCTCTTACAAGAACATGTTTTGGTTAAGGGTAGTGAAAAGAAATCTTACCCTGTCAGCTAATAGTCCCTCAGACCGAACAAAGAGATGGTCTCTTGTGGAGGAGAGGGGGGCCGCCATAAAGACAGGGACACAAACCGAAAGAGAAGCAAAATGCCTTCAGGTCATCTTGTGTAATTTTTCAAAAAAAATTAGATTAAAAGCAATGACTCTTCTTATTCCTCCTGCCCTTTCTTCTAGTCTATCACATTTCCAGGAATTGTTAATGCAGGCAGGCCCTTTGTGTTGCACTGCTGTAGGAGAAGGTAGTGTGTGTAATTTGATGTGTGGGAGTGGCGGTTTTTTAAAATCAATTTAGTCAATTAAAAAAAAGAACAAAACAACAAAGCAAAATCCCAGAAAAAAAACCACCCACTCTTTTCCAAGTGTTGTCTTCTCAGAATTAACATGTGTGTCTGTAAAGGAGTGATGCAGGACTCTGCATGATCTCATCTAGTGATAACTTTTTTATCTCCAATTCCCAAAGACACCAGGGAGGCCAGGGCGTGGTTTATGGGCTGTTAATACCTACTCTCTAGGTCCTGCCAACTGCCTTCAGCTGCACAAGCCATCCTTTAATGGCCTTCTAAAATGTACCCTGGTGTCTTTTTGGAGTATTAATGTGCTCTTCCACATGACAATTTCATCTTTAGAATAAAAATCTTTCAATACAGTTTTTATAATGGAAGAATATGACTAATTACTTTAATAGATGGTAAAGAGAATTGGCTGAATCGAAAGGATTTGTTGCACTTTCTTATTTTAAAAATATTTCTCATTCATATATTGTAAAGTAGAATTCCTTGTAGTCAAGGTCAACATCAGCCAATGTTTCAGACCAATGCCTGTATGCTTGATCTCTTAAAACTTACTCAGAACTTGCTCTGTCTTGTTTCATCTGCTATTCTTATACATTCAACTTAGCAGCTGGACCAGTTTTTTTCACCAGTACTGGTGTTTCTTCAAGCTTTTATTTTGGACTACTGAAGTCACAGCTCCAAAAAGGCAGTAGAAGGTGGGAGGGACACAAATTTGGAACTGCAGTGTGTCTTTATTTATTGTAACTGTCATTACAAAGCACAAAGTGTGAAAGTGGTCCAAGCACCTAATACACCCTGTCAAAGGTTAATTGCATCAGGATGATGCTTTTATAAAATTCTCCTATTTAGACACCCTATCAGTCACCATAATTACTAATTTTTCTCTTCAGTGAAAAGTAGACAAAATGGAGATTATTAAAACTATGTTTTACTTGGCTTCCATAAATGCCATACTGTTAAAAATGAATTAACTTGAAATCTCTTTGCTTAATTAAGTGAAAATGCTTAATTTGTTCTCTCTTCACTACTCAGATTTTGTGAAAGTAGGGAAAGAGAGGGAGGATAGATTAAAGAGAAAGGAAAAGTCTGTTTGAAACTTAGTCTTTAGTCCCTAACACTCTCTAAATATATTTATTATTTGTAGAGGCATTTATGACAGTTTCCTAATGCTGTTGTTCAGCCTTTCTTTTACTCCTCCTTCAGTTATCCTTAGTTTTTCTTCAGTTACGAGATACATATAATGGGATACTGGATTATTCATGTAATAAGAACACTTCTTGGATCCAGTTGAAAACTAATGATCCACCACAAGGGTTAAATGTTAAGTGCGGTTGGTACTGTATTACGATTGGCTGCAAAGAAAAAATTGTCTTTCTTCACTTCCATCCTTCCAAAAAAAAAGAAAAAAAATTAAATGTTGACTTAAAACTTGAAATGCAACAAAATAGATAGGTCAGGAGATAGTAGTTGGGGCAATTTAGGATTAGATGTGGTTTCATATTATCCCTAAGTCATGGATTAGAGGAATCTCTTTTCCAATGTGTGACTTCAGTGGTGGTCATAAATAGAGGATATAGGTTGGGGCAGACATTCCACTGAAAAAAACTGTTAGATCTCTGCTAAAATCAATCGGACTCTGGCAGTCTGTATCAGGTGGAGGCCTTCCACAGCATCTCCAGAACCATGCAGAGAAGCAAATCCATGCAAAACAATGCAGAGAAACAAAAACAACGGATGTTTTGCAGGAGGGAGAATGTTGAGGCATTGCTTGAATTGGCCTAAGTAACAAAATGAGACTTAAGGGTAAAGGTGGATTAAATAGGAAATGAAACCCTTCTGGGAGTGAGTTGTGATAGATTATGTAAAAGACGCACAGTGGAACTATTACTCCAATGATCACTGGTTTGGATGGATTCAAAGCAGTGAGTCCCATGAGACATCACGAATTTGAAATTTCCTATGTACCCTTGTTCGCTACAAAACTTAATTCCTGATTTCATGCTTTATGTTATATAAAATAGCTTGAAATATCACTCTAAAAGACTTGAATGTATTTCAAAACACTGAGACTAACGCGGTGTGGTTCAGTCAGTGGTGATGCCGCCGCGTTGTTCCGAAAGTGTCCTGGGCAAGGGATCACTCCGGCGGTGCCGTACAGCACACTAGCACTCCGACATTCACACCCGTGCTGATGGAGGCACGAAAGCACGCACTCACACTAAGCTGGAGAGCTCATGCGTTACCAGAGACAAAAGACTCCGGAGGGCCCTCTCGTGTAGTGCTCCGAAGAGATTTATTGTCCCTCCTCGAAGGGTACCATGGGCGAAAGAGGCCGAACTGAGGGATGTGACAATTTACATAGGGGAGCGGAGAGGCAGCGGGCAGAGCACCAGTAACCAATGGCTTGAGGGTGCAGGGGTGGAGGGAAGGCGGGGTTACAGCCTTTTTGGGGTAACAGATGTGGGCCAATGGCCAATCAAACAGTCCAAACCTGCCTAGAACCGCAAAGCCTGAGGGGGGGAGACCCTTCACCCTGAGGAAAGGGGTGATCTCAGACCTCTGAGCTGGCCCACCAGCGGGCATCAGTTGAACCAGAGCTTTCAGGTCCCTCGGCTTCCACTGCTGCTGGCTCAGCCGCCACAGCAAGAGAATGCAAGAGCTACGCTAACATTTTTTCCGGAGTGGGGAGAGGAGAATCAAATCCTCAAAATTTGCTTAGTAAGAAGTCGTTTCATTTGAAAAAATGATAAATTTTTATTTGACTACTTATACAAGCAAATAGTGTTTACTGTACACATGTAAATGATCACTGCTTAAGTCCATAACTGAGAGTTGCAGTCAGCTTAAAAAGAATCACCGGTGGTTTGCATTATCTCACCGAATGTGTGTACGTTAGGGGTTTATTGTAATCAATAGAAAAGTTCTTGCTAATAGAGGACCAAAATTAAATACATTTAGTGCTGTTTAATGCATTTGCTGATTCTGTATGTGAAATTGTCTAAGCTAGCATGTACACAAGGGAGTTTCTCATTCTTTTTAGTGGAATCTTGCCATCCTAAGAAAAAAAAGTCAGGCTCCTATGATCTTACTTATCTGAGTGCCCTCTTAATTAAGCTTCCACTGAATCAAACTTAATATCTTTGTCAAATAAGGTCACACTTCCATATATCAGTGTCAAAGCTACTATAGTTCACTTCTGAGACAGAAGGGGAGGGAATAGGCTTTCTACAGCTGGGAGGTAACGTCGCTTGTTTGAAAATCTTTGGATCAGAAAGGGTATTTGTGTTCAGGAAAGAACACAAAGAAATATTTTCCCATACAAATACTACTTGAAGGAGGAGAAGACTCTGGACAGAGTGCAAAAGTGTCTCATCTTACAGCTGTCCTGAAGGGAGACGTCTTCTGGTAGATCATTCTCACTACAGCTGGAAGTGCATGTACAGAATCAATACAATGACACACCATGTTTTAGCTCACAACTCCCACTAAGTGATATCAGGGAACAAAGAATTTGTACATGAAGCACATTGTGAAATTCTTCTCAGAATACTGACACCTTCATTTTTGAGAATAGTTAGCACAATCTTCTGTGAATTTGTAGAAATATTTTCTGAAAGCAGGTTACCTAGGATTTATTCCTCAGTGATTCAACTTAGGAGTCTTCCAGAACTTCTGTAAACAATTTTGGTTTGTTGTAGTATCAGGCTAATTATTGTCAACAAACTTTGTGATGTAACTGATCTCCTCCTTTCTTTATGATCTCTGACTGTGCTGAAGAGTCCAGGCCTAACATGACATCCTGCTGAACCCCACTGATGTGCCTGTGCACTGCGGACACCTGCTGCCCTGTCTCACCTTTATCTCTTAACAGAGCCCGCAAGACATTTCCTTGATAAAAGTATCAACCTAATGTCCAGTGGCAAACAAAAGGAGTGCTTGATCTTTCACCTCATATAGGAATATTCACAAATGTTCTGTTCATATCAGTGTCATGGACTTTCTGGATTTGGAAGTCCTCACCTCCCTTAGGAATGCTTGAGAGGCAGAAGCCTTCAGGGCTCTCCAAAGGATTCTTGGCACCCCAAGGGCAGAGAGGGAGGAAAGTGCAGTTGTTTCTTCCATCACTGCTCTGTATATCTTCACAAGGTATATTTTGCTGCAATCCAAGTTACTTTAATGCTGTAACTTGTCACCTCTTCCTCTTTGCTGTTGTCAGAGACTGAAAATAGTTCATGCCTCAAACATTGATAAAAAGTTTTGCCCCTTATAAAAGCTACAACCGAAGAAGCCTCCCTGAAGAGTGGGACTTTGAACTGAAACTCGAACTGCTGATTAGATAAAGGGAAATGCATTGTTCAGTCATCTCAGGCCGAGGGAAAGGTATGCATGTCCCCAGTTGAGTTTGGGGTGGGGGGAGAGCACAGCTCACAGAAGCCAGGTTTACACAGGCTCCCCCTAACCGAGGGGGTGAGAGGAGGTTTTGGGTGCATGCTGTAACCTCTGGTGAGAGGCAATAAACACCCATCCTCTGATGACACAAACTGGCCCAGCTGTGGAACCCCCAACCCCACAGGCCACATCCACGGGACATTCACATGAGAGGCTTGACCCCACAAAAGTGCACGTGATGCAACAGAGCCAGAGTCTGCTGTGAGATACTGCCCCACTCCCCCAGGGGGCCATGGCCGGACATGCCTACCTGGCCTGAGCACATCGATCCATCGGATTCTACGTTTCGTTGGGGGGACCTACACCGGGACGACCTGCTGAAGAGAATCATCGAGGCACCACTGGGACCCACGGAGCGGTGATACTCCTTTTATTCTGTCTCTGTCACTCTTCGTCCCCCCCACCTATTTTCTACCTCTTTCTTCCTTTCTCTCTCTGTCTCTCTCATATATTTACTATCAAATAAAACCCTTACTATTGTCATATCGTCTTGTTTGCACCTTAATTGGGGCAGGGGAATTTCCAAAGAACCTTAATATCAACTGGATCATAACAGCTGTCCTCCCCCAGTCTGGAGCAACGAATTTGGGCATGCATTCTGCTATTTAATCTGCAGATGCCATGTCAGAGTTTTGAATTCTTCTTTTGATTTAATATTATAAGTGTTTCACTCTCAGCCATCTGAATAGATTATTTTTGGATCTTAGAGATCAAAGTAATTACTTTGGACTGTAAGGTCCATTATATAAATATTTGATGGTGGATATTACTTGGTATTTGCGTTCAGTGAGAACTGAATATTAGTTTGAACCAAACAACACTGCAGGTCTGCTCATCTATGTGATTTTAAGTTTCCTTGGTGTTTTGTTTATGGGTACAGTTAGAGAAGTATTTCTGAGGGAAAACTGTTTGATCTGTGCATGTGCTCAGCTGACAGTCCCTCACTGATGGTACTCCTGAGTCTGAGATTAACTTGAACTTGCTCCTTTCCTGTCTTGGAGTAATTGAAAACTGTGAAGATTAGCTCATATGTTAGATGCAGTTTGTCATCTCTGGTAGTCTTTCACTCATGCCGCATTAACAACATCCTCTGGTGATTGTATATGTTAGTTTATATAGAGAATGAAAATGGCATCTCGGAGAAAAACGGAGTGGGAAGTCCTTAACTAGTGTAAAGTCAATATTGATTTGCTGATGTGCAGCAGCAGACTTGCTTACCAGTATTCCTGAAAGCTCTGTCTTGGTCAGGGCAAAGGATGATGGAGTTGCTGATCAGTGTGATGCTGAGAGTGTGATGCTGAGAGTAGGCATTCTTTAACGCCGCCTTCGCTGCTAATTCCAAACACTCAATATATGTTCCAAACGATGAACAGTATTACCCAATTTTGATCTCACTGATGCTTTCAGGTTCATTTCCTCCAGTATTTCCTCATCTTTTAAAAATACTCTTCAGCACATGAAATTAGCTGTGAAGATCTTAGGCATATTTATTTCATTGTTCTCACAATATCAGGAGAAACAGTCAGTCCTACAGGAAACTTGTTTTGTCCTTGGGTTTGGTGCAGGCTGCTTTTGTTGGCTGAACAGTAATAAATGGGGTAGGGTAAAACCTTTTCGTAAGATATAGTTAATGGGTTTTGTAGGAAGGTCTGATATGGAAGGTGAAAAATGTCTGAATTCTGTCATAGCTGTCTTTTGTGTTCGCTTTCTTTAATGTCAGTATTTATTTGCTCCCTTGATAACTTTAGGACACTTCAGCACATTTCTGAGAAGGAAAGATTTCCTTATTTTACCTTTACTTACTCAGCTGTCCATTACTCAGATCCACCTTCAGCATCAGAAATAGACTTGTTTTTCCTGCTGTTTCCAAAAACTGGCTTCTATGCAGATACCAACCAGACACGCTGCTCTTGTAAGGACAGCACAGGGTGCCCTTTTACATCTTCTGTAGTGTAATGAGAAGCCTCTCTGACGGAAGGAAATGGTGCCTAATCGCGAAGACTCCATCGTCCACGCAGCTCTGTTCCTCAGTTAACACATTGCACATAATTCCCAGAAGACTGGACTTAGTTCAGTACTTCACTTTAAAAAATGAACGACACCAGTATTTGCACTGAGCTCCATAAAGAAAAAGGAAGGACCTGATATCAGCCCATATTTATCTACCCAGATTTCAAATAAATTAAAACATTGCACTATATTCAGCTTTCTGGTGTCAGGTCTAATTACTGTCTTAGCATCACAATAAAAATGATAATTATTTCAATCCGAAGAATTGAGATACTTAAAAAACAATTTTCTTAATAGCACTGCACATTTAAATAAATCAAAACGGCTAATTTAATTCAGGCAATGACAATATGAAAAAGTTATCCTTGTGGCGGTCTTTCAGAAAAAGAATTTTTGCAATCAGATGTGCAGTTTGACTTATGTCTTCATATCTAGTTTCATTATCTCTCTTAATATGTATATTTCATTCTAGAAATTTGCTAATTGGGCATATGCAAGATATTTGGTTGTTAAAATGATTTCATAAAAATCTATAGAGATAATAAAAGTAAATGATAGATTAGAAAGCAATTTTTCTCCTAGTGAATAATTGTCTCATTAGTCCATCTCTATTATTTATGTATACATTGATTATAGTCAGAATGTCTCCATTAAAACTCTCGCCTTTTCTAAATAAAATAGTTTTCAGTTTATATGTACTTTTTTTTTTCAATCTTATAGCTTGGTTTTTATAGGAAGGATTAGGAAGTGCTCCAAAATTAAATTATCTATGCCTGTCTATCTAAACTGTAACCATAAATCATTATCTGAAATAATGACTGTAATTTTAAGGTCAAAAGCTGTATCCTTGCTATAATATATCATGTCAATTATTATAGATTGCAAATTAATGGACAAATTGAGATAGAAATTGGGAGAACAGAAGGAAGTGTTAAAAATACTTTAGCAAGTGGTACTCTCTATCTGTAAAACAGAAGAAAACCTGATTTAAAGACTATTATTTGCATTAATACAAAACTAAAAATCTGTTCCACAATCTGCAAGTACCGGTATTATACTAAAATGAACACTTGGAATATATCTGTGTTAATGCAATTGCTTTTTTGGTAGTCTTCATTAGTTTTCTTTCATCACCTTTTCATGTCCCATCCCCGTCTCTGCTTTTTCTTAGTTTCGCGTGCTGCAAATGGAGCAAATACTGAGCTGTGGGGAAGAGCTCACTTCCTTACCCAGTCTAGGTGGTGTTAGACAATTGAGGGGTTAGTTTGTTTGGTAATTGCCAATGTGTTGAAAATCTATTTCTCACTATATCAGTAACACACTTGCCTGAAACTTTTTTTCCAAAAAAAAAATTAACAAAAAATTGTAAAGTGTAATTGTAGTCTGCATTTTACGTAAGTGCTCCTAGGCATGCTTATTTGCCATACACAGAACCAGAGCATCCAGTATATTTTATAGATGAAAATTATCTAACACAGGGAGATATATATTCAGAATACATATGTGACAGCCCAAATAAAATATCTACCATCAATAAAATTATTTTCTCTCAGTGGCTTTTTGACCGAAGCAAGTCTTAGTTTGATTGTGATGTATTTTTAATGTAATACAAAACTGAAGGGACTGTCTTAACCAACCTGAAATAAATTAATTTGTAAGGAGAAATATATTCATCATCCTGAACTTACTTTACAGTGGTTCATGCAGCCTTAGGGTTATTGGGGTATGCAGTAAATATTTTCTTGATGTCAATAAATGCTTTATAGCTGGATTGAATAAGGTCAGACAAAACCTGGCCTTCCTGACAATGACCAGTAGGTTTAAGGAGAAGATCAGTAAGTCATCCTTCAAAACTGGTGGCTTAGGGACTTAAAGGAGAAGTAGTGCTGTTATCAATAAATTTCATTTCCATGCATCATCTTCTTGTGTTTCTTTTAATGCATGACCTACTACACTTGTGTGATGCTCTCAGATTAAAAGCTGCTACTTTCAGCGGTTTTTTTTGCCCTGGGAGGATACAACACAGGGAGAAAGTCTCTCCCTGTATTGCAGTAAGAATTTGGGAGCAATCCATGTCACTTCCTCTGGCTTGCAGTGAGTGTATGGCTAGAGTGATGGAAAGCCCACCCAGCTGTCCAGCTCAATAGCGTTTGCTGCTTTTACCAAGAAATCTTTGACAGCCTAGGCATAGGAGAGACATTGTGATAATTTTTAAGCATCTGTGGAATAGGTAGACAAAGTGGACAAAATTTTAAAAAGACTGAGGTTTTGCTATTTTGTATTTCTTATGCCATTCTTTTCAATTATTCCAGGTTACATATGAGGATGGTGGTACTGTAGAAATGAGGGCAACAAACGCTGAATGTTTAAAGGGCTGCTTTGCATAATGGAGATTGGCACCAAGAGGAAGCCTGATGAAATTGTTCCATGCTGACTGATATCTTATGTGATAGTGTGGGTTGCATCTTTTTAACCAGTATGTCTCAAATGAATAGTGATGTGAAAGGTCCAAAATATTACAGGAGGGAAGAGTTTGTCTAAAATAACCTTTGTAATTTTAGAAAGAAAATCCTCTTCTAACATTACTAATTCAATATTTCTTTCTAGGGCAGCAGGGTCAGACAATAGTGAACCATAGGCCATGACTTTAGCACATTTCAAAAGCAGAGGCTTGGAAAAACAGTTCTAGAAAGGACTTTAGGTGAGTTTGAATTAAAGAATATGTATTTCAAAAACGTTGAAGAGGAATGTGGGTTTTTTTAAATTTTGCATTGTTACTGTTATAACATATCCCTTCACAGAAACAGCAATTGACATGAGGCTGGAAATC
This sequence comes from Falcunculus frontatus, assembly GCA_013398115.1. Taxonomy (NCBI): domain Eukaryota; kingdom Metazoa; phylum Chordata; class Aves; order Passeriformes; genus Falcunculus; species Falcunculus frontatus. Next base: position 367,909 of record VZRV01003103.1, on the reverse strand, counting down.
TGTTTACTAGTGCCTATCCTATAAAAATTTCCTCGTGACCTGACTTTGATCTTGTATTTACTGCTGTATTAGTTCAGAAAGTCTAATTCTCTTATAACTAAAACTTTATTCAGGGGAAGGTCACTCATACCGTAATGGAAAAGAGCTCACTTTAAAATACTTTTATATATTACAAGCCTGTTTTACAGTCCTAGGTGCTGCTCAGGGGATGCACAGGCAGGAGCTGGGTGTGATTAATCTGGTTGAGTTCAGTGCCCATTTCCTGGGTTGAAAGGACACAACAGGAGGTGGCCTCATTGCTGATAGGTTCTGTCTTGAAGTATTCACTTTGTGTAATTCTCAGTAGGACTTTTGAGTTTTACTGTTTTAGTAAAGGTGTTACACACACGTGTTGGATCAGAATGTAAAAAAGTTGAGAATTTGCAATTTGAAAGAGTGACTAGTTAGTTTGTCAGTCATATTTAAAAAACAAGATGCTTGGGAAGCTGAGAGGAAAAGATGATGTGTTTCTGCATTAAATGCCTTTGGCACATGTCAGAGAACAGTAGGAGAAACAAGGCTGTACTAATGTAAATGTCTGTGCCCAGTGTATAAGCAAACTCGGAACATGTTCTGCATGAAGGGGAAAAGGTGTGCTTGAATGCTTAATGCAGAAGTATTTGAAGGAAGAAAAGACTGTGGAAGAATTGTACCTGTTTATTTTAGTTAAAATCAGTAATTTGGGAAGTTTATTATAGTTCATAACATTTCCGTTCATTAGCATGCTTTTGTTGTTTACGTCAGTCTGACTTTCAACCCTCCTTTTGTTTACTGAGGAAAATGAAGAATTTTTCCTCCTCTTTTATGTTCTTCTGATTCGAAATTCCATTGAAACTGCTAATTTTCTTTGCCTCTTATACACTATTTGGTTTCTTCTGATGTTAACCACTTTGTTCAGTTATCAATTCAATTAATATATTTCCTAATTAGTGGTGACAGAACCTTAAATACTACATATTTCTGAAGCATTTAGAAACTTTCAGCATAATGCTAAGTTTTACTGTGGTGCAGTAAAATTGAAACACCTTTCAATTATGTAAGCATTGTTTAAAATGTAAGCAGACTGCCTTTTGATTATTGCATATGGGGTAAAAAGCATGCATGAGAAAAACAAACTTACTGCAGTCCAAAAAGTACTTTTTTCTTAGGTGGATCTAACATTTTCAGTTTTCAAGTAGCACTCTCTGGAATGCTTAGCTCGATAGGAGATGAGCTGATTGATTTCTGCCTTGGTTTTAAACCCAACACATTTTGTAATGATGTCCTTTGAGAGAAAAATATCTGTTTTGCTTTCATTTCATTAGTAGTTGAATGTTGAGTTCCTCATGGAAAAAAAGGCCATTAACCATCTATTTCTGTGGTATTTGTCAGATCTATGTTATCATCTTCAAAACAGAAAACAAGTCACATGTCTAAAGGTTTTTTTACTTTCATTTAGATATCATTTTAGACATAATTTAATATCTGCGGTTCATAAAATTCCAGACATATTTGTGACCTTGCGAATTTCGGGAGGAAGCTTCTAAGGATTCAAGGCAAGAAGTTGTCTTTTCCAGAGTACGCCTTGATACTGTTTTGTCCAAAACCTGGTGGGGGTGTGATAGAAATCACAGTAATGACTGCCAATACCAAACCCTGTTAGCACAAAACTGTGGTTGTCATGAGTGAACGAGACCTGGCTTGCACATTGCAGTGCGTGTAAAGGAGTGTACTGGGAATTCAGTACTCCTGGATTTAATTCTGTGATGATACTACTCCAAGAGTTGAAGGGAGGGAGAAGAAGGTACCATTTCTAACAGTGCTTTCTTGAGGTTACTTTATAAAGGCATTCGAAGTGCTGCTTTATAATCATGTACAGAAAGGAGATAATTGATGTGGAATTTTGTGTCTTCTGGGATCTTCCTATGACCTGAAAAACTGGCACTTAGCTGCTCAAACTAGCCTGGCATCATCCTTATGTAAGAATAAGCTACCATGGAAAAGAAATGATTAAAAAATAACAATATTGGGACCAAAAGTCAAAAGTTTGTATAAAGGCTTATTTGGGAGTGGAGTGGGAGTTTTGTGTGCTTGCCTTTGCTTTTTGATTTTTAAAATTTTTTAAAATCTCCCTGTAATAGAAAATTATTTAACAATTTCCTAAATATTTTTAGACAAAATCCAACGGTTACTCCCTAGAAAAAAAGGAAGATCTATCTCTGGTGTGTTATTTTGAATTATACAGTCTCATAGTACTTCTAAAGTATTTATAAGCTGAGATGCTCAAATGATCAGTGAGTTTAAGTGAGTGTGTTTAAGTGAGCGTGTTTATGATTTGCAAGCAAAAGAATAATGCAGAAAATAAAGTGTCCTTTTCCCTTCTCAATGAAAAAGCCATTGAATATGATGGAGTAATGTGTGGTGGTTGTCATGATCACTCTGATTCTTAGAGAAAGCTGAGGGTCCATGACTCTGCAACATCATGGCTCCCAAGATAATGAAAAAGAAATAAAATTCTTCTCTCCTGTCCTCACAGTCTTAATGCACTCCTTTTTTGTTTAAACGATAACTGTGCTAGAGATAAAGTTCAATCTCCATCTGAAGCTTACTGAGCCCAAGGGCATTTTTGTCAATTTGCTTAAAACAGTATTTTGCTGGCCTTTTGGATTTAGATTTTTAGGAATGTTTGGATAAACACACAATTAAAAATCTTCATATTCTGAAGTCTTTTCCTTTCTCAGCTTTAACTTTTGGCTAGTGGGAGAGGGACAAAAGATAAGGAGCAAACATACTTTTAATTTTAAGGAAGCTGTTGTTTTCAGTTAAATTTTACCTAGATTTCTGATTTTTTTTTATTGGATTGGCTCAGGCCAAGGTAAATTAAAGTTGAAGTGTCCCTTTGTGAATCTGATGAAAGTCAGCAAGGCTAACCCTGAAAACCTGAGTGGTTTAAAGTTTTTAGGACTTTTAAACTGAGGTGGTGCTTTTTGTGGTTTGTCTTCATTACTTCCCCTTTGCCCTCTTCTTCTGTTATAACACCCCTAAGCTATAGTTTCATCTTTATGATTCTCCGTTTTTCAGTGAAGACAAAAACCTGATGTTCTGAATATTTATGATCATTAAAAATCCTGTTGCAGTATTTTTTTCTATGAGTAGATGTGTTGGAGTTCAATCTTAATTTCAATTTAAGTAATTAGAGCTGGTCCTGCAATGGATCTACTGCCTATTTCAAGCATGGTACTTTGTAGCCAACACCTCATGAAACAGATTGAGGGATACCAGTGGTGCTCATTTCCTCAAGTTTTGACACAGCATTCCATCTCTCACCACTGGCAAGCCTGGTATTTTCCTTCTCTCTCTTCCAAGCTAGCTTAAAATTCTGTTAACAAGCCCTGCTAGCTCCTGTGCTAGAACACTTTTTCCCCTCTGAGTCAGGGGCATCCCATCAAGTGTCAGTAGACCAGGTGTTGAATAGATCATCCTATGGTCAAAAACTCCAAAATTTTTCTGATTACTTCAGCTTCGAAGTTACTCGTTAACCTGATGGATCTGCCTATTCCTATCAATATTATTCCTTGTTACAGGAAGGATTGAAGAAATCATTGCCTGTGCTCCTGATCTTTCAACCAATTTTTCCGAGACCCTGAAGTCTCTTTCGATTGTCCTTGGAATTCTCTTTGTTATTTCATCACTGCCAGTTTGAACAAACAATAGCAGATATTAATCTGAGGGCCTTACTAGACCGGAGAGTTTTCTGGTAATGCCCCTTATCTGAGCCCCTTGGAGACAGCAGACTTCCCTTTTAGTTGGGTCTGGTTATAGCTCTAAGTTTGAAATGGATATTTGCTTGATATTTTTCATTTAGGGAATGACAACAGCTAGATAGATTCCTTCTATGTTTAATTTGGCTGAATTAGGTCCTCTGTCAAAATGAGAAATTTACATTTCAAGAGAGGACCTCTTTGTAGGAAAGAAATTTTAAATGTATGGACAATCATGGTCCTGCTGTTCTGTAGTTACCCATGAACACCGCAGAAGACCCTAATAGGGAATGAGTGGTGTATTTCTGGGTGAGCATCTTCTGGAGATTTAGTATTAAAACTGATTCTCAGTTATCTCTAAAGTTAAGCAAATTGTTTACTGGAAAATTCCAAGATTCTGACATGCTGAGGTTTGGAGAGATAGAAGTTGTACTGCAGCACAAAAGCTTTACAAGACCCACACTCCGTATTAGTTATATCTGTTTTGCAGCAGGCTAGGGGCAGGAGTTGGGGGTTTTCATTTGAACTGGTCTTGGCTGAGTACACAGGATCTTTAAAAGGGCTTCAGACGCCATATTCTCTCATATCTCTGACTTCAGGCAGTTGACAAAGTTTGCCTGTCACTGTAGAAGAGATGTCAAAACAATCCAGTAAGAAGAGACTGAAATCCTAGAATAAGCTGAATGTTTAAATCTATTATTAAAAGACATTTGTTATTAAAGTTCCATGACAGACACCCAAATAAAATGTCTTTAATAGGGATTATTTGAATGATTCTCTTCTTTGCTGTGTCTTTGACTGTTGCAACTTCTTGCAGACCAGCAAAACTCAATTGCTATTACTGTGTTCGATGAAATTTTATTCAGAATAATACATAGGCTGTTGAAAAATATTTTATCCATGACTGGTCCTTGAAATAAGGCCAGCACACTGGGAAAAGTGGTTATTGCTCTCTCTATTAAATTAGACAGCCTCTGATCTCCCACCTCCGATCATAAGGGCTCCCAAATTTGGAAGGAGACCTGGGTCTGAGCTGCAGCCATCAGGACCTCCAGCAATGAGATTGCCTCTTTTCCACTCAGCTGGAAAGAGAGTTCAGAATGGGCCTGGCTCCTTCTCACGTCTATTCCGTAGCCTGAGGCAGCAGACAAAGGGCTGATATGACCGGGACTCGAGCCAGTGGGCTTCAGTCACCGATTAGCTCATTTCACATCAGCCATGTGGCTTTTAGACAGAAGTCTGGAGCCAAGTATCTCCAAATTACCTGAAGTAAATTGCTTCATCGCTTGTTACTAAAATTCCAAAAAGCCAAAGTTTTTGGCTGCTGTATGATATTTAATTAAACTCCATGCATCTGATAACTTCTCTGCATGGTGTAGCGCATAGCAAATGCTTAGATGCAAGTTGATTTCGATATATAGGAAGGGATAAAAATCCAGAAAGTTGAAACTGTGTTTTATTGCAAGGAAAAAGAGATTTTTTGCTATATAAAAGATTGAATACAATCTGAAACCAACTTGCATTTTTTGCAGCTAGAGAAGAAAAGAACAGAAACAGCTACGTTGTGATTCCAGGCATGACTCACGCATTTGAACTCTGTACAAGTATCTCTCCAATCAGACATCTTCCACATCTTTGTCTCGCTCAGCAGACTTTAGGAAATAATTTCTTATTCATGATCCTAGGAGCTACCTACCTTCTGGACAAAACACTGAACAAAAAGACAATTTCCATCTCAGAGGGTAGATAGTTCCTGTAAGAAAAAAAGTAATAATTAGAGGAAAGAAAGAAAAAAGTATTGGCTGCTCTGGGTCAGAAAATGAAGCTGTAAAGTTAATGGCATACATCCCAGAAAAACTAATAGGTTAAGAAATACTTTTGAAGATGCTTATAGGGAATTTCTGTTCCATGCTAGTTTAACACAGAAGTCAGCATTAATATTTATGTAAGAAAATTTAAAATGTTGATCTGAGAAGCTGGCATTGTGAAGATGAGGCAAGTTAATGTGATCTCATCTGTGTGTGTAAGATAATCGTGTGTGTGGGAAGGGTATGGCAAGGAAAGCACTGGCTGCAAATAGTCTTGAGTCAGAAGATGTTCCTAAACTTTGATGTGATAGAAAGGGAAAGTGTGTGGTGCCTCCAAGGAAAGGATTTATGCTGAGATATGCTCTTTTGCTGTGACTAATAGACAGAAATTATTACTAGGTAATATTTTATGCAAAGGTAAAGTTCTATGTGACTTGTAATCTGAGGCATCTCACTCTTGTATGCAGTCTGTAGGAGGTTAAGTACCTGATTAAAACTAGAGACTGTTGCACTCTCTTACCATTTTAAAAATTTTCCCGTATATTTGGATTTCCAGTTGCTTGGGGGGAAAAAAAGTGATGCTTCATGAAATGCAAGGTCTCTGTGCTTGTGATTTAGAGTACTGCGAATGTCACAAATTAAAACATAAATTTCATCTCACAATGACAGTATTTTCTTATTTTTCTGTTGTTTATCCTAAAGCACAGGCTCACAAATGCTAATAAATAAAATAAAATCAGCTTCAAGTTACTTATGCAAGTTGAAATATGTTCTCTAAAGAGGGTCACAGAGACACAAGCTGTCAGAATTCCATGTCTTGCTGACTATCTCAAACCATTACTTCAAGTGTGAATGTGTATTTGTCATTCACTGACAAGGCAGATAGCATCAAGTACATTTTTTCTAAAAAAGAAAAAAATACAGAAAGAAAGGATGTTTAATGACAGGTTTATTGATGTGTCATAACTCTAAATCAGCAACTTGCAAAGAACTGAGCATGTAGAGTTGTCCCGCAGGTAAGTAATGTGAAATACAGCCATCCACCTGTGCTAATGTGTTATACAGAGAGGGGATAAGAAATCTGTGTTGTCAGTGGCTCTTGCAGAAGTTTAGTTTTGAAAACAAAAAGTCGTGGGAGTAATAGCGTAATGTATTGATAGACCAAGAAAGACTTTTTAGTTTTCTACTGGTCTAGCACAAACTTCAGTGATATTTAAGGAACAGCATAATGGCTCTTTGCTCTTCTGCTTCTCCTTGAACAGAGCAGGATTAGGGAGTGTTTAAGTGAAAAGAAACTTCTCCATTTTTCAGTTTACTTTTTAAGAGAGTCATGCATAAAAAGTCATGGCAAAGGGAAAGGGAGAATTATATAAGGACAGTTAGAAAAACCAGTTTTATCTTTGGAAATATTAAACTTCCGTATTTCTTATCATTATACATGTGTATGTCTGTAGAAAAAGTATGAGAGTTCATTTTGTATTTGACTTTTTAAAAATTGATTTCTTCAGATTTTGATCCTACACACAACACGTAGACATCAGAAATTTTTAACATGAAAGTGAGAGAGTACAACAAATTAAGTTCCTTGACTACTTGAGGCACAAAAAAAGGTTGAATATAGAACAGGTCAAGTCTAAAAGTGTAGTAGTAAGACACTACCTTAAGGTAAGAAGATGAGCATGTGAGGAAGCCCATTCTTATTTTGCCTTTGTAATGCACTTCTTTATGGTTCTGAAGAAAACTCCTTTAATATCTGGTTTTTTTCATCTTTTTGCAAATAAAACACTTCTTGGATATTCAAGTTCTCTTGGATAACCTTGTAGTAAAATGTCTAGAATGTATGGAACATGATAAGTGCTTAATGTAGCTAATATTCCTCACTAATAGGATACCAAATAATAACAACCTCCAACCAACCAAATAAAACACCCCCAAACAAAGAACAGCAACAACAGAACCCCCCTCAAACCAGCAATTCTTATTGCTGTTAACACAACGTAGGGCTGCTTGCTCTCAGCAGGTTTTATTTTGTTTTGTTTTGTTTTATTTTTTCCCTAGTTTTCTTGTGGTCCTTTGCTGGGCAGGAATAGAAATAGCACCTATTTGTAATGGAAGTTCCGGAGGCTTTAGGAGGTCTTACATTGCAGATAAAAATATTTATTTTGGTTCCATAGACAAGTAAATCAAGGAGCATAAAAATGAATTTACTTGCTAAAAGTTGCCAAGCAGGTCAATAATGGATTAAAGGTTCCTGTGTCCTCTACTGAATCCATTATGTGAGATATTTTACTTAGAATTGGTCACTGAGCCATTAAAGTCAAAACCTAAAGGAATTATTAAGTTTTTTAACAGATTTTTTCCATCTTCAGCTCAAGATGGGTCCATCTGCACAGCGTGTCCTATGTCAAATTGCTTTATTGTGGATGGATGATAATTAGTATGTTTTTCTCTCTTTGCCCTTTCTTCCTTTTGGATCAGTACAGCATTTATTAATTCTAATTAACCTTGCACTAGGATGACAAGTGTAATGAGAATCTTGAATAACATTTAGTGATAACAGAAACACAAAAATGAACTTTTGCTTGCTTGCCAGATGGAGTTTTACCACTGTCTTACTGCTCTGACTCACAAAACAAATATGTGATTTTACATCTCCTGGGGAATATATATACAAAAGTGCTGTTGGCGGTAAATATCACAGGAAAAGCAGGGCTGAAGAAACACAGGATTTTGTTTCTTAATATTTAAATGTGCTTTAATTCAGACAAGCAAAATAAACTGCAAAAAACTTCTTCATAATTGTCTTTGTGAGAAAATAATAAGGTGCAGATTAGTAGGGTTTTTCCCCTTTCTTTTTCTTATAGTATTTTTTACAAGCCATCAAGCCAAGGTTATATTAAAATGGAGCGTTTCACTATCTGTGAATAATTAACTTCATTACAAATGCAATAAAATTCTAGGTCTAATTTCCTTGACTAAGTTTCTAGATGATCAATCTATGAAATCTGTCATCACTGCTGTATATACACACACACACACACACATATATATATATATGCGGACACACTCTTGTACTGCTTTGGACTGTATGAATATTTGTCACTCCAAGCTTCTTCATCAGTGCACATGCTTTAGGACAGACAGGGTTATTTTTTTTTCATGTATTAGAATTGTGTTAAGCTACACTGAAAGAAGCCCATATTGACAATGAAGTGCTCATACCTGCAGTGACAAGCGCTGCAACAATCACAACTTTCTCAGGGGTTGCTTTCTGACCAGGCTGTGTTTCCTGAACTGTTAATCCATAGTAAATGTACAGGAGTATATAGACAAAGCTTTTCATGGGACTGCCATTTATCATATGATGATTTGGGTTGGAAGGGACCTTACAGATCACCTTGTCCCAACTTCCCTGCCGTGGGCAGGGACACCTTCCTTTAGACCAGGTTGCTCCAAGCCCCATCCAACCTGATCTTGAACACTTCCAGGGATGGGGCATGCACAGCTTCTCTGAGTAACCTGTTGCAGCCCCTTGCCACTCTCACAGTGAAGAATTTCTTCCTAACATTTAATCTAAACCTTCCCTCTTTCGGTTTAGAGCCATTTACCCCTGCCCTATCACTACATGCCTGTGTAAAATTCTCTCCAGCTCTCTCATAGCCCCTGTAGGTACTGGAAGACACAAAAAGAAGGTTGATGCCTCTTTTCCAGCTGATACTTTTGACACATTTCTTTATTGTGGGGGTCTACTCTGGGCACACTCTCTGCAGAGAGATTGGTCCCTCTAACACCATGAAAGTTACAGACACAAACTGAAAAGATTTTTTGCCTTTGTTTTACTGCATTGCAGTTCTGCTTCGACAAATATTTCCTGTTTAAGAAAGACTTGACTTATTAGGAAAAAAAAATATTAACAGGGACTTCTTGTTAAAATGAACTTTAATAAAATGTTGTTGTAGCTGTATAACGTGATGGAGGCAGTTAAATAGGCATGCAGTGCCTTTCCAGATTCCCCATGGTATTTGTGACTTCTGTATGGTCTGGTACAAAGTAGGACCTTAGATCTTTGGAAATCAAGACAGTAGATAGTTCATTTGATAGTTCAGGGCATTTGAAATGATAATGGGTGTTTACACTTTAGACATCTGATGGCACAGTGATGCATGTGTGTGGTGTATTTGTGTTGATTGTGTGGCTTGGCTACCTGCATTGCAGATAATAGTATTGCTACCTACATTTTGCTGAACTGATCTTGGAGCACATCTCCGGGCGAGGCAATTTTATTATAATAATTTTAAAAATTGGAAAGGGCAAAGTCTCTTTGCAGACCTACAGCAGAGTTAGAAATAACTTTAAGTGCTGGTTCCATGCTTCCATCACCCTCGGTGTTACCATGTCCCCTGTTAAATGTCTGGTGTCTTCAAGAGATGGGCTTGAAAATTCCAGACCATAAGGATAATACCCCAGCATATTAGTAACTTGGTCATCTCTCCTTGGTCATCATCATATTTTATGATGCTGCCACATTATTCGAGAGCAATCTGTTTAAATCAGACGGTGCAGTGTGGACCATGACAAGCCTGAGGCTGGCAATCCACAGCAGCAGATTATTTTTCTGTCCTAGACAGGAAGCCACTGCTAATCACAAAGGGAACTGTTCCTGTCCCGTGCCTATAACTCAGATAAATTATTCACTTCTTCTCTCTTCCCACAAGAAATACCTCATCAGCAAGAAAACAATTATTTTGAAGTTTATCTGAAGAACTACCAATCCATCTGATTCCAGTGAACCTGCGGAAAGGATATAATTTATACTGCCTCCTCACTTGTGTACCCTTGCACTTGGCTTTGGTAAGAATTCTGAAAACTAAGAATGTTAGAACAAGGCAAGGTATTTAATTCAATATGAATTTATTGGTTTATGTCTGGAGAAAACCATTTTTAGGAGTTGGCATTTCTGAAAAATAGTTATCAAAGTTGTATGTTTGTTCATTTCAATTTTCTTGTGTGGGGTTTTGGCTTTGTTTTATGGGAAGGCTATGAAATTTCACATAGTGAGTTGTATCTGTTGATATGTTCTGAGACAAATAGGACCTTTGCCACTGGTTTTAAATGCTTCTGTGCTTACTGACCTACAAAGATTTGCTGTATCTATGCTGCCTTCTTTGTATCAACATATAAAAATATACTAGTGTTTAAAAACGAATGCAATTTTGCAAAATCTAATTTATGAGCCTTTAAAATTGTGAAGCAAGATCTATGATCAGCATTCATTTTGCACAACTACAACGACTACAGATGGTGGAAGGCATTGATGAATCAGTCTCGTATTTTCTAATGCTACAAAATATAGTCAGATGTTCTATATAAACGTGAAGAAAAAGTTTAGTGGGAAAAAACCCCCTCGATAAAACATGCAGTTCGATAAAACATGCAGTAGAATGAATGTGAAACTGATACATAGGTCTATTTGAGACTTGGAATATGTATTTTCACATTTCAATGAAAATTTGTATCACCATAGGTTTTTCTAGATTTGTTAAAAAGGGTGTAAAATGTCAGGTGCACAAAATACAAAGGACAAGTACCTAAGTGCCTCTTCTTCATAAGGTTTCCTATAATTTATCTTGGCACAGAACTTGTTTGAGTGTACAAAAGCACTTATAAATTTCTTCTGCTATTAAGCATCACACCAAAGCTTTTACAGATTTAGCAACACCTCAGTAGCGGTTTCTCTCTTGTTAAATGCTTTACAGTGAAAAGAGTTGAGTGAGAATAAGCCACCTCCTTAGGAGTGAGAAAAAGTGAAAGGCAGGAGGGGGAAAAAAAGAAGTCCTGTGTTGAAAAGTGACTTTAATGAGTGTGTGACTAACTTGGAAGAGAGAGCTTGGTGCTTTTTTCTAATATGGTGTGATGAACATCACATAACTGTTTGTGAAAGAATTAAAATTCCCTGTTATAGGCTGGACTTCCTTCCATTCTGGTCTGTGGCAGGTGGCTCAAACCTCTGACAGACAAGCCACAGGGCCATAAATATTCAGAAGCTCAGGCATACTTGAGAAAAAGAGATAAAGAATTTTGTGCTTTCTTGAGGGCCTTTATGTAAAAACCATTTATCATGAAAAATAGCAATTCTAATATTACAGGTTTTCTGTTTCTGGAAGGGAAAAGAAAATATAGAAAGCAGTTATAGATGTGAAGTACAGCCAGATTTAAGCTTTTTCCAGTTATAAAGCCAAAGAGTCTCCATGGTCTGTGGTGAAATAAAACTGGATCCTGGTGTAATTTACAATCTTACCAAATCCCTGCATGCCAACAGCTCTATATAATTTTTCATCTTGAAGCAAATACTCTTCCTAGCAAAGAGTTTACTGTTGACCATAGATGAAATAGAAGAGGAAGTAAATTAATTTTGTCTTTTTCAAAACTGGTTTAAAATACTGGAGTACCACAATAACATTGCACCAGCTGTTGGCAGAACCCATTGTGAAGTGCTTGGGCAATGATAACTTCCTAATGCAAAGATGACACGTAGATTATAATTTAGATTTCCGATTTCCAGTAAAAAACCCTGATAGGCTGCTATTATGTTCTTTCCTTTCAAGTTATGTTGTATTTAGGATAATAGAAGAGGAATCATTTCCTTTGGAGCTGCATATAGACAAGGCTGTCATAGGATGAAAAAAAAATTATTAGGGAATTCACTGCCACCCCCCTGCCTGGATTGTGCCACCCCTCAAGAGGATCAAAGAAGGGTGTCAATCTCAAGACATTTGCTGTGTCACTTGGATGATATGGGCGACTGGTGCAAGTCAAATGCGTGTCTTCTCTCTTGAAGAGATTGCTAAGGCTGGCTTTGGAGGGACTTGGACCTTTGAGCCTTCAAATATGAGATAAACCAAATGGATTTCAAAGTTAATTTCAAAGTACGGTTTTATGTCTGCGCGTTAAAAAGTACAGACTCCAAAGAATGTTGGAGAAAAATAGATGTTGCCCCTCTTTCTCTCACCTTTTATAGCGGAAGAATAGAGAATTTTTCACCCATCTAACAGTACAATAATTTCAATTTTACAGGAACTTTTTTCTTTTTTTCTCCTTGTAGTGACAAATCTATTACTCATCATAGTCATTTCTACTTGGTCACGGACTCTTTTTACTCCTGTTTCAGCTCTAAAAGTCAGCCTACACACAGGGTTGGTTTTTCCTCCATACATCAGAGATGGTAGAAATTCAGAGAATGAATAATTGGCTTCCACAAAGCAATCTCCCTCAGTCACCTGCATCCCCCTATCCCTGTGTAGGATTCTGACATGCATCAGGCAGGCACCAGGTTCTGCAGAGACTTGCTGTGAAAGAATCTGCAATTCAATACAAAGAACTGTATGAAATTGGTGCAATACAACAGCAAGAAGTTTAGAGAGGAATAAGTGTCAGACTGGCAACATAGGTATGGGGGTTTTATTTTCAAAATTATTGATCTCAGGTGACTGTCAAATTGTTGTAGTAAAATAAACTCTAAGAGATCCTGCTTTGTTTTCTGAATCCCTTTGATTAAATGATTAAGCCTGTTTTAAAGCACTCTGCCATCAACAGGTAACAAGTCTTGAATATTTTTACTTCTGAGAGTCGGATAAACATTCTACTTGATCCTATAGGTTAGATGTTTGCCCTTAATAACAAATTGTACCCCAATATGGTGCAGAAGTCTCCTTCAGGTGTCAAGGCAAAGGACCTGAGTGGAAACTTTTCATCCATGCTCTGGAAAGCAATGCAGCATGATTGGCTTATGAAGGATAAACTGAACTCATGAACACAGAAATGAATGGAAAATCTCCTCTAGATCTAAAGACAATGTACAGCTCTCTGGTGAGAGGTTGTGCTTCAGGCACAATTTCCATGACATTTGCAGAATTCAGTCTAAGTCGCTACTGTACAAAAAGAAGATGATGACGGTTGTGAGTTATCATGTGAAGGTGGTCAATACCAGTACATTTTACTGCCCACTGTCAAAAGAGGGGCTTGGATGCTCTCGGGAGACCTGATTTTACTCCAGGAGATCAATCGGCTCTCTTTATTTGAAATAAAAGGATATTGCTTGAAAAGTGCCTGAGGCATCACAGACTTCCAAGAGAGAATGGAAAGCACAGTTGGTTCCATGTTCAGTGTGTGCACTTGCTCTCAGGCTATAAAGTATGAAGGGGGAAAAAAAATATATCCACTGTACTCAGTGAGTTCAGCTGGTATTAGGAAACGTATTCTGTGAATGTTATCACACCATGTCTGGAATCAAATATACCATAGCTGTGACTGCCAGATCAGAAACTCAAACAACTGCAAACCCTCAACAGTCAGCAGTAATGGTTAACAAAGAAAAGAAATCTAGGCTTAGGAATTTTATTAAATTGATATTGATGGTATTATAATGCTATTTGTAGCCTAGGCTGCCTCTGGAACACAGCTTTCAGCTCTGTTTATGTTATTCCGAAAAAGACTATAGGGAAAATAGAAGGGGTTCAGAGATTGGCAATAAGAATGCTTAGAGAAGTGGAAAAACTACCATATGAAGTAAGATTGAAAAGACAGCAGCAGTTTATTTCAGAATAGAGATGAACAAGATGGGACATGAAAAATAGCCAAGTAAAAAAGACTGTGCGTAAAAATGAATTTATAGAGGAGCTAGTGCAGGCTTCCTACTTAACTTCTGACATAATATCAGAGGAAGGCAGTATTCAGAGAATTGAAAGACAGCAAATCTAAAATCAAGAGAAGGAATTATTTTTTCAGCCAACAATAAGCTAACAAAAGTCATTGCGACAATATATTATTGGAGTCAAGAGCTCAGTCGGATTAGAAAAGGACATGGATGTTTATATAGATTATAACAATGGTCAGAGTTACTAGGGTTTTAAAACTAATCAGGGATCTAGAAATGATAAAACTTCTCATGCTTCAGGCAAAAGACAATGATAGGAGATAGGAATATTACTTTTTGTAGGAAGCACACCTTTTAACTGTTCACTGTGAGGGTTCCTTAATTTTACCCTGGAGCATCAGAGGCCACCTGTGGGGAGGCAGGGGGTCAGGAAGGGTGTCTAGTGTTTCCTAAGAACGCTTTTAATGCTTAGTTTCAAAAGGGGATGTTGGAAAATACTTGTTCTGCTGTCTGAACTACTTGTCTAGAATGCCTAAAAATGTATTTTATTGTTTTGTATTCCCAGAGCCAACACATAGGAATTCTATTTATCTATCTATATCTATGTATATATATGCGTATATATATATACACACTTATTTATAACCTAGTTGAAGCAAAACCAGATACGGCTAAAACAAGAATGTATGCCCAAGAAAATGGTTGGGATGGGTATCAAATGCATGAGAAAACTCTAAGTTCAATCAACAAAAATTGGAAAGCAACCTGCTAGAATATGTTTTGGTTTAACTATTCTGTGTCTCCTGTGTTCCCCATGAACAGATGCATTATTCCTTATTCTCTCCTAATGTCATGATGTTTTGATCCTTGTCACAATGTCCCGATAGAAAGGAGCCTGTGTGATCATTCTGGTTTTACACCACTTGTGTCTTTGCAGCTTCAAAGGTTTCAGACTTTCACTGGGGAAGGAAGTGATACATATGCCACCCGTATTCGTTATTTAAAACCAATTAAAACAAGAAAAACTCCCCAACAAATACTTCTTACATTAACAAAATAGATTTTATTCCAAGTTACACAAACATTTTCTCTAAGTCTACAGACTCAGCTATTTTTACAGCTTTGGATAGCTTAGTGATCAAGAAGATGAAGTGATTTGAAGGCAAAAGTTAACATGGAGCAGGTGTATAAAAACCAATAGCATTTATACTTTAGTTTCCTATGAACCTTTTCTTACTGAAGACATATTTGTTTAGCTGTATGTGTATTATGAGTGAATTTATAGTATTTTAACAATTCAGGACTGGAACTCCTGTGTTTTTCAGAGCTATTTCATGTCTCCTGTTGCATATATATGTTGCAGAATATAATCTTATGCAGGAATCTGTAGAACAACGTATCTTCACTCAAAAAGAGATTCTATGAAGGAATCATAGAATTCTATGAACTACTGTGTAGTTCGGTGGATTAAATAAATAATCAGAATATCAAAATTACTGACTTTGATAAGCCAGGTGTTCTCTTAGTACTCTCCTGATTACTTTATTCCCTTACAAGATTAGAAGCAATGCCCGATTTACCCCTTAATCTTCATGAAGGCTCTCTTCCAGAGGACTGGCTTTTAAGTCAAAATTCATTTTCTCAAATTCCCTGCTTTATTTTGGGGGTCTTATGACAACAGTGGAAGCAAGTGCCTCACTAACTAAACAAAAGCTGCCTTTGGTCTTGGTTTTGAAGGCAAGCAGGTATGTCCTTTCTCAATTCCTATAGACAAGGCTATTATGCACTGGGTCCCTTTTCCTACAATGTAATCTTCACTTTTTTAGGACTAATTAGTGTTTTAAATCAGGGTTCTGTGTACTTCCTTTAATAGCACTGGTTACTGAGCCACCTATTAGGAAGACTCTTAACCTAGCAGATAAATGGTGAAAATTTCATTAACGCTGTAGCTAGCTAACTGATTTTCATTAACAACAGGAAAAAGGCTGGTTTAGCATTCCAGATAGTGCATCATTGATACTAATTTTTAGTCTTAATTAAAACACAACTCTGTTTACTGCAAAATACTTTAAGTCATGGGAGAGCTCCCTTCTTCACCATAAAGGCTGGTTTTCTCTGGGTGTTAGCTGAAACACAGCAGTCACTGGTGCTTATTTTGACATGAGGCTGCTGGTCTGAGGTTTTTAGGTGTGTTTGTTAATGGGTATAAATAATAAGTTCTTGTTTCTCTGAGAGCCAGATTGTTAAATTTGTGAAGTTACTGCACTTAAGGAACCTAATTTCTCATGATCAGAGCCCCTATTGACGATAGTTCCTCCTAGAATTCCCCCAAAGATGTTATATTCTTATCCCTCTTTGCTCCGTATGGGACACTGAAAGTTTTTAAGGTTAGAAATACTGCAACCTGAGAGCAGTAAATTAAAATAACATTTCTGAGTATAACAACTTGTACGATGTATCAAAAGAGGGACGTTGCAATTAAAAACCCCCACAACTACCCGAGAGTTATTTATATTTTATGCTATTCTTGAAAGTTAAAAGTAGTGCAAAACCCACAACTTTTATTCTGCTAGTAATCATGCAAAATTTAGTGGCCTGCATTATGTACACAAGTGGAATTTTGATGGAATCACAAAGACAAACCCTGGTTCAAACTCTGAACCACCCAGGAAAATAAAAATTGCACGTGCTGGTGAGCTGCTTTGTGTGCTTCCATCATTTCAGCTCTAATCAGTGGCCTTTTTTAAAAACTGAGGTCTATTGGTTTACCTTGTTTCTGTTCAAGTCATGGTACAGATTTGAGTGCTATTCAGGCATAACAAAGATGTATCCTTCTGTTTAATAATTTATCATCTATTATTTTCTAGCCATTCTCTTTACTAAAATTAACTCCTCACAACCATTTTTCATGAATTATCATTTTCTGCCTGTTGTTTTGAAATTCTATTGTCAATCTATCCCTGGTGGAAAATTATAAATAGTTAGAAAATGATTGGCAGCATGCTTAAGCATCACCTACCTTCACAACTAATTAAATAGCTTGGTTCTGACCTGCTTTTCCTTTGGTGAGAACAGCAGGGTGGCTTCAGAACAAAAAATAATGAACTTCAAACCATTGCATCTGAGCAGTACAGACAGCTAAAGCCACAACTTGGGACTGAAATTCAGCTGTATTATGTCGGTGCATCTTTTCCTGGAATTGCAATTGCAAAAACAGACTTAGGTTAAGTCCGACTTTTTATTATAGTTTTTGGGTGTCTTTGTGTTTTGTTTTGTTATTTTTTTTTAAAGAATTCCAAGTCCATGGACTGTGGTTTTGGTGGCTATGCCACTAATATTGAAGGATTAGCAGAAAAGGCAAGGGAAAACAGCATTTCCCAGTTTAAGGTGAAAAATGCAGCTGAACAAAGGGTTCATTAATATTGCCTGTAGAGTTTACATTATTTAAGAAAATGTTCCTGAAAACAATTGTGCTACTGTACATTAAAAAAAAAATTTTTTGGCTGTTTTTATAAGACTCCAATGTTCACCTTTACTAGTGAACCAGTGAAATTTGGGAGTAACTCATGAATCAACCATTATTTCTCACTGGTATGCAAGAATGATAAGTACAAAATACATCAGGCCAACACTTTCTATGTCAAAAGATTATTTTACTCATTTTATTCCTGATTTTTGATCAAATAATGTATTCACCTTGTTTACTGAGAGCACACACTATGCCATCCAGAAGTAAATGAATTCAATTCATTTGATGTTGGAATAATTCAGATTTCTTGCAATTTTGTTGCTTGGATCCTGCTTGCTTAAGTGCTCTTTTGAAGCTTAATGGAGACACTTTGCCATTTTAATTACTAATATCTAATCATGTTTTATTCACATGCAGAATTTTCTCCCTGTAAATGCTTCTCTACTTAGTAAATAATATAATTAATTTACTAATAAGTGGATCTAGAAATTGAGGAGAATTTTCTTTCCTTGTTACTTAAAATCCCATTTCCAGCCCCCATTCCATGTACATCTGTTATTTTCCACCACTGAAGTTTGTGCATTCTTTTTAACTTCAAAATGTTTCATGTACTAGCAAGATGAGACAACAGGAAAAATACTACTGAAAAATATATTTGATATAGCCGTTAATGGTGAGTGAGACTGAGACAGCAAGATTACAAATAAGGTGAAGGAAGGTCATGATATTTCAGTATTAGTGTCATGGTAAAAGCCATTATATATTTTTTGTTAGCTGTAATATGGGCTTAGTAAGCATCCATGTCAGTGGGAAAACCAAGTCGCATTTCCCAATTGTTCTAGGATGGATGTAGAAATCATCCCAGGAACCTTAAAATCTCCCTTATTAAAACTTCTTCAGCCGCTTTGTTACGATGAAAAGGATCATTTGTGTCAAACCAGTATTTCGGGGAGAAAAAAAATGGTTTTATTGGAAAACTCCTATCTCTAGAACTCAATTAAAAATAAATATATTTTAGCCTCAAATAAAGTGGATGGTTCCATATATTTCTCATCTAAAGCATCCAATAAATATCTAATTAATCCCCTGAACGGTTTCTCACTGTAGGTAAAAATTATTTTCCTTGTTTCACAAGAGGAGAGAGGAGAAACAGGAGCAGGGGGATTATACGATTCATTGAAGGTCACGCACAGAGCCTGTGTCAGAGCCAACAGTTCGAGGCTTTGTTTCGTAATCCATTATCACCATCACAAGACCAGCTTCTCTTCATCACTACTCAAAGCCTGGAAAAAATACGCCACGGAAAAATCTAATTTTCTTAGCCTTTTTTTTTTTTGAATTTCCATCTGTAAGAAGTTAATGAATCACTTGGATTATGCGGTTCCATAGATGAGCTTTATAGAGGATTCAGAAGCTGTTTTCAGAGCCTATTGTCAAACAGTGCCTTGAGAGCTGTGTCCTACCATGCCCTACCCAGTATTTCTGATGTGTTCTCCCCGGCCTAGAACTATGGCCATTCCTAATTACTGTGGGTTTGTGATAGCAGGTTTTAAATATTAAAACCCGCTCACTCAGCTTGGACTTTAAAATTGGTTGAGAAATGGTAATTTTACAAACCAGTGTCTCTGTAAAACAGACCATATTTATGTATTTAAGAACACTCTGGCAGAAACAGGAAAAACCCCACATTGGCCACATACTTATAATCCTTAATCCCCTATATAATTTGAAGTATTAGGTGAAAAAATGAGGTTTGGTCCTGCTTGTTCCATCTTGTAATGATACCTAGAAACGTTGTTCTGGTTCGGTAGAGTGAAGATGTGTACCTTATATGGCTTTCTGTGAATATTAGAATGGAAAAAAAATATAAAAAGCTATCTTAAAAATATATTGCAGGCTCAGTTTTTTTCTTTAGAAGAAATTATTTATTCAATATCCTTTTAGTTCCACTGGATTCAAGTCTTACACAATTGACAACTTTGGAGGCTAATTAAGTTGCAGTCAGGGGCTATTTTAACTTGTCTTAATGTCTCTGATTACATGGAACATATTTGTAGAGTAAAGCGTATTTCTGATTTAAAGGGTGTAATGGAACAAATAGGTATTATATAGTATTCCTCCTCAAGGTAAACTGGAATGGATAATTTAATTTCCAAGGCGACAAATTATCTTATCATGAGCGAACAGGCAATTTCTTCCCTGCAATAAACTAAGTAGGTACAGACAGCTCTAACCAGATGAAATCATTATCCTTTTTAAAGCAGAAGCCTTGAATAGAAGTAATTTTCTCAGCCTTAGTTTCAGAATGGAAGGAGCTCGTGTCAACACTGTACACTGTGGTCTTAGGTAAGAGCAACAAGTTTAACCCCTTCAGTGAGAAAAGAGAAATAGATATTATAAAGATAATGAAATGAAAAGAAAGAATTGCATCTATATGTATAAAAAAATTAAAAATTCAGTGCAAGGTAGAAATGGTTTAGAAAACAAAGGTAATATATCCATCGTGTATTTTGAAAGTTCACAGAGATTGGAGTAATTTGTGTGATTCTTAGCAGAAAAGAACAAAACTGATTTTTGCAGAACTGCAACATGTTACTGGGTTGTGTATTTCCATTTGAAGTGTAAAGGTGCAATTATGTGTATGCCAGTTAACTCTCCTCTGGTTCTTTGCAGTTCATTCCGTGTTACAGCAATAATGCGTGTGTACACGGATACACACATGCACAGGTTCATAAGCTACCCTGCTCTGCTTGCTACTTGGAACAAAAACTGAGACTTTCATAAGTATATCTATTTACGTGGGCCATAATTAAAAATGAAAATATGGTTTCTCACATTTTGAAAAAATGACAATTTTTTACACAATTCTTACACAATCTTAATGTTATTTGCCTTTTTGGGGCAAATAACACAAATTTCATGCCCTTCGTACGTGCTTTGGCCTTTTATTTTTTTTTTTTTTTCCAAAGGTGATTCCTAGCTAGAAATTTAATTTTGAAAGAGGTAGGGACACTGTCTACCTTATCAGTAGGAATGGTATCTTCTGGCATTTGGGGAAACAGGACAGAAGCTGAGGATGATTTAAACAGGTTTTTTTTCCTTCTCTTTTACAAAGAAATGGGAAATATCTCCTTGTCTTTAAAGGGATGTTTTTTGGAGTTTTTTGGAACATATTCTTGACAATCTTGCTGATATTATCTCTTTAGGTGATGAAGTCATTGCTGTATATTGACTTGCATGGTCTTTACCACTCACTGGTAGACACAAAGAGACAAGAAATTAGAAGGGTTTCTACCAAGTGCTGCCAGCATTAGGTGCCCAGATTTGTTGTTTTAGACATGAAACTTAGGTAAGTGCTTTCTAGATCTGAATTTTCACCTAGCTCAACTTTTTTCCAAGAAAGCTGCATCCTGCTAGTGTTGTTTTTTCCCTCTCTCTCTCTCCAAAAGCAAATGAGAAATCAATGGAACAAGTGTCCTGATTCCCTCCTTGGTTTGCTACTGGGAGATGAGGAATCATCCCCTTATTTATGTAAAGTATTAATTCTGAGCAGTATAAACTCCTCAACAAATAACACTTTTCATTTTAAAGTGGTCTTTCTGCTTAAGAATGTGTGGGTTTCTTTTGATGTTACCAAAACATATTTTCAGAACATCTGGAATTTTCAGACACATTTAGCTGTTTATATATCTGTCACCTATTTGGGTAAAACTGCTAAAAGAAAATAAAAATAGTGCTCTTGGGATTACAGGGCATTTTGCTTAATGTACGTGCAGTAGCATTACAATATGCAAAGAGTAGATATGTGTGAATTAATAGTGCTGCCATCTAATTTTTCTTTTTAAAAAGGGCACTTCATCTAAGTTTATTTGTTTGCAATATGTCTGCAGGGTGTAAATAAGATCAAAATAAGAAACACTAATGTGAAACCCAGGAATCTGTTCTTATATAGCCTACGTATCTTGCTGATAAACCTTGATCACACTGGTCATGTTGAAGGCCACAGGTGATGGAACTGTCTTGGAAAGAAGGAGGTTTCTTAGAAGCAGTATTGTACAAAGCATAAGAAAACGTAGAAACCATCCCACAAAGACTTAATTTTAAACTGATGGTTCAATTCAGAGTTACATACGTGAGCACTCCAGCTAACATGTCCAAGCAGTTGGAAATTATACTTTTAATAGCACACCATCTTTTTGTTGTAGTAACCTTCTTAAACCTTCCTGCACTTTGCACAGAGTTGTGAACAGTTGCTGACTTCATGTTGCCATCTCTGAAAGGTTCTCTGGGTTTGTATGTTTGATGTAGCAACGTTTTTTCTGAAAGCAATTTGAGATACCTTAGAGATGAAAGACTTCTATATCAAGCCTCATTTTGTAGGCTGTTTCTTCCTCCTAACTCAAGCCATTTTCACAAAAGTAACAGGTTTTGTCATTTCCAACCATAACTTAACATACTCTAAACTTCAGGAATAAATATAAAGAATTTATATTTAATTAGAGAGACCACTATGTTCAGAGGTCTCATGTAGATCAGCAAACACATTTGCTGAAGGAAGTAAAGAGATTGTTTTCTTGATAAATTAAATTTGACTTTTGTAGCAAGCTTTGTTTTGACTGAAAATGCCGGTGTTTCCTCCCTCCATTTTTTTTCAGATTCAAAATGAAAGGTAACCCATTTGTTACAAAGAAATTCTGCCATGTTCTCTAAAGATACGGTTTTTTAAAAGCTAAAAATCTTTACATTATTGCTAGGCTTTTACTGTGAAAAGTGAGAAATATGTGCTACCACTGGATTATGAAAAGATGGTGAACACCACCAAAATTACATTGGCACCCACTACTTCTGGCAAAATTCAAGTCCAGCAGTATCATTGCTTAGGGCTCTATTACTTTCTGTCCTCAGAACTCTAATGCATCCTTGATGTGTATTAGGTTTGAAGGGCAGATATTTTCATAAAGCACAGAGCTCTTTACAGTTTTTGCTACCTTTTTTTTTCTGTAACCAAAATTGCATTTCTCTTGTAGGTTCATGATGACATTATTCCAGAAAGATGACATATTGGTTTTGGACAGTGATTAACATAAAAATGAAAAAAAAAGGTGCATTGTAAAGCCAAAATGAGGGCAAGGCCTTTTTTCTGTCTTGTGTGCCTCTGAGGAGAAAACTGTGGCATTGACTGATGCAATACTGTGAGCATTCTGCACAATTCTTTTTTTTGTTCCTTTTACTTTAAAAAATGAAAAAGGTTTATCAGAATCAGCAATATCTTCATGGTGCAAAAACACACTGATGAATTGGCACTGCTAATCAAAGACTTAAACTTTCTTCTACACAAGTGAAATGTCACATCCTGTCTTTTAACCGTAATAATGTCCTAAAGTTCATTTTTACTGAATTTCTCACGATGCATTGTTCTAATTTGGACTGGGGAAGACTACACTTAACTGCTGATACGACAAGAAACACTGTGGAGATTTGGACCAACAGAAATAAAGACCAGTATTGATCACTACTGGTAACTATTTTCATAGTAGGTCCTTAAGTCATTTATAAGTTAACAACATTTAATAATTTTGGCTGGAGACCAACATGCTGAAAAATTGCAGACATCGCTCAGTCAAACCAGCAAGTTAGGAAATTTTACCTTGCAAAAAATGCAGTTTGCAAGTTATGCAAGTACTCAAGGTCACTTTTAAAAAATTTTGTCTTTATTATAAGGCAAAAAAGAAAAACATCTTTCCAAACATCCGGGTGTCTGAATTTTTGAAATGCTTGTTGTTTCACTATTAGTTTTAAATCATTTTAAGGTCTGAAAAAGATGATCTTTAAAAATATTGTGAACATATTTATATGAGTTTAAACATTTTATTTTTATTTTGGGCATGAAACAAGCTGAGGAGGTAGGGAAAGAAATGGTTGACCTGAAAAGGAGGGGTTTTTAACCTTAATGAGAAACAGCAGTCATTTCCGATAACAATGAACTGTATTTGCCTTAAAAAGTTGAATTATTTTGTTGTTACTGTATTGTCAAGGAAAGCTGAGTAAATTAGATGTCATTCTTTCATCTGTCATAGATTCTTTGGGAAATGCTGAACCAGACACATACACAAAGGCTTTTTCCCTGCCTTGGAGACCTAGTACCTGTGTGGGAGGATGGCTGGGCCTTCACTACTGCAGCTATTGTCCAGGAGAACTGGATTTACGACCTCTGGATATAAAATGATAACACATGCTGCAAGAAATTGTCCTTTTTCACTTATTTTGGGCACACATAATTAGCATCAGCATTTTTTGCTTTAATCTTTTTGCCCAGTAGCTCCTTGTTTTTAGAGTGATTGCAGTGTTTACAGCTGGTGTCTATGTTGGTAGGTATCATTCCCAATGCAACTGCAGCAAACTGCTGAGCTCTCCAATGCCATGTCCAGCCCAGATCCCAGAGCCTGGCTTCCTGCCAGGCAGGCTGTCACCAAAATGAGCCACCTCTGGATTCTCCTTGCCTCCACTTCAGGTTACTTACAAACAAACAAACAAACAAATCCCTTCAGGTCACCCCAGGGTTGGTAAGAAATTTTCTGGAGCTGGCAGGTGCTTCCCCAAGCTCTCCAAGAAGACGAGTAAATGCTCCAGCTGTTGAAGTCTCTGAAGAGTTTGTGTGAGTGTAGGATGCATGGCTCAGTTCCTCTGAAACTGAGGCATTATGCAGGTACTTTTAAAGGATTGTATTGTCTGTTTATGTATTTCCTTCCTCTCAACATTTGCCTTGACCATTTTTTTTTTCCAGATATACAAACTCCCTGTAGGACAGGAATTGCCCCATATCATTAATAAATGTTGTTCCCAGAATAGCACACATGAATGCTGATGAAGCAGTCAAACACTACAGAATCAGGACTTTACCATCCTTATTGCTGTAGTAGTTCAGGATATGACAAACAGTATTGAATAGAAAAAAAGAAAATGGAGGGGCTTCTCCTTGTGTGCACCATCCATCTTCCGTGCTGAAGGAGAGGGTTCCCATAGGATAATGCGAGTGAACTTCAAAACTGAAATCCATATGCATGTGTTAGTAGAGAGTGGAATATGTTTATGTGCAATTTAATTTCTGATGTTTTCTATCTCGTAGCATATTGATTTTTTTTCATAGTGAAAAGTTTGTTTAATGTATTTGCTTCTGTAAATGTGTTTAGAATAAGAACTTTCTAATGTGCATACGGGCTCCTGGGGGAGACAGGTTGTGCCCCTGTAATAGGTATGCAGAGAATCCAATCTGGATAATTATATATCCACATAATTTAAGGTTGATAGTTATCATTTACCCGGTGAGGTTTCAATGAATTTTTAACGAAGGTCATTGATGCTCGGTTTATCAAGTGGATTAGTCGTGTTCCTACCGAAAGGATGAAGATCACAAGTAGTTCTAACACTGATTACCAGGACCTCAGGGCTTCATTTGTTTGCTTTACTTGATATGTATCCTGTGAACAATGCCACTGGAGACTTCATTTTCAGTGAATTTTCTGACATCATACATCATGGTAGTCTTTATTAATTTATATTATTCCACTAGTGAAATTTCACCAAGAGAAGCTGAAAGGTTCTAATTATTTTGCACCAGATTTTATCATATTCTGTGTCCATTTAATTACCTCAGATTTACTCCTCTGTAATTGAGATCATAATTTGACCCAATATGTTAATGACTTTAAAGTAATATGAAAAAAAATGAAACCATTTAATGAATATTTTCAAATAAAATCCCCTACTTATACACTCAGGCAAAGGTGTGTCTGATTTGTTTGATATAGGTGATTTAGGGAATGTCCATGGGCAGAAGTCAGCTTTAGTATCCCTAACTGCTGTCAGAAAGATTTCTTCATAGATAAAATGTGGTGGAAGAGAGGAATAAGCAGATTCTTGTTGGCAATAATGAAATCAAAATTCAAACTGAAATAGAAATTTGGCAGCTGGAATTTATTTCAAGCAGAATAAGGCCGTTGGATCCCACCAGTTCACAGCAAGTGACAGCAATAGGAAAAAGTAGGCAAGATTACCCTGGGGGGTAAAATGACACATACACTCTTTGGATGTACAGGTCCTGACATACCTGCTATCCATTCCAGGTATTAAAAATGATCCAGTTCTAGTGGGTAATCATAACCATCACTGACAGCAATGCAGTTAACAGGCAAAATTCTGTAACCTGCCTGCTGCAGCAAAAGACAAAGGCCTTGGACCAGTAATATGACACTTCCTTCCACCTTCTGAAATAAGTTTTAAATTCTGGCACTCCTCTTTGGATTATTTCCTTTTTTTTTTTTCCAGTGGTAGTTGAATATAAAAACATAAAACTAATCTGGTGAAGGAAGAAAGCAGAATTTCAGGATTTTCCTTTCTATCCAAATAATCCAGTGTTACCTGTAGTTATGTTACTTTTTTATTCTTCTCCTTTTGCACCGGGAATATCACACTCAATGGAGCAGAACCTCTGATTTTAGTCCAAGTAGACCATTTATTTGTTCTATTTCCTACTAAACTGGAAAAAAAAATAGATTAGGAGTGGTCTTGGGGGATTGTTTGGGCATAGGTGTTACATCTGCTGCTCTTTTTTTAGGGAACTTAAACATCTACCGCTCGAGGATAATTGAGGGCCTTTGTTTCAAGAAAGCATAAGTTAATTACATATGAAGATACTGAAACAGTGATGTATGTGATTACACGTTTTATATTGAACTGACTTGACATATTCTTGGTAAATAGGGCAATAGTTACAAATGCTGAACAGAATAGAGGTAGCTACACAGTTTCAAAACCTATATATTGAAGTATATTTACTAAGGAGTAAGGTACTGTGTCGCAAATTTGGACTTCAGCTCCAACCATCTAGTCCTGCTTTCGACATCAAGGTGTTTCAACTCTGTCGTGTATTATCAGAGTCACACAGAAAAAAAATCTCCTTCGGAACTGAGAGCTGAATCTGGGATTTTTATAGCTCCCAACACAGGCCTTCTCCAAAGACTGTGGATTCTGTTGCCTTTCTGCTCTTGTATATCTCCTGATGCCCTAGAGAAAACAGAATTTTTGTGTTTTCTTCCGCTTATTCACTGTTCATCATTTGTGTGTGTGTGTGTGTGTTCTGATGTTTTGAATTGCATTTAGTATGAGTTCAGAGGTTGGTAGTCCTTTTCAGTAAACACGATATAGTTTTTCCAGTCAAGTTCCAGCTGTTTTTCTCACTTTGCTTCCTTTTGCCCTATAGCCATGCACTCCGTCTTACGGCTCAACAAGAATTGTTACTTTGGATAGCTCAATGAATTAAATCAATTTTTTTCTTTAACACAAATATCCTTTAGAATCACAGAATCACAGTTGTGGTTTATTGTACGGTTCCTAGTAGACTTGATTACAAATCAACAAATCTCGGTAACTGCGTAACGGAAGTGTTTGGAAAGTGCCCAGCAACTTAAAACCCTCCAATTTAAGAGATTACAAATTAGAGAACAGAATAAAAAAGAAGCATGTTGATCAATCTTTGCAAAGACTGGTGCTGAATCTCTGCTGCTTTATTACTCCCACAGGATTATTTCCCAAGACATCAAGTCAGGGTGATCTATTCTTTGAAACAACAGGGCTCATCCCTTAGCCTTAACAATTTAACAAAGTCAAAAATGGAGTCTGAGGTGGATCACCGTTATCCTTACTGGGCTATTTCCTTCAGCTTGGTTACGTCTCTCATTCCTCTTCTACTGTGTGAGGCTCTGTGATTAAATTGCAGGCTTGGGAGTCTGACAATTTGTGCTGCATTCACAGTTCTGCCACAAAGTTGACATTGCAGGATGTATGGCTTAGCTCATGGACATTTTTTCTTATAAATATGTGAACATTACGATGTTTGCAATTGCACCCCTAAATTATGCACATAGACATAACAGTGACCATACACATAAATGAGATGTTTGCAGATGCAAATAGATACTTATGCATATAACAGGCCAATAGAACACATAGTTGTAGTAATTATACTCATAAAATATATGAATGAATGAACAGGCACGTTATGAAAATCAGACTGCTGGCCAAAAGGGTACTATTAATATTACCATCCATCATGAGACATGGCTTATTACTATTTGTAATGAGCTTTAACATTATTAAATGGGAGGTGCTAAAGATCAGCAATTTTTTTATCTGTGCCTGGAGAGTTAATTTATTTCATAGATTCCTCTATTTGGATGATCTTGAAAATCTACTAGTTTTTGCTTTGTTCATACTTGCAGAATTTTGTATCACAGGGCTGGAGAACCTGGGTATATGTGCATCGTTCCTCCACAGTCCTTAAAGGGGAAAATAAGAGTGTGGAAATAAAATGCAGTTACTCGTTCAGTGTTTTTAAAACCTTCCCTGAGCCATGCTGTGCTCCAGCAGGCAGGATGTGTCCAGATGTGGAGGATATTTGTTTGTTTTGTTCCTTCACAGCCATCCTTCAGGTGCTTTGTGTACAGCCTAGTGGGCATGATAAAGTAGCAACAGGGGAGAAAGCAAAGCCCAAAGCAGGATGTCAGAAAGAGCTCTTTAAAGTCAATGTTCAGGTGGCTGAAAAATTGAACATCCTCTTTGGAGTTTGTGTTTCAGGAAAGAACCCAAACCAGAGCACTCTGCCTAGGAAACCATGAAGCACTGCCAAATACTGTGTCTAACTAATTGCACGTGGGAGACCTGTCCACCCGAAGAGAGTGTCAGTCCAGGGGATTTAAACCATCTATGTGCCCAGCTGTGTATTCTAAACAAGTACAATTCATGAGGCAGAGCTTCCAGAACATCATTCTTCTCTCAGCCCATGGGCTGCTGTGTCCTACAGGACAGTGACTGAGGATCGGTTATGGCTCCGTTGTTTCCATCGGGCCCATTTCTCTCAATAGTCACAGTAGAAAGCTAAATATCTCTTTTGTCACATGTTCATTCAATAATGTCAAATTAAAAGCAAATGTAAAAGCAATTATCCAGGAGAAAATAAGGTAGCTGAAACATAAGTATTTGTTTAACACCATGAATTTTTAATGGTGTATTCTCAATTCTTTCGGATTAGGGCTGTATTTCAGGACGAATGACCTACTGCTGCACCCTGTCTATCTGGCCTGCTAACTGCTCATGCCAGAGGAGGTGGGAAGTTTTTGAGCAGCTCTCTGTATGGAAGTGGTATGACAGAGGGATATGTGCTTGGATCATTCCTAAGAGAAACTGAGGTTCATCCAAGTTGTGACAACCGGAGCAATTTTTTCCTGGGAACCATAATACAGATATATCTGTAATGATTTCCTTAATTACTAATGCCAACAGTACCTTGTTTTACATTGAATGATTTGGAAACTTCCAGAGGACATGTCTTTGTTTTGGATTTGAATGTTTGTAGCTAGAAGTTTGTAAGAAGTAATAGTTCATTCTTTTCCTAATCGGTTTAGTTCAAGAGTAATAAACATAGACTTTCTAAATTAAGAAATAAATATTTGAAAACTGGAAAAGCTATTTTTTCCAGTTTCCTTAAATTATTCTTTAATGGGAAGCTAACCTGTAAGCTACTAAAACAGTGTTTCGCCTGTACAACATCCCCAGGCTATTTCTTTTTAGTCCAGAAGTTGACTTTAATATAAATATGTTTAGTATTTTTTCCATTCATTTTTGCAAGAAGATAAACCGTTCAAATTGCATTTGCTGTAATATAAAGTATTTCAGTTGCGTGGAAGTAATTGAAAAGAGTATTATAATGGTCTAATGAATCTTAAACCCTATTATAACAACATTTGGAGAGTATTGGGGTTTGTCTTTACTTTGATGTCTTGTTTTTTTTTTCCTTTTCCAGTGTCTGTGAGTGAACCTCTGCTGTCTGCACTATGTAGATGAAACCTTACTGTTTTAATATCACATATAGAATTCTATTTCAGCTGATAAAATGGAAAGAATTTTTAAGATGAGGGCACTTGCATCCTCACATTAATTTGAACTGAGACACTAATAAATGATCTCTATAAATAGCATGAGAGGCAAAAATGTTCCAAAAAGAAAATTGGTAAAGATCTAGCTGAACCAAGTAAGGGGAATATGGTTCCTCAGTTAATCTCCAGAGATCAGCTCTTTCATTTAACTGGAATATTCAGATGAATTTTAAATTGCATATAACTGTATCTCCACAAAATGCATCCTACTCATTGATGCTAATGGAATCATTTAGAAGTCTGAGAATCTTTGCTTTATCTGATAATTTTATAAACTTAGTTTGACTTGGGATTTGTGCTCGCAATAGAAGTTGTACAGCTACTAAAAATAAATGTGTAATCTTGTGATAGGAAATCTTCAGAAATTTAGGAGATTCACATAAGCAGTGCACTGGCTCTCAACTCATCAGAATCCAGTGAATCTTGCTAGGCTGGAAAGCTCTATAAAAATGTGAGAAAGCTGGGGAACTGTCTCTGATAGTGAAAGCATAGAAGATGGAGGAAAGTTTGCAGTCAGTCCTGCTGCTGATTTACTGAATGTCATCGGGTAAGCGCTCAGGTTAAATGTGAGTAAAACATTATTTATCCTTCACTGTCACCTTTTTTCTTTTGCAAGCTAATGGAAACCGGTGTTTTCACCAGAGGATTTTCATAAACATACCCTAAACTTCTAGTTTGGTGGTAGGACTGAGAAATTCGGTGTGTATTTACTTTTAGGGGTTAGAAATCTCAAACTGGTGTCTATCATAAGGTTTTACACAGCAGCTCCCCAGTATTCAAAGGGGCTCTGAGGCTGACTGCCATAATAACGGTGCTGAGATCAGCAATTGCAAGTTATGAGTGATTCGGAGAACCAGCATTGTGCTATATATATTTATTTCTGTTTTAGTTGCAATTTAATCAAGAATTGAAGAACTGTTAAAAAAAATACCCCTAACAAACAGACCACAAAACAAAACAAAAAAACCTAAGTGGGTTTTTTTAAGATCATAGTGTAGATTCAGTTTAGGATTCACTTTGAGATTTATGCCGATGCCTGCAAGTCCTTAGGCTACAAGAACCAGTGCATGTCTCTCTTGTATAAAAGAGACTGAAATGGAAAAGGCACATAATGTTAGTCTTTGTTTAAAGGCCTTTTTGTTGTCATATATATTTATTGCCATACTTGATAATGAAGAAATTAAGCAGATAATGCATATCAAATAATTTCTTTCTGAAAACTATTTCGTTTTAAGGCTTATGTTTTATTAGGAATCAGAAAAAAGTCTAGTACAAGCAAGAAATAAACATCAGGATATGAATCTGGTAGACATTTAATGACAGAAAGAAATTTCAGAATTAAGTCCATTTCGTATAAATAATAAATCCACCAAAAGTGTGAGTCCGAAACCCACTAACTGCATCCTGTGAAATTCATAAACAACTCTTATTTCTACAGCTCAAGAAAATCTCTAGCACAAATACAAAAGTCTTGTTTATATAATTTCATGAGGTGATGCAATTAAGGTGAAGTGTACTTAGTGTAAAGATTACAAATATGCTTCTCTGGGTACATGACACTTTTAAAGGACTGTAACGAGATGGCTAAGTAGCAGACACAGCACCTCTTTGTCTGCATTGCAGCAGTAATTGGCTTAAGAGGCAGACAACGGTAGTGAACATTTGTCTGAGCTCCTTGGAAAATGTCTTCAGTCTTGGCAAATGTATTTGCTCCACAATTCATTTTGTAGGTATTAAGCTCAGTCCCATTTGCCTACCAAACCATCATCTGCTTAAGCAGATTATGGTTTATTGCTCCAAACACCAGCATCTGAAGGGGAAGGAATATTTCCATGACGTCACCCCAGTAGGTAGTGACATTTTGAATGCTTGATGACATTTCCTCTTGTAAATAGACAAGGGAAGTCAGTAGGTGCAGCATTACTTTACCTTTTGTGAAATGTCACTGCGCTGAGGAAAGCAAAAGGACTCCTGTATATTATTTTATTGTTTCTGGGAAACAGAAGGAAATTACACCAAAAAGTTCATAGTATCCTATGTAATTCTTACGCTATTTGCCAGGGTTGCTGTAAAGAAATACCAGTGAACTTCAACTGCATGCATTGTTAGTTTTTATAATAAATAGCTCTCTTACTTAAATTCATGCCTCTTTACACCTCTAATGCTCCTGACTTTAGACTGTAGAAAGAACATATTTTACAACCTTACCTGTCCTCCCAGATTTACTTAAAAAAAAAAAATTCTTCTTTTAACACCTAAAAATGTTCCCTTCCTTATCTCTTTTGTTTGCTTTCTAGCATCTGTACTGGTATGTTGATCATTAGAATAATGTTTTTCATTTTGTTCCCCATTCCTTTATTATTGTTTGGGTCTCCTGGCTCTCACTTGCCTTCACTCAGCTCGCACCCTGGTATTCACTGAGAAGAGTAATGTCATTGGGGTGCTTGGCCTTAGCACATTTTCCTCTCCTGTAGACATCCTGGGACTTTTGTGATTACAGACCACAGAAAAAGCAGTACATTTACTGTGAGTATAGTCTTCCACAAGAGAAAACACGTATGATCAGCGGTGTTACATTTTTCCCTGGAAAGCTGACCCCAAACAGATCTGTGAATCCCACAGAAATTTAAGTCTAATATAAAAAAAATTCAGGAGTAGTTTGTTGAAGTATTCTGTGTCTGAAATACCTCTCCTGAATGCCATCTATCTAACCAATCTGAGCTGCAACAAGCTGGTTTTCAGCCAGCTCTATGTTTCTGCCAGTTGCTGAGAGCAGTTGGCACCATCTCTGTCTATCGCCTATGAAAAAACAGCATAGAAAAAGACATAATCAGTATGTTAATAATAATAATATTTATAGCTGAGGCTCATTAGATGATCATTCCCAGTAGTTTTCCATCAAATTTGAACTGAACCCACAGACTATTCTGACCTTACAGGACCTCGTGTATTTATTTAAGAAATGCTTAACAAATTTTGTCTTCTAGGATCAGTCTAAAGATTCACTAAGGCAGGGGTGAAATACCCTACATTTTCTGTATCAACATCCATTTGGAAC
Organism: Falcunculus frontatus; assembly: GCA_013398115.1. Taxonomy (NCBI): domain Eukaryota; kingdom Metazoa; phylum Chordata; class Aves; order Passeriformes; genus Falcunculus; species Falcunculus frontatus. The sequence goes on along the minus strand of VZRV01003103.1, from coordinate 335,152 downwards.
AGCTGCACACTGCTGAGCCAGGCCAGCAGACCCCACCCAGTGAGCTCTGATGGCTCTCCCAGCACCCTTTCAGTCTCACATTTGTTCTTTCAGGGTCTCCCAAAACCCCTTGTGCCTTCCTGGGCACCTCATGAGGGTCTACTGCACAAACTCTCTTGTTTTGAGCTGTTTGACTGCTGTGAGGCTGTTGAGGACCAGCAATGAGATGCTCCTGTGGACGTCTCTGTCCTTCTCAGCTCTTGCAGACAGACCCTATGCAATTGTGATTAATACTTTGAGTTCATTCCTTTGCTCTGCATTCAAAGGTCTTCTGTAAAGCTAATCAAAGAGACACCTGCACCCTTTTCCAGTGCCTTGCCTTTCTCTGCCTGATCAATCCCCATGCCATCAGGTTTTCTTTTACCGACAGGTTCTCTCTGGGTTTATTACTTTTTCTTGACAGACCAGCAGAAAGCTCTCCCACTTCTTATCTTGTCCTGATCCTACAACACACAGCAGGTGTTGAGTGTGGTCAATTTGGTTGCTGTCTTGAGGCAAGATGCTGTCTTGGTCATCCCATTCCCTACTGACTCCAACATGTACCCAAAGGCTACATCCCCAACATTTTTTCTTCTGTTTTCTTGATCACTTCTATAACGTGGTGGTGCTGGTCCATCTCCCTGAATGAAACTTGCCGTCCAAAAAATAGACCTCTCTGAAATGGATATAGGAGGATCTTTGGGAAAAAGCTGAGCTAAGTCCTTGGCAACCATCTAGTCTTATGATTCTTCCTCGTGGTAAATGCATTCTGGAATGTAGAGAAGTTTTTTAGATTTCTCAACAAGATATTGTTCAACACCACTTAAAGTACATGGAAGAAATCTCTGGACTGTAATTTAGTACAGCTTGGAAGCCTCATGATGATTAGCACAATTTGTCCTCATCATGTTAAAATGGCTGTGCCATCAATATCTAAAAGGGCACAAATCATTTCCAAATATGTGTTTCTGTGAGTAAATTTTGGACCCACTCATTTTGAGGGGGTTGCAAATAGATTCACGTTCTTCACAAAACCTGAGCAACAGCAGCATGTATTCCTTTTAAAAGAAGCAGGGAGGAAAAAAGTTTCCTCTAAAAAAGGCAGACTAATCTCTTGGAAACTCCTCACTGGAACATTGTAACATTAACTGGCAGTTTCCTCGATCCAGGTAATTTATTCATGAAACTTATGGAGGTTAATCAAAAGTTCATATAATTGTAATAAACAGAATACATAATGGACTAATCATGCAATTCAAGGCATTTTGTAATTTATTTGAAATATCAGATAAAAATAACTAAGAGGTGTGCCAGGAAGCCAGCAAATAATTTGGAAACTGATGAGCGTGGCATACCTGCTGAACTATGAATAGATAATGTAGTGTCTAAAAATATATAGATAAATATAATAAAGTAGAAAGTATTTTACATGCCTTTTTTTTTTTTTTAATTTTATTTTGAAGGCTTTAAGAATTATTTTAAAACTTACATTGCTGCCTGTTGCACAACCTGGTTTCTAATTTAGCCCTTCAGCAGCACAGGTCTGTGGGTGGTAAGGATGCACATGAGGATCTAGGAGTGCACCCACCTTGCCTCATACACCCAGCTAGCTAAATGGGAGTGAAAATCAGATACACTGGAATGTTAATAGGTGAACACAAAATGAACATTCATTTGTATTTTCTTTTTCTTTTCCCAAGAAGGATTTGTTAAAGATTAATAAAGACAGAAGCTATGCTATAAAAGGGTTCAAGTTTCAGTGTAAGGTGGCTTCTGGTTATTTGTTTTTAATGAGAGGGCATGAAAAAAATATATAGTATATGTTGCAAACACACAGATAAAACATGTATTTTCTCATAAATACATAGATTAAATAGATGTCTATAGATATTTAATATCTATAAAAGAGAAGTGTACCTATGTGTGGATGTGTACTGAGTACAGACAGGTGACTGAACACTGACACAGGTTACCTGGAAAAGTTGTGAAGTCTCCATCACTGGTGATATTCAAAATCCATCTGGAGATGCTCTAGGCCACCCTCCTTGAACACAATGCCCTCCAGATGTCTCTTCCAGCCTCAACCATTCTGTGATGCTGTGAAATTCTCATATAAGATAAAAATAAATGCTTTAGTGGGAGAAAGACAGTATTTTAAAATGTCTTATGTTTTTTCATTATGCCAAAAACCTAATTTTAGACTTGGATTCTTGATAATGATTTGATTTTAAACATAAATTCTTCATTTTGCATAAAACTTAGTATGGGTGGGCACAGAAAATCAAGGCCTGTAATAAGTAATGTGCTATGCTGCAGAAGAAATGTGTTTTCTGAAAAATAGTATGTCTGAAATAAAATGGTCAGTTCTAAAAACAAAACCCCAAGCAAATGGTGTCAGCTACATAAAGAGTGAAGAGATAGAATCCAATTTCCTGAAAAATCATAGTTTTCCCAGGATACAAAGTTGAACAGCCTAATAAGGAGATCATACAAAAAGAAATATTAAACATTTCATAGGAAGGCATTTTTCAGACCTTGGTTGGACGACTTTCAACTCAACAGTTGCTTTAATCAGTTTAGTCAATTATATGCAGGGGAATCACTTCAAAAGCACAAGAAAATTTCATGTTATGCCTTGTAAGTGATGAATAACTTCTAGACTCTGTTCCCTTCTTAAGCCCATACAAAAAAGATGAAAAGATTAGCACTTTTCATAGCACCCTTACTTTCCAAGATTGCTTTGAAAGCAGTGAGCAAAGCACAGTAGATTTGAAAACTAAAGAAGCTATTGTGCAGAAATTAATTGATGGCCTTGTTTTGACTGTGTTATAGCAGCAGAAGTAATGAGTATAGACCTCGCTTCAGCGTTTTGCTTTCCAGCACATGGCAGAAAAGCCAGTGAGCTGAATCCTAGCAGGTGAATTCTTTTTTTGGAAGCTGGCAGGCTTTTTGAAGTAAGTGGGTAAGCTCCTCTCTCAGGCAATGTTTGTTTTCTTTCTAATAGTCACCTTTACTTTCAGGCAATCAAATCTTTTTGTGCTCTGTACATAAGCTCCTTCCTTTCAGGCAGGTAAACTTTTTTCTCCCCCTTATTTCCCCCTGGTAAGCAAACATAACCTAAAAGAAAAGGACAGATTAAAGTTGTTTGCCCATAAAACTCTGCCACCTTCCTATACTAGGAAGTTGTCTTGTGACCTACTTCCTTACCACTGTTTGCTTTTGAGCAAGGACAAAACCCAAATGTCATTTCACAACATAATCCACTGTCAAAATTGGCACTAGCCAGCAGGCCTGCTGGTGGTCACTCACAGATAACAACTGTGGAGCAGGCATAGCAAATTAATTTTTTCCACAGAATATGGTAACTCAGAGCTGAAGAGTATTGGGAAAGAAGGGTGGGGGAACTCATGCTGCCTCTGTCAAGTCTCATATATTCTTGAGACTTAAGTTTCCAGTACTTGTCAATGACTTGTCAAGCTGGCATTCTTCAAAAACGCTCTGTTAATTGGTGTCACATAAATGTGTTATCTGTATTTTTTACAGAACCATTAGTAGGTTTATTACTTACCCACTTCTCCATCGACAGTATTAATACACATATTCTAGATTTGTAATGTGGTGGTCTTAAATGCAATTAAGTTTCTGAGGAGTAACTAATGCTTTGGAACCCTCCTATTTAAAAGATTGTAATAGTTAAGTGTTAAAGTTTGAAATTTTGAAAATTTTTTACAGACTAATATCCATCTTTTGACTAAGACCATAGTGTGCAGGATTATCCTTTGTAGAGTCCTAAACACATGCATCCTTCTGTTTATAAAATACAATGTACAGTAACAGTAAATCAAAATCCCTCCAAATACTGAGCCAAGCAAGAAGTCCTTGTAATATCAAAAGCTTGGCAAACTTCTTGTGTGAGACTTCGTTCTAAATCATGCCAGAGTAGTATGGAAAGGTGACTGTGTGTTTAGGAACGCTTGAAGTAACTTGCTTTAGGATACTTCAGTTTAAATCCACTGGAGGAGTCTAAACATTAAAGGCAAATGTCGGTTTTGAATATTTATATCATGCAGTAAAATTCTTGATTCATTAGATTTTTGTATTTTAATGGGAGACAGAAGACAACTTTCTTTTAAATTACCAACATTATTTTTTCTGCATTTGAAGTAGTCTTTAGGCTATTTACCAGCATTTGTTCCTGAAAGCTCCTCTTTCCACAGATTATGTAAATTCTTCTGATTGTATAAGATCAACTAGCAGAATCCTATTCTCTGGTAGGAGGTACATGCCCTATGTCATCTGCAGACTTTGATAAATGTCACTTAGTATCATGTCTCCATTTTCACATTCACACAAAAACAACACAAAACTTAATTTACTTTTCGACTTTCTTGACTGGCATTTCCTTAGCAACTCTGCACCTCGCCATATTAATACATAACAAAAATCAGGCAGCATGCCTGATGCAACATGCAAGGTGTCTGTAGGATACCTCCCCGTGCTGAGCGGATGGGAGAAGTGCCAGACCCGATGGACATGACTGGCTTCGTGCAGGATGTCATGATTATCATCACTGCAGAGCTACAGAGGACAGCCAGACAGCTGTGTAAAGGCCCTGGGTAACTTGCTGGTTGTCAGCAATACAGCAGAATATTTTCACTGTTCCTATGAATGCATGGAAGACGTAGCCCATCTACTGAAGAATACCATGCATATTTAATTGACTTTCTCACCCAGTGAGTCTAGAATGTCGTATTGGCTCTTACTCAGTGCCCTTAACACAAATCTCAGACGTTAGTTCTGTTTTGTCCTTAACATTTCACTCATGTGAAGTAACTGCCTATTGCTTTTAGTTGCTTGCTGCAATATTTCCTATGGATGCAACAGGTGAAAGCAAACAATCTGCTGGCTTTTGCAGGTGTTAGATAATGTCTCATTTGGACCTTGTACCTGGAGATAATTATACCCTTTAGTAGATTTACACTGCCCATTTTATTTCATGTCACCTGGGGAATAATTACATGCTACCTACCTGCCTTTTCATACTGTTTTATCAACTATTTCATTTATTTATGTACAGTGGAACTGTTGGGACCAGTAACTTTTATTTCTTCCATTTATCACAATACTTAACTAGCATACTCCAAGGTGAGTCATCATTAAATAATGGTTCAGGGCACTGCTGAGGTTGAACCTAAATCATCATAGCTGTTTCTCTTTCTGCAAACCCCCAAAATCTCCCTTCTGGCAGTGCAAAAAAACCTTGACAGCTATGAGCTTAGGTCACACCATTTAGTATCAAGGAACTGTCAGACCTTGTTTTCTTTTTGTCATTCTGCTCGTTAGTTAAAGCAGATTCTTTTCTGCCACAGGTCTGCGTGGAGCATCCTAGCCCAGTACATCCTCAGGAGCGTGATCCCAGGATGATCCACCAGAGTGAAAATATCAGTGCTCTGTCACAGTAAGCCAACTGTAACATCTTCCTGCATTCACTTACACACCTGGCGGCTTTGCAAGCAGCTGTGTTAAAACAGCAGCTCTCAAATTCTCTTTTAGACTCTCTTCTCTTGGTAGTGGACCTTGAGGAATTGGGGCTTTTCCCCAACCCAGATATGCATGTAGCATTTCCCTCGATGGATGGTGGGTATGTGACAGTATGTTGTTTGTGGATGACATAAAGAAATCAAAGACCCATCCATAATTAACAGGTAAATAGAGAGAATTTCAGTTATAAAAAACAATTTTTATATTGCCTTCATAATCTATTTGTAAAAAAACATGTGGAATTGAACTACAGTGTTTTAGTGTACTTGCCAGACATTAAAAACCCTGCACTGAGTTCCAGAAATGTGTCATTCTTCCACAGAGAAGAGTGAACACGTTTATATTTTTGGGTTTGTTTTATAAAAGACTGAACAGATTTTTGGGGTGTAGATAGGTAAATAAATTTTACGTACAGAAATATGGGTAAAAGAGCACTGCAGCACAAAGTCAAACACAGAGATGCTAAAAAATATCAGAACTAAAATTTCCTATTCAAAGTATATCTAAGATGCATCTATGAATGCAATAAAGTTTTTCCTCTTGATCCTTGATTCATTCAGAATACTGAGTGGACTATAGAAAACTGAATAAAGTATTTATGTATATGAAGTAAATAGCAATATATATAGCAGGTGTCCACCAGTCCACATGTGTTACCTCATGATTTATCCCAACTCTGCTCTTCTGCACGTGCAAGCCTCTGAGCTGCCCTGGCAGGGCACTGTTAGCTAAGACTCAGGACAAGTTTATTTCAGCTTTCCCTTTCCTTTTTTTTTTTTTTTTTTTTCTGGAGTGCTAGCTGTGCGGTTTGGGTATGACTTGGAAGGACTTCTGTTTGCTTGCCCACACTCATCGTGGCTGTTGCTTTCCCTTTTGGTCCTCCTATCACAGTTTGGGTCAGAATGGTCCAAGGACATCACTTGTTTTCCTTGTCATAGTTCTCCTGTAATGAAATGTCTCAGCATTTTATGGGTGAGGAAATTAGGGCAGCAACTTTAATAGCAAACCAACTCATTTTAGCATTGCAAGTTGAAGAAACTCTTTTTTTCTAGTATTATTTTTTTTTGTTGTTAAATTTTAGAATACTTGAAGCTGCTAATCATGCCTCCTGATAAGCGTCTAGGATCAGATAAATACCCTGATTGTGATCATTATGAAAAGATGACTTAATAAAGTGAGAATTGATGGAAAAATGTAGAAATGTACCTCCAAACCACCATCTCCCTTAAGTGCGCTTAATTGTGAAAAATATTGGGGTACACATGGATTGCTACAAACACTGCAGTTCAGCCATAGGGTTGGCTTTGTGTCCTGACCACCCAAAAAGGGGGGGGAAATAATGCCTGAATGTCTCACTGCTTAAAAACATTTTCCCGGTGTGAGGACCTACTTGGAGTGTGTCCAGGGAAGGGCAATGGAGCTGACGAAAGGTCTGGAGTACAAGTACTTACGAGGAGCAGCTGAGGGAGTTGGGGTTGTTTAGCCTGAAGAAACGGAGGCTTAGAGGAGACCTTATGCCCCTCTACAACCACTTGAAAAGGGTTGTAGCAACGTGGGGGCTGAATATCAGAAAAAATTCTTCACTGAGATGGTGGTCAGACACTGGAACAAGCTGTCCAGGGAAGTGGTAGAGTTACCATCCCTGGAAGTCTTCAAGAAACATGTAAATGTGGTGCCAAGGGACGCAGTTTAGTAGAAATGTTCTGTTAATCATTGGACTTAATAAACTTTGATGTCTTTTCCAACTGTAATCATTCTGTGATTCCACATTCTGAATGCAGTGATACAGTCTGGTTTTAGTCGATCTTTCCTCATGGTTTGCCAGGTGAGATTCACTGTACAATGCATTACAGTAACCCTGAGGTAGCAGCTAAAGAACCGAAGTGTTACAACACTGTCTTGAACAGACTCTGCTTTTTCTTGAGGAGAATTGATGTTCAGGAAAATCTTAATCTGTGATTCTCACTGTAGTATGGAACAGGTATGCACTAGCACTATATCTTTAAAAATATGTTTCATATGGTTCTGTTTTTAAAACCACTGAAAATAATAGCCACACAGGCTATTAGGTCTAGGACAAGACTAATGAAAAAAATGGGATTGGAAATGTGTATTGTAAAGTAAATGAGTTTTACTGGAACACCTCAGCATTGAAACTAACAGTCATAGGATAGTTTTTCAAAAATGTTGCTTTCCAATTATTTATAGTATAAAGCAATTACAATAATCCGTTTTTACTCCAGTAGCAACAAACTTGTATACTTGTTTCTCCTATCATTTAAGATAATATACAAATAATGTTATTGTTTTCAAATGTTAAATTTGAAGTATCTAAGGTGTGATTCATGTCCTCAGGTTTTAAGCTGTCTGCCGAGATCCCCTAGAGCGGGCAGGCAGAACTAAGCAGCCCCATAACATGATTTATCTTATACTGAGGAAGTAGGTCAGATTAAACATCTTCTCAAAGTGACTACAGCCTTAACTGCATAGGTGTCAAGTTCAGCAAAAGTGTAGACACCCTCTCTATTGTTCTCTAAAGTCAGTTAGGTAAACCATACTCTCAGTGTTGGTATAAGTGTGGTTTAGCATTTTTTTCTCTTTTTTTTCATTTAAAGTGCTGTTAGCTGCATCTGAACAATACAGAACTGGTAAGAAGAATCACAGGAAGATGTGATGTAGGATATCAAAGTGGCCTCAAATATACTTTTGTATAAACAACAGCACTACATTAAATTGCTTTTGATCACAGCATGATATATATGAAGAAATTATAAAATCCAAGAACTTGCATATTTGGGGAAAAGAGGGAAATATGAAGGAAAAATAGAAAAGCTGCACAGCCAGGGCTTAATTTTAATATTTTTCAGAATCTGTAGTAATCCATAGATGCAGGTGGGCTACCTCGCCATGGAAAGTTCCCACGAAAACCCACAGATCCACAAATGATGGAAGATCAGCCTTAAAATAGGCTGGCAAACATTCAACGTTGGTCTACCACCACCATATTTGATATATAAGTTAATGCCATCACCGTCAAATCAAACCTGCCTTGCTCACCTCTTATCACAGGCTTCTGCTGAGAGACACCTATGCCTTAGAAGGAGTACTGATGTCAGTTATAAAATAAATATGAAAAGTAATATAGACTTGTTTGAATCAGCTCTTTCACATGAAAATGCTGTGTATATTCTCACCAATTATTTGCCCCATATAAAGCAATGCTGGTTAAATGGAATTTTTTTTCATAGTGTTTCAAGTATCTGAATTTTTATTTCTGTCAATGATACGAAATTGCAAAGTTTCAGTGAAATGAAAGTAGGATTAGAATCACAACCTCCTACTGCAGTGGGGACTGTGGGCTGTTTCAGGCTAACTTATTTTGAGAAGTTGTTGTTGAAAGAAGAAACACAACTACTTTTAAAATCACTTTCTGACTAATAATCTGAAAGACCAATGATTTTCAAAGTGACATGCTCCTCATTTGATAACATAATTTTCAGGATTTCAAATAATACCATTAGAGAAAAACACAAACTCAAACACAAATAAATAAACAAAAATCAAGCCAAAAATCCGAAATATCTTGCCCCCCCCGAATCCTTTCTAAGAAAAATGAGGACTTTCTTCCTTACTGTTGGCAGCCCAGTATTTCCCATTCAAACCACCCTCTACTTTCAGCCCTAAATTACATACACAGCTTGGACAACTCCTCAGTAATACCTTTAGGATAAAAAGCATGGGGTTTTTTTAATTTAAAAAAGTATAAGTATTTGGTTACACCTTCTTATATTGTCAAGTGTTCCTTAAAGAGTCATTTTATGGAGGTACTCACTTTCATCATAGGTAGCAGAAAGGATAGGTAGGTTTATGAAAGTTCTTTACCTAAACAGGTCATTACTTCTCCTCCTAGACAAGGCAGCTACATCACACACCTAGTGAATGTAACCTTTGTCAGAAAGATGGACAATCTGCCCACAGGCTCCCTTCCAATACTTATGACACCACTACAAATCCACAGGGTTGTTCTTTGAAAGTTAAACAGTTTATGTAATTTTGTGGAGGGACTACAGTGAAATCAAAAATTTTAATTACAAGAAAAGTAATTGTAAATTTGAATTTTGCATCACTTATGCACTGTAGCATTCAAAATGTGTGTGGTAGGTAAGAGTTTCTTGTTAGTACAGTTGAAATAATAAGAGTTTAATCATTCTTAGTCCTGAAAAAGTGTAATAATACAGTTAGGATTTTTAGATGCATTTTTCTTGGTTTCTAGCCCTTTTGCTGGTGCTGGGATCCCTCTTCTTCATCCCCCTGGGACCCAAGGCCAGGGGAATCCTGCTGGTGCTGTCAGTGAGTGCATCATGGTGAGTTGGCAGCATGTGGAGCCCTTTATAAGGAGGAATACTGGGTTGTTTATGTCAACAGTTTCTTCTTCTTCCCTCCAGGATCCATTCAGGGTCATTTTAATGTTTTCTAATATGCTTTTACATCTTCCTCTTTCTTCATTGATCAGCAGCTCCATGTAACTTTTGAATTTACTACATATATTGCCTTGTACTTTTATTAGATACTAGTTCTTTATGCTCTTTGTTGCTCATAAAACCAGATTTTTCCAGCTCAGGGCTGAATTTCTTTAACAAACCATGGATGAGTGGTTTATGGGCATGAGGTCTCTATGCCTGTGCCCCATCTCCATCCTCCCTTCAGGCCTGTTTCTAGATACAGACATTATGTACTGCAGGGCTGTGTGGTTACAGCCGTGAGGTACTTTGTTTACTGCTAACATTTTGTTGTTATTGTTGCTGTTAAAACGTTATTTTTTTAAATTAATGTTATCACACAGTAATATCTGAGATGCTATAAAATTTATATACTTCGGGAAATAATTAATGTGTCTTAATGTTTTGATCATTTGTTTCAAAACAGACGTGATCAAAGTAACCTCTAGTTTGGAGGTGTTTTTACATTCTAGTAAAGAATCTGGGCATGTAAATTTAGATTTACATTTAAACACACAAATGAAAGTAGCATGATCTTCAGAGTCTGAATACAGGCTATTCCTGTGATACCCTATCTCAGCATCTTAGATGACTCTGGGCTTACTTTGTGTCATGACCAATAACTCTGTTCCCAGTTGTGGGTCCTGACTTGCCCATTAATGATAGCATTCCTGTCCAGATGTTCTGCAAGTCTCAAAGTAATGCTTTTTCAATTACTCTTGGGCTGTTCTGAAAGATAAAGACTGGTTTTCCAAGGAGAAAAATCAAGTAATTTTGAAGTGGGCAATGAATTCAAGGCTGAATGTGAAAAACTGCTGAAGCTAATTAATGACAATTATTTTTGTTTCATGGTTTTATGAGAATTTAATATTAAAAAAGCAGTGGAAAACGATATAGATATATTGGGAAGCAAAACTCTATTATAGTTACCGATATCATGGAGCTGATACACTTTTTCAAGCTCCTGTCATTTAAAATGGTGACAACATATTTTAAAAAATCATTTGCATTTTCCTGCTGAATTACCTGGGTGTCCAAGGATCATTTAGGCTGCTTGCTGCAGATGGACAGTGTCCTGTACCTTCAATATGTTGTCTTAAACACAGCGGTAACCTTACCCGTGCATCAGGAGGCGATGATGACCCAGCTGTAGAAATTGTCTGTCTCACCCTTTCTGTGTCAAGAGACTTTTGACAGGAACATAATATTCCCTTCAAAATCAGTTTGTTCCTTTGCCTTTTTTTCAAATATCCCATTTATTTGATTTCCCTTCTTCCAAACAGTCTTCAACCCTGCAGACTGATTAGATCCTAATTCTTTTGGCATGCTGTCAACTCATCCTAGTCAGAATAACTATTAGGCCTTTGCTTTCACTACTCCTCTGCAATTTTTTTTCCTTTTCTGTTCTTCATGTCTTTTCTTTGTGATTTTCACCTATTTTGCCTGAAGCGGTCTTCTGACAATATGCTACCACCTCTCCCTGTGAATTTGTTCTTTGCCTGCCCAAGTAATTTATTTATGTGTTAGCTTCCTCTTCACCATTATCCAGGCTGTTTGACTTTCTGTGTATTGCTTTTCAGAGTGCCTCCAATCCCTAGCATGTTATTAGCAATTTGAGACAGAAGGGCTTTTGAAGCTTTTAATGCAACAACTTAATCATGCTGATGGTGTCTTTTTTAATGACTGGAACGCCTCATGTGCACACACTGAGAGAACACCTTGCATGTGCCCCCAACAGCCATGGAAAAGAACACAGACTTCAGTAAGATTCAGTTTTTTCCCCTTGGCAGTTAAGTGACATATTTAGATTACATGACAAATTGAATAAAAATCAGTCCTTAGAATATTGTGTTCTGCTCCTATAATTTTATGCATTGGGACACACACACACACACACACACACAAAACATATTAGAAAAAGCCCGTAAGACAGTCTGTTCAATTGAAACAGCCCTTCAAAGCATGGTATTTGGATGTGACAGAAATTTCATCCCGTGGCTTGTCCCTAAACTCCAGAAATAAATGGAGAATAATATACAATTCAGGGGTTAGGGTTTCTGTTCCTTTTCATTAGTTCTTCTGTAGAAAGAAAGGGTGATGAAGGCAGACAGTAGAAATTCAACAGCAGGAAGATCAAAACCACCCTATCTTTATTCCCCCTGCACCTCACAGAAAGCTGAAATGCCAACATTTTGGATGGAACTGCTCACTCTGACATATGTAATATGTCGATGGCATGCTAATTGTGATATCCTAGAAAACTGGTGGTCTCTGAATTTCTTAAGCTTTTGGTAACCATAAATTCTAGGTTACTAGCTGTCATTTGGGGTTTGGTTTTTGTTTTGTTTTGCTTTTGTTAAAAAAAAGCAAAACACTGTGGGAAGTTTGATTTGTCTGATTTCATGTGTGCTGCCTTTCTCGTCAAAACCATCTAAGTATCCACACACAAGACCATAAATTTGAACAATACTGGTAAGTTTTGTATTGGCTTTTTCCAGCTTACCTATGAAGGGATTCCTCTGGGCCAGATACTCTGTTTGTAATCCTGGTAAGGAAAATGAACAAGAAGTAATTTTATCTTCTGTATTTTGTTTTTCCTCTGTGGAATAGGTCTGGAGAGACAGGGAAGGCTTGACCCTGTGGCAGGTGCTGGCCCAAAGCTATAGATCATGAGACCAAACTCCTTAGAAGGTGACAGCCTGGTGCAGACAAGAAATGTTTCCTGCAGCTTCGCAAAAACCATTTTTTATAAATTCTGTGTGAAAATATTTCTGACATATTGATTTTACCGATCAGGTTGTGAAAGATTATGCCCATGATTGTTGCATAAAAGGATGGGAGCAATGTTTATCTCTCTCCATCACCCTTTCAGGGACTTCTGTATCTATCTAAAGAGCAGGAGTAGCAGCAGAGTGCCCAGACTTTCATCGTGGAGTCTCCAGGGAATCTTGGCTATTAGTCTTGAATATAGACTTCACTAAAATCAGTTATATCTTTGTCACCTCCAGGCTGGGCCCTAAAGTACTTTCTGCAGAGCTTATTGCATGGCGAACATTAAGTTAGAACTCTATAAACTTAATTTGCTTCCAGTTTTTCATTTGCTTCCAAGTGTAATTCTTGATATTGATTTTAACTTATACTTAACTTTTATGGTGATAGTCATGCGTATTTAAGAGGCTTCTACTTCTTCTCTGCTGTGAAACCTGACCTGAGTATTAGATTTTAGCCACTGGAAACAGGAAGACTCCCTTCTCTGGAAGACATGTAAAGTATTAACATAGTAAATTAAATATTGCATTTAAGAGCTCCCAAGACATTCTGCATAGTCTGTCTTCTGGTGTTTAATAGAGTGGAACTGGAAAACGTGTAGAATGGCAGCCATTACTGTCTGATCTAACATTTATTTATTTATTCCTTTTTCAAACTTTGATTTTATTATTTAGAAGTATGTTTCAATATGTATTCTCACGAACACACATGGATTTTGCAACACACAGGGGACAGCAGGCAAAAATGCACCACTCTTTCCTATTCATGCTTCCTCCTCTTGATGACAGTGTCAAGAGAAAAATTGCAATGACTCTTTAATAACTGTCACCTATGGGCTTTAACTTTTCAAGAGTATTTTCGAAGTTTCTTCATGCTGCAAATCCTAATGCTTTGGCTTTCCTCCTAATTTTTTTTTCCAAAATTTAGTGTTAACATTGTGCAGACATGTTTTGATTTTGAGAAGAACTTTTAAAGTTACTTTATGTGGATCTGACTCCATTCAATGATTATTTGTGTAATCATCTTTCCTCAAACTAAAATGTAATTTTCTATTTTTGGAATGTAGACCACTGTGTGACCTTTACGTGTTATCTGGTGTTGAGCTTTAGCTCCAGTGGAGGAGTACAGTGCATAACGGGTGACTTTCTGGATCACAAGAAAGGAATTAGTGACACTTGAGTCAGGTAGAACTCATAGAAGTGGTAAATACATGGTATCCTCATGCACATATTTAAATCAGAGTAAGAGTGACTTCTTTCAGTCCCAGGTGCATGCTATTCCTAAAGAAATTCTGGGTTTATATTTTATTTTTCCTCGGGTTTTCTGAGACATATGACTCTTTGGAGAACAGTCAGACCTGCAAATTTCCTGGCAGCTGAATTTTCAAATGATGCATGTACTTCGGATGGAGTTATTACCAAGTGGTAAATATTTTACAGTTTTCATTTATTTTCAACATGAATAGTGTTAGACCTATTGTTGTCTAACACAGATTGGCTTAAAATGTTATAAGGAACCTGAACATATAAAAAGACTGAGAAACAGTTATGATTTATGATTTGAAGATGAATAAATAAATCACTAATTTCATGACAAAATAAGTGAAAACTGTTTCCACTAGAGAAAGCAGACATTGAGTAAATGTGGGCAAATATAAAAATTATGATAGTTCCTGTATGGTAGTGCATGGTAAATATTATAATCTCACAGTTTGAAGAATGATAATCAAAATATTAAAGTTAATTTATTTTTCTGTAGAAGGTTGTGAGAGTGTTGTAGCCATAAATTATCAACAGAGAGATTCCATCCTTCCTTCAAAGGGAGCTCTCAAATCAGACAACCTTCAGGCTGCAAGGAAAAATGGGGAAGGAAGGCCAGAAAACTTCCCTCCTACACTGCCTAATATTATTAATGAAAATTATATATTCCTCAGGCATTTTGTTAATTACTGTAAATCAGCATCGACTGTTTTGTTAAAAAAATTTCTGCTGGCATACACTACTGTAATAGTAGTTGGTTTCTGGGAGGCAGAAGATTTCCAGCTGCATAATGCCTTCTCCTTTCCAGAAACTCATGGGGGCTGTGAAGGAGTGTCCCCATCCACTGCAGTGACCTTTCTTAATTTAAGCTATAACTGATAAGATTTTTGGCATGTGGCTGAATGAAACATAGAAAGTAGAAATGAAAAGCATATTCAATACTTAATAATGTTAAGACAGCCAATACTTCATTAGAAAAAATACCCAGATCTAACAAGAAGAATCAAGCCATTATAGAAAAAGCAGCAGAGAGAAAATGTAATTAAAACTCTCTAACAGCTTCTTTTCTGACATTGTTTTCAGTTTTCTGCAACTTTGACGTTTTCTATCTTTATTCTCTTCTCGAAATTACTTTTTTTATTATGGTAAGCATTAAATAGTGATAAGGAATTGAAATTTGCTAGTAAAGGGAATGAATAGAGTAATGGTAAAAAAAAAAAAAAAGTAATAGGAAAGCACAAAACTACATAAAATCCTGTAACACTGTTTTGCATAATGCTGGAATGTTTTTCCTCTTCCTTATAAAACTTCTGTTTTTAAAATGTTCTAGTGATCATTGGTTCACCCCTTTCCAAAAGTCTGGACAGGTCTTTCTATTGTTTCTAATCAGCCCTAGTTCAGTGATGTTAATCCAGTTTTTTACTGCCACAAGTGTTATCTTTAGAAAATATATATTTTGTATAGATAAGACAAACTAACTTCTAACTCTGTATTGCAGTAACAACATCTGTGTTGCCACCTACCCAGAAGACACAGACTTTTAAATTTGGGTTTTCTTTGTAAAGTGGTATGCTGAGATTCTTATCCAGGCAATAAAGTAAAGCAAGTTAATTCTGCAAAACAAGAGTCCTGAAGCACACTAAACCAATTGTTTGTTTGGGTTTTTTTTATCTCATTAACTGATCAAGAAATAGTGGGAATACTGCAAACCTTTACATGGGGGATAAATGGTTCATAAATCAAGATAACCCTTTGAGCTATTTTCAGGCAAAACTTATTCAAATCTTGCCTGACAGATTATGATTATGCCATTTCAGAGACAGCATTTGCCAAAACATCAGCTAAAGTGAGAAGCTGCATCTTGGTGTAACTGGAGCTGCTGGATGCCTGAGCAACTCCCAAATTAAAATGAGCTGTAAATGATAATTTTGGTTGATGGGTGGATTTCTTCTGCTACAAGTGAGTCATAAATGCCTGATGGAGAGCATCAAGCTAGGTGGAGCTTATTAGAATTCCACAAACATGAGAGAAATGTAGAAAAATTAACAGGTTTTGGCGAAACAGGCAGGAATTCTCTACACATAATTGAAACTGTATTTAAATGACAGTTTCTAATGAAAGAGCTTTTAAACAGGTCTGGGTAAACTCTGTCTACCAGGAGGGAGAGTACAGCAAAAGCTGTGCTGGGCTGAGGAGACAGTCATTTTGGATTGGTGTTTTGCCTTGCTTCTATCTGCCTTTACTCCTTTTGCTTTGTTGTTGTTGTTGCTGTTGTTGTTGTTGAATTCCTTTACATATCAAGTGCTGAATGACTGAAGAAACATATAACTGTTTCTATTCACAAATCCCCTATTGAGAGGGAGGTCATGCTTTTAAAAGCTTGAGAATGTCCGATTTGCTGTTTGCATTGTGGTGTGAGTGGCTAGATGGAAGGCTAACACCACTGATTTTCTTATACAACTCATCTTACCTACCTGACTTGTAGTTTATATTTCTAAAAATCAGACATTGTATTTCTCCTGTGCAACCCAAAGCTGTCTTGAGTCTGGGTTAGCGTTTGCCAATAGTTTATTTACCATTGGACATAAATGGCGATTTCCGAAGCACCTTCAGTAGAGTAAAAGACAACATTTTTAGAACCCTCATATCTATGAATAGTTATTATTACCTTATTTGTGCTGTTACAGCACAAGTAGAAGTATGGGAGAAGACACCTTTGTTATCATCAGTTACATACTTTAGAACTCCTCACGTAACTTATAGGACACAGGCAGCTACAAATGAAAATGCTGGAAACCTCCACAGTTCTCACAGACCAATCCAATAGATAAGCATTAGAGGAAATACAGAATTGCCAAGAGAATACAACACATGGGACACAGTAGGATTTAATTATAGAAAGAAATGACATAAGGTGCATGCAATAAGCAGAGGATTAGAGAGGGACATGGACAAAGTAACATTTCTACAAAGGAGATATTCCACTAAGATCTGCTGGGAAGATGTTTCGAATCATCTTTCGACACAAGACCTAATTTTTAAGATCAATGCAATCTTAAGGTTTAATGCAGTCATGTACAACGTATGACATTATTGAAAAGCAAGGAAATTGTGATTATGCTTGCTAAAATGAATCATTTTAGTTAAAGGAATTTTGAGTATTTATAAAAGCAGCATAAGACATTGTTTAAAGAAATGTTAGGTGTTTAAAATTCTTGTTGAAGAGAATAAATCTGAGGAATGGAAATAATATTACCGATCTCCTGAAAATATCACTTTACTCATTCGTAACATTTGGTTTAAAAACAAAATCCAAACTCTATGTTCCTTAACATGATAACTTGGTTAAAAAGGTAGTTATTAATAAAATACGAATTTGTGAGGAAATTCTTCCCCTCCTTTCCAGCATTACATTTAAGTTGTTTTACATGATTCATTTACTAATACTATTTGTTAGGGAAGGTGGTGAAAGCAAAGGTTGTATAAACAATTTGCTCTTGATCATTTTTGATGTTGAAGTACTTCTCTAAGAGCCATTTAAGTCTGCTAGCTCTGTGTGTTCCTCCATTTTCTCATTTTTCAGAAGTATGAGTGGATAATGAAACTACATAATGAAAAAGAAAATTCACAGTGTTAACAGTTAGAAATGCGTATTGCAAATGCAAATAGGAAACATGTCCAATTGATTTATTGTTGCAAATCTATGCAATGGAAGGCATAAGTGTTTCTAGTACATAAATTACCTTCTTCCTGTGAGGCTTTCTTCTGTGGCACTGCCTCTGATATATCACCCGGCATTCAAGCCACCAGTTCTGTTGAAGTCCATTAGAAATTCCACTTCATATAATGCATTTCACAATTATAGCAAAAGTCTTTACTCCCAAGAGTGAGCACTGTAATACATTTTTATTATGTAATTGTCCACAGCCTGGAGAGCACCTGTTAGCTAAATCTGATTTACTACATTGCTGCTACCATTGGTAAAATACAACACTGTATAGTAAAGTAGTTAGGAAGCAAAGTAAGAAGTTGATTTGAGTCTGTGTATGTGGGTGTGAGATTTAACAATAGTACACTTTGATGATGTTCTTTTCTCCTATTGCAAATCTCACTCTGTATGTTGCAAAGACACAAAGATTCATTTTTGGTTTGCATGCAGTTTACAACACAAAATTTTCCATGGAAAGGAAATCTTAGAATAACGTCAGCGACTCTAGGAGAGGCCACTGATGCATACCAACACATTTGCAGTCAAACTGCATCCAGCACTTGGATTGTTATTATATCTAGCACCTTTTATGAAACCTCCATTTTGAAAGTTTTACTAATGAATATTTCTAAAGATTACTCCGTACAACTGGAATAATTGCATTTGCTACTTCATAACATATCCACAGTGTAATTACTGGTGTAACTTCATAACATAGTCTAAAGGGCTTTTATATCATTCAAGATCCTTTCTATTAAGTTCCTCTAAATTGTCATGCTTGAATGAAAAATTTAACATCATTCATTCTGAGTTGTCACATATTTAAGACATATGAGCAGATGTCATTTGAGTGCAGAGATGTCAGAATAATTATTAGGAAGACTGGAATACCACTTTTTTTTAAATAGGAAAGTGTTTCTTCTGGGGAATCCTTCAAACAAAATATTAGATGGAGCTCTTTCAGGACAGAATAGAGGGTGCCTGTTCATGTGTTTTCACAGGAAAAAAAGAAGTTACTTTGCCTCACAGCTTGAGTTTATGTAAAAAGATGTTAACAAACACCAAGTACCCCCTGATTATGCAGATAAAAAACAAACAAACAAAACAAAACAAAAAAAAACACACCAAAAAAAGGACAGTTGTATGTCATAGTTTTGCCAAGCTCCTAAATAAAGAGAATTAAGTTTATATATTTGAAAACTCAAATTACTGTTTTTTCCAAGTCTGTTGATCTTTACGACCTTGTTTGTGCTTAAATATGGGACTATCTGCAAGGGATGGCATAATTTTATACTCTATGGGCTTAAATTAAATGCCAGAGAGCTTCAAAAGCCATTTTAATTGCTAAAATGAAAAGATGACACACATCAAAGCATCTTTATTTTTTTCACGTCAATGCCTACACAGCTTTTTTAGTATCCATTTAGAGCTTTTACTTAGGCTTCATCCTTATAATGGCATCCCTGTATTGTCTTATTTTTTAAAGACTGCAACATCACAGTTTCAGGAGAAAAGAGAAATTGAGAATGAATTTAGCTTTGAATCACCACGATATCTGGATTTACATGATGCTTTTTCATTCCTGTTTTTCTCCCTTTGCTTCCAAGGCTGTATATTCCTTGGACTGGAGACCCGGTGGTGCTTTCTGCTCAAGCCCTTGATCTAACCCAGAATCTGCCCCAAAAAGGAGCATGGTCAGGTACTCACCTCATGCATCGTGCCAGTGGATCCCAACCATGGTACCACAGGTACGTTGTTTAGAAACAGTATATAAATGGGAATGTGTAAAAAATTAAGCAGACTTAATCTACCTGAGCCTCTTGAAGGTCTCTTATCAGCAGGCAAAATAAAAACCATTGTCTCTGAATTCTCAGTGCACTACAGTAACAAGGGAGATCCTTCTGGAACAGATAAAGTAGTGCCCAAACTCTTTATGAATGTCAACAACCCCAAATATTCTTTGGAAAGCTTTTCAACCTTCTTCAAAATTAAGGATTATAATCTCTTTTTGTATGTGTGTCCATGCATAAATAAAAAAAAGAGCTATACATTACTGCTAATACTGCAATGATGAAGATTCAAATGTTACTTAGGACAAAGAGAAAGAGCAGACCTACTGTTGCCCAGAGTCCCCACTAGTTATAAGAGATGTGATTAGCTATTCCTCCAAAAATTCTGTCTTTTGTTAAACTTTATTATTCCTTTGGTTTATGTGTAGCTTTTTGGCTTTTATTGTGACCAAAACAGTGCTGTTAATAAGGGTTGTTTTAGCTATTGCTAAACAGTACTTGCACAGCATCAAAGTATTTTGCTTTTCCTTCTGCCCCTGCCAGCGAGTACCTAGGGGTGCACAAGAAGCTGGGAAGGGACACAGCCAGGGCAGCTGACCCCAGAGAGAAACTAAAAACTGCCAAAACCCAAAATATAAAATTAGTATGTAACAAGAATGAGGAAAGATGAACTAAAGCTTTCATAGAAATGACAAGGAACTCGAAGATAATTTATATACTGGCTGAAGCTGAAATGTTTCCAGTAGGAGAATAATCGTGGTGATTTGCTAAAGTAGTTAATGGAAAATGGTTAATTGAAAAACAGTAGAGCAACTGTATTCAGCACAAATCTGAACCATATTCAAATGTCCAGACAAGTATAACATAAAAATATAGATGTTATAACAAGAATTTTTATGAAAATTAATTAATTTCTTTATTTACAGAAAGGAGAAAGCATAGTCCAGTCAGATTAAGACTTTTAAGCTTGACCTCAAAAGTATGCAAAACTTTACAGCTCTTTACAGTAAAGTGAGATAAAATTCTCCATCAGTTTATGAAATGACAGCTTTCTTTAATGGTGACTGGTTTACTAAGTAAAGTGCTGTAGATATTGCTTATTCCGATCTTATTTTGACTTACGTTGACCTTAGCAAAGTTTCTAATTTGGTAACTATATGGTAAATTATTAGTTAACCTGGAGGAAAAGGTTGTTATGGCAATGGCTTTATTATGGGTAAAAAATTAGAGACAGCATTAGCTTTTGTTGAAAGGGAAATTAGAGAAGTAGGGAGAGAATTAATATCATTAATTATATTCTTCCAGGAACAGCCTTAGGACTTATCTATTAAAAAAGCCCAAAACTATCAATAATTATCTGCACAAAAGTCAATGCCATTCTCCAGTTGCATGTATAATAAATACATTGTGAGATATCTTCTTAATCTACTCAAGGATTGGAAAGGATTTAATTTGTTGTTTATTTAATTGGTGACTTTTAGTATTTTTCTCTTAAAGTTCAGAAAATTTGAGAGAAGAAACAAGAAAACTAAGAGTAGCTTAACCATGGAACAATCAATTATTCCTTAGAGCCTCTCAGATCACTGGCGTAAGACAGTGATTTAGTTTATATTAAAAATATTTCTTCACACATTTGGAAATGTATAATGAGGCAATTTCAGGTGTTCAGTATTAATAATTTCATGTTCTATGTGGACTTGAAACTCAGATGTTTAAAACCTGAATGAGATTAATGCATTTGAGATGGTGTGAAGCTTTAATGTTTGGATGCTTGTACACAGTGGATTGGACAGCTGATAACAAATATAAGGAAAGAGTTGGATGATCCACCCAAACAAATGTACGATACTACAGTCCATTGCCCTTTTCAGTTCAAGATCATTAAGAACATGAGGGAAAAATTGTTTTCCGTCTAAAACCAGTGGAGTGGATGAGTAGTTTGATTCTTTCCCATTTACATTCACCATGTATTCAGGGTCAGCTTGGCTTTTTCATTCTTTAAGCAGATGCTGCAAAGTAAATATTATGCAAGTTTTCATGGCATGTATTGTAAATCCCGTTCTGATGGGAGAAGGGTGAGTTATGTGTTACAAAATAACAAGTATCAAAATGATTTGTTTTAATTATGCCTATTTCTATAATTGCCAGTGTTACAGACACAGTCACAGCCTCCACGTACAAAATGGATGGAAACAATATATGGGAAGTATGTTAATGAACTGATGAAAAAGAGAGGACATAACAATATCAAGAGAGCAGGCAGAGACATCTTCAGGTGTCAGGCTAGCTAAACACATGGTGAACTGAGTAATTGAAGGCTGATAGATTTTAGCATGTTACTGTTAATGAAACATAATGCTACACCGTGAAATGCATCTTCTCTCTGTCTCCCACCCTCAAAACACGAAAAAGGAAAAAAGGTAACCATGACTGGAAGACGAATCTATGGAGGAGGCTGAAGTGATGAATGGAATGAAGATGGATGTCAAATAGAGTATATGAATAGTTTGGAATACAGAACTGTCCCTGAGAGGGCACGTGGAAGTTGAAGGAAACTGTATCTAACAGCACTAAAACATGTTGCCAGCAGCAATGCGTGTAACATCATTTTGGGTGCAAATTTTTCACAAAACTCTTGCTTTCCATTTCAACTCTAATTACAATTGCTAGAGATTCACTTTTGAAAATGAAGAGTAACAAGAGAAGAGGATATTTCTGCCAGGTGCCTTTTGTAGTGACAAGGATTCAGAAAATTAACTTTTGCATTGTATTTTGCTTTTTCATACACAGTTTCTCAATCCATTCTGCCAGTTCTTCAATATCAAGAACTTTTAATCTTTATGGTATCTAATGTCCAATATGTCAGGAGGACAATGCATAGGATATTTAACCACAGAGAAGTACACACTGTCTTAGCTTTCCTGGCTGGGTGAATTGAGGAAAAAAAAATGATGTGCATTTAGTGTGGAGGAGGCAGAGTGCCCCTTCCTGCAGATGTGCACCTGGCTTCCTTAGGATGAGAAGAGCTTTTGATGAAGAAAACATTGAATTTTCAATTCTCTGTTCTTCAAAGTTGAGCTGTGGCTTCGTACAATGGTACTGTACAGGATATAGTGCTAATTCACATTCCCACAAGAAAAGCACTGAGAAAAAACCAGACTCTTAAGTGCCTTTTGGGTGTGCCTCAGTGTGGCATCGACATTGTGAGCACTCCCCGCACAAATCATGGCCTTTCCCCTTCTTCACTGATTTGCTCCTGGGAAAAACTTCTGTTGTTCGTGCCTTTGTGAAGGTGTATAAAGAGGTCTATTTCTTGTTCTCACTTTAGCTGTCTGAGCACAGACACCTTGAAACCTAGACTAAAATACAAGCAGAAAGATGTTACTTGCTTTTGCTCTCCCATATCTAAGCTAACTGATTTACTGACATTGAAGAAAATTAATCACGGTTTTTTAAAAGGAAAGGATAAATAACCTGTCCAGCCCCACACTGCTGGCTGGCAGGATTCTGCCCAACCCCACTGTGCTGCCTGATAACACTTACTAACACCTAGACTTACGTAGACTTACATGCCTTAATACCCCCAAAAGTATGAGCCTATGTGGTATGTAAGCACTGTTTGAAGCAATTCTTGAACACAGGCTGTGTTTGCATGCATGATAAAAGATTTTCATCATCAAGATGATGACACTTTATTGTCAATTATGTATCTTTCTGCTTAGCTGCTTTCCTGCTGAATTTTGTTTTAATACAGAAATGAGCTATAATCAATAACTTGTCAAATTATTTATTCCTAATGGACTAGGAAAATCCTAGCCAAAGGATTTTGACATTACTCTCTGAATAAATTATCTGAAATACATATTTCTATTATTTGACCAGCTCTCTAGATTATTAAATAATATTCTGTGAATAATTTATTCAACATTTTTCCTGTCAATCTGTGAATAATTTACTCATGAATACATTATTTTTATTATTCAGCCAAGTATATTTCCAGCATCCGTGGCAATGCCTTTGTTGTGTGAAAGCATGGAGATCTCTGGAAATGGAGATAAACTTTTAACTAGCATAACTTAACTTCTTTGTATTAAGCATTTTTGTATACCCAAGTGCATAATTAAATGAATCCATTTTCATCTCTCTCTCTTAATTTAACGAGTAGTTTTCTGCAAGTCTTTAACTCAATGGTCCCTATTATTTTTATTGAAAATCTTGCGCTGCTGCTGTCTTGCCCCATTCGTTTTTTTCAAGTTCCCAACATCATTCAGAAAACTTTGGTTACTTTAATTTGTGTGCTGAATATATATAATGAGGTAAATATTTACATTGCTTGCCTTTTTCTGTTAACCCAGGTATTTTGAACATAATATCTACATAAATACATACTGAATAAACAGAGGCCTGTGGCATACAAACACAAGTGAAAAGGAATGAGCTGTTAAAAATGCAATCCTGGCAGAGGAAGAGAAGTGAGATGGTTGCAAAGAAAGACTGAAGAGGCAGGCCAACTAAAGGTGTGTTGGGGAATATCTGTGTCTATTTACCAGACAGAAAAATGTTCCAGTCATCTACACTGGAGCAATGATGAAATGACATGGCTTGAAGATGAAAAATTCTGCCCACTCCTACAGCATCCATTCTGCAGTTCCCATCCTGCAGGTGGGAACATGAGGTGGAATCAGGGAGCTCATGACTGCAGCACAGTGACACCTATTCCTCTGCCCTCCTGAGTCAGAGTCAGAAACTAAGACTTGCTTTGGTTACTCAGTAGCTCAAACAGCATTTTATTTTTTCACTACCTAGCCATTTGGGATTGAAAGCAATTTTGAATATGTGATTCATGGCTCTCCAGAATGTGTAGCATGGATAGCTATAGCTAGTAAAGGCAAACTGGAGGGCAGGGGTAGTACCTGAAACCAAAATCCGGATGCTGTTTCAGTTCCAGTTTAGCAATTACTTTGAAAATAATCTGGTCCAGAGACCAGAGCTAGCACAGATTGTGATACCCTGGACATGAATGAGATGAGCAATATATCTTAATTTCTAGCAGAAAGTCAGTAAGTTCTAGTAAGTTTGAAACTATATCCACTGGTCAATACATGATGCATACAGAGGCATATAATGAATTTAGGCCTGTCCTAATTCCCCCTCATTCCCACATTCAGGAAGGCAGGTCTCAGACTTCACTTGCAAATTCCCAAAGACCAGAAGTTTGGCTAATTGCCAAAGGTAATTCCTGGAATTATCTAACCTAATTGGTACTTCTGACAGCAAAATTCCTTGACTTTCAGGCATGCAAAGAAGCAGCCTGGTTTGAATATGAGTACCTCAATCCAGAATTTTAATGGCATTTGAGGGCTTTCAGGATCCCATTAGCAGCTCTGAACAGTACTGCATACCACCCTGTTGCTAAAACAAGCAACAAGTAATATTGCCTTCACATCTCTTGTAGACTAAAGAACTAAGGACTGACACAACAAGTATGATTCATACCTGGATTTTAGGACCTCAAGTAGGTGACTGGAGCAAAACCTGGAGTTGCTGCTGTGCATTTGAAACCGGGGGACAGCTCTGTATTTTCTTTTAACATAGAAGGGAGATGCTGTCACCATTGCTTGGCTTAGTTTGAGGGATATGTTCAAGTAAAGGCCTGGGGACCTAGGTTTGTATTACCAAGTTTGAACCTTTCTACTTGCTGTTACAGAGCTTGATGTAACCATCGTGTACAAGCTGCTCTATCCAGGGAAAGAAGAAGCAGGAGGTGTATTTTAGAGAAATGGGGGAGGCTGTCACCATTATTTCCATTTCAATCCATTGGCAGGCTAATACCAGCTGTATAAAAATTCAGGAATCTAGAACTGCTGCAGAACAGGCTAAGACTTCGACAGGTTTTGTGGGAGGGTAACTATAGGCTCCATGAACAGGCAGAGCACCCTGATCTGTGCTATGGAGGCAGCACAAAGTGTGGAAAACAAGTCTAGGGATGGATGACAGAGTGCAGCAAAGAATCTCCTTATGGCCTGTGCTGGAACTAGCCACAGAAAAGTGAAGAAGAAAAAAAAGATAAGCCCTGCTTTTGTGATTTGTCCACAAAGATGGTTCATGGAATCATTGTTAGCCTGTGTGTCGTACTGGAAGCAACTAATTTCCTTTCATGTTCCCATAATATGTATGTGATTCAGTAGAATGTTTCTTTCTTTCACCCACCCTCTGTTCTGTTGTTTGGGGAGCTTTTCACCCTCTCTTTAACCACATCCTAACTTTCGTCATGCTATAATACTTAGTTCTTGTTTCTGCCTTGATTTGTTTTAATTCTTAAAACCTCAAAGGTCATAAGGTTCATTACTTGATTATTCACAGAACCATTGGATAGGGAAGCTTCAATTTAACAATTAAGAAATGCCGTGAAGTCCAGGGAACTCAGTACCTCCTGCTTCAGTAAGGCCGTATATAACATCAGCTATGGGAAAGGAATAAATTTAACCTAGTGGGAAAAAAAATGAACTGTTCCAGAATGAAGTAAAGAAATAATTTATTTTGTTTTTTGTATTTTATTTTATTTCATTTTCCCTAGTGGTCAGTTTTTCAGAGTACCCTCTCTGGATAATGGTAAAAACAAATTAAATCAACATTTTCTTTCCTACCATTGTTGTTTGGTTTTAGCTACTATGACTTTGTTCATCTTCCTTATAAGGAAAACTCTAAAAGCTAATCTTAATACAGAATTTTACAATGTTTACTGAGCTGCTTTTTAAAAATTTTCTGAGCATGTAAAAGTATAATTATCGTATCCTAATAATTATAACAGACGACATTTCTCTTCCTCTTCACAGTGTTTGATCTAAACTGAAAATTTCTGATCTTCTTGTCAAAGACAGAGCTGTTTTCTTGGGAATATTTTGAACTTTGATGAAAGTTTTATGACACTTCCAACAAAACATGCTGCTCGTTAAAGTTTTATAGCGAGAGAGCTCTATCTGCATTGTTTTGAAATTGTAAATATCACATAATTGTCATCAATGAGTAGCTGATGAAATACCTGTTCCCAGAAGCTTGTGTCTGCAAACGGGAGTTTGGTCACAGATGAATAGCTGCTTTTTCAGTCCCAGGGTTCCAAGGCAAGGCTCTTTTCATTCTGTCATGGTGATGGTCCCAAAAGTCAAACCATGATGAAACTGATGATTTATTTATAATATTTTGCAAGGCGTTTGCAGAGGAAAAAAATTTTGTAAGTCTAAAAATCATATTCACTTTCTCTTTGTCCCACGAGATACCAGGGGATTAGTGTCCCATTAGTTTCCTTCATCCAGTTTTTATGAGTCAAAACTTACACATCTGTCTTTGGATAGTAATGGATAGCTATGGTTCCTCAGTGATATGAACATTAGCTGCAGAACTGTTTTATTGTAGGACATCTAGCTCACACAACTGCAGTTGACACAAATGCTAATTCCCCTTAATATTTAAGCCTTGGGGAGTCCTTAAAACAAACAGACCAGAAGACTTTAAATGTGTATATATATTTTTCAATATTTAAAAAACTTACTTGACACATTAGTTTCAAATCTCTTGGCGTGTGTTGTAGCTTTTCTGATAATTGTGGAGAGAAAATACTGCATTCAATGAAACATTGTTCCTTTTCAGAAGCACTCGAGTAATTTGACTCCCAGACAGAACAAGGTTTTATCTTGTCATTATGAAGACTACATGAAGATATAAAGATGTTACTCAGACAAATTGGGGTTTTTTTTAAGAGACAGCCTAATTAAAATTAGAACATTATTATTTAATATCATCTAATGAGAACAGATAACATTTTTCTTCCCTTCTAGCTGCATGAGGAATGCCAGTTTCCTTCCAACTCCATGGGATGTGCACACACTCTGAGGAAGCAGATCATCACTCTCAAGGGCTACATAGACCATGCAAAGCCCAAAGCAGCAAGCCAGGTGAGTTAAATGGAAGTCAGAATATTTTACCTCGGATGGGATGTGTACTTCAGGTACTGACAAGTGGTATTTCTCCCGAATCACCTCCTGGAGGTGTGCTTTTTTGTCTTAATTGGCAATGTAGGGAACCTGGGGAAATTGTGTCTGAACTGAGCTAAGTTTGCTGTCTAGAGTTAGTGGTGTGAATACCTCTAACACTCATAAAAGTAGAACATAGGTGTTCATTTAAATCGTAGTGCTGGCAGTACTTGCAAAACAATGATAATCACAATATAATTACAATCCATATCATGGGAAAGTTATATACACAAAAGCATTAGAGTGATGATAAACTTGAGAAAGACAGATTTAAGGAAATGAGGGAGCGCATAGAAAATGCCCTAAGGAAAAGTAAACTCCTTGCATATGGCATTTCTGCTCCTTAAGGAAATAGTAATAGTGTCTCTGGAGGTGGTGTGCTACTGAACAAAATGAGAATAGGAATAATTTACATAGCTACATAGCAAATTTCAAAGAACTTAATTGAGAACAGATCCTTCAAAAATCTGACTCACTGTAGACAACAGATAGGAAAATACAGTAAACAAAATGGGGTTGTGAGGAATACAAGAAAAATCAAAACATATTTTCAGAGTAACTAATGAATAGAAATAAATCTTATCTACAAATACAGATATTAAAATAGATACATTAGAATTGGTGGATAAAATGCTATTTTGCTAGTAAAGGTGAAGTATTATCAGAGATTGTCAGAAAAAAGGAAACAAAACCAAAGATCTGGGAAGATTGATGCTAGGCCTAAAGTTACTCTGACTGAACTCAGTTAAAAAATGTCTGAAGACCTAGAACTTTAAAAGGCCATGACAAATTTGAGAAATGCTCTGAAGCAAGCCAACCAAACAGAAGACACTTCCTACACATATATATATACATATATACATATATATGTATATACATATATATTTATACACACACACCCCCTTGTGTAGTAGTAATTGACCTCAGATGTAAACAACAGGAAAAAGAGGGTGTGTGAATATTCAAGAAGATGGATCACAAGGCATGAAAGGCTGGCCGGTGAAGGTATTGAGATGAACCAAGCCCAGGGAAGACAATTGTAGTTTAAAAGAGCTGTTTTAGGAACTAAAGAGGATAACACAAAGGAAAAAAGGGTCTGAATGTGAAGTAATGTGCATGACGTAGGAAGATGACAGAACAACTTCTAGATTTCCCCACTGACTCAGCTCAGTTAGCTTGCTGTTTTTCTAGAAACCTAAGAAAAAAATCCTTTGCTGAAAGCAGCTTCAGGGAAAAAACCCAAACAATATTGGAATGCATAAAGGCAGAATGGAAGAAAATACTGAGGAAAATTGTATAATATATGTTTGTAAATGAGTGGTGAAGGTTTATTTGAGTTATAATGCTTATCTCTCTAAATACTGAAAATTATTTGACTCACTGAAACATTTTCTTTTATTAAGAGAGTTTGAAATAACTCATAGTACTATTTTAGAGAAGAAATAAAGACTGCAGTAGGCAGAAAGCTGGCTTATAATTAATTTGCTTATTTAAGTATTTAAATACTGAATTAGAGTTGAAATATCTATACTACAAATATTTTTGCAATAAATACTGTAAAACTCATTTTAGAAACACAAATGTGTTTCCAAAATGACTAATGCCTCTAGGAGTTGATAGCTTTCCTTGCACTGGCTGTAACTTAAATAAGGAAATTCTTTCCTATTCTTTTCCTTAAATTTGATGTGCCAGAAGCATGCACTTAGTAACAAAAATGCTGAAACCTCTAAGTATTGAAAAATTCTTGTAATTGCAATGGCATAGCCCCTGATAGGACCATTTTGTATTTGGTAAAATTGGGTCCGGAGAAATATAGAGTCAGATTTCTTTTTAACCGCAGGTTATAAGACATAAAACTATTAATAAACATGGGAGTCTGCTTGAATCATGTTTATCTTCTGGTTAGGTGATCTGGGCATTGCTATTGGTAATTATTACAGATGCCTAATGAAGCACAAAGTTAAAAAACGGTGAATAAATTAAAATCTAAGGATTCAGTGCACCATCATTCAAACACTGTAATACGTAGCCTTTCATATATTTTCAAGTGAGTTATCTCTTGAGCGTAGCACTGTGATGATAGAGGCACAACCACTGTTCTTGATTCACTTGGCCTTGTCCAGGGACAGGTGTGTCTTGGGGCCAGCTGGCACTGGTTCCATCAGACACAGGAACAGAAGCCACCCCTCTAGCACCCCATCAGGTACAAAAACCTTGCCATGCAAACCCAATACCACATATGCACTCACATCATATTTTATAATACAAGTGCAATTATTTCACACTCGTAGTGTCAAATAAGAAAAATTTTTAAAAATCCTGAGTTGTATTGGTAAATTTAAATGTTTTGCTTCTGTGTCCTTTCTTTCATTATCTTTTTCTCTAAGACATACTAGGAGCAGTCTTCTATTCTTTCCATGCCAAGTCCCATCAATGGGAGTTAGGGCTGGTTTGCTAATTCAGGTACAGCCTTGCTGCAAGTCGTGTTGTGCCACAGGCTTAGGAAGGCTTTTCCCCTCAGTATGAAGGGCTTATTAAAAAAAGAAATGAGGAGCTACTTAGCTCCTCCAGCTCACTGCTGTAATTAAAAATATATGACGTTTCAAAAAGCCAAGTCAAAGTGCTATGAACTATGCTTGCTTGTCAGATGGAGGTAAAACAAACAGTACCTGCTTTGTTTCCAAGGCCTGACACAGCCTTTATACTTTGTGACCTTTTCCAAGCTCCTAATGATCTCAGGTAAATGACTCTCTTATCTTGTATTTTTCTGTATCTGCTGCTTTTGGCATGAGTGACTAAAACACAAGGATGCAAAAATACTGCTATAAAGACTCTACCCCTCTATAAATATTACATAATGGGTGTGTCCCAAATGAGAAATAATGTCAGCTTCATGAAAATGCAAGAGTAAAAAAGGATGAAGTACCATGTTACAGCCTCTTAGCCTAGAACATGAAGTTTCTAGACATCTGTTATGTAGCTTACGAGGATGAGCTGCCAGCATACACAGAAACTAGTCATGGATGAAGTCACACGTTGACTCAGTGAAACTTGGGCATTAATGCTGCAATGCTTCCAAAGCATTCTCTGTAGGAAATCCACACAGAGATGTGGGATGAAGTGGTAATATAAAATGAAATTTCTCGCTTAAAAACTGCTCCAGTCTACATTCAGGCATCAAAATATTGATTTTATTTTCAGGAATGCTGAGCATCAGCTTGACTAAATTGAAATAATATTGTGAAACACCACTGAAATTAAAACAACAAGTTAAACTTGCAAGTTTAGATACATGCAAACAACTGCAGATATATAAAGAATGACAATAATTCTCATAAAAGGCATAAAAGGAGAAACAAAGCAGGGATAGATATTCAACCTCTGTTTAAAAGCCTGGCATCCACTATAACCAGTGTATTTTCCTACCTCTGTCTAATGCTTAGGGTCTTGTGAGATACTCATTTGTAGTCCATATGACCCTCTTGGTATCCTGCCTACTTTTACATATAAAGTGCACATGTAAGATATTTGGCATTCTGCTTCAACGTGGAAATGAAGTCTATTATCATTTCAATATAATGAAATAGAAACTAGAGCTTGGACAATTTTTAGTGCAATTCAAAGTGAATCCTGAATCACCTCCTTGTGGCTATTTACTTAGGACTAAGTTCTGCAGAAATCAGCTTGCAATTTCACTATTAAAAATTACTTAAAGTGAATTTCTGAAGGAAACTTGAGTTAGGATTTGAGTTGAAACAATTAAGTCTCTTAATTCTTGGGAGGGTCACAATGGCTAAATAATTTCATTCCTCTTCTGCCCCCTTCCTTTTTCCCCCCAGCAAAGTGACTTGTGTAATTGACTTCATACCACAAGTGGACACAGATTTGGGGTCACTCACTTCTATGATGAGAGTCAAGAACTGCCAGATTCCTACCAAACTACAAATGCAGAGAAATTATATTGTGTATATAATGAAGAATGAGACTAAAATAGACATGGTTTTGTTTGCACCTCTTGAAATGATTTTATTTTTAATGTCAGGACTTCTTGTCACTGCTTTGTACCTAATGTGCTGAAAAGATTAATACTGGTCAGTGTGCTGGTTTGGGCCAAATTCAGGGAAACGTCCAAAAGGAACGTCTCCTCAAAGGAAGGCAGGTTATAGCCGCTCCTCCCCCACCCAGGTTCGGGAAAGAAATATTCCTCGGAGGAATGTGAAAGAGAAATTAAAAATTATTTATTTAACAAACACACAGGAAAAGAATAATAATGCTAAATAACGAAATCTCTCACTGTGGAGAGAAAACCTGAAAGGTTTTAGAGCCCTTCTGTGGGTGTGGTCTCTGTCCTCCTCCTCGGAGCTGGGTCAGTGTGGGGGGCTCCCTCCAGGCCAGGGGAAGGTCCCCCAGCAGGGTTCTAATGTTCTGGTGTTCTGAACCAGTCCAGAAGAGACAAAAAAAAAGAACCCGAAGTCCCAGAAAAACAAGGTTTAACTCTCCGTCTCTCTCCGAAGAAACAGAGCTGAAAATGATGGCTGAAAAGAAGGAAGAGTGCTTCCTCCGCTCTTCTCCCCACACCAGAGGAACGGAGAGCAGTAGTGACCTTGAAGCACAGACTGCTTTGAAAAAGTTTGTCTGGCCCTTTTTTTCTTTCTCTCCCCTCTCTTGGGCTCAGTTTAAAGGCACAGAAAGGCACAGGAATCATGTCTGGGCAAAGAGCGATGATGAGGGATACACATCATAAAGTCACCCCAAGACAGTGAGTTTAAAACTGGCTGGCTTGTGACAGATTCATGGATGTTAGAATGACAGTTGTATTTAATAGTGATTTCAAATAATTTTACTTCAATGTGAATGTGTATGTAATATAGAATCCTGATTTTGAACATAAGTCAGACCAGTTAGTGTATTATAGACATCTGATTGTAGTAAAATAACCAAAACTCTGGCTGTCCTAGGGCATGCACAGTTCCCACTTGAAACACATGCCTAATTTCCCTTTCAGCTGCAGCCAGAAAGTAAGGGTTAGGCACGATAATGCCCGAAAACTTTCTCATTATAAAGTCAGATTATGATCAGAAGACGGAACCAGCCTTTGGGAGAAATGAATTGTCCAGTAACATAGTTTTTGTCTCTGTGGACCCTCTGCTTGTGAAAGTTACTTCTGCCAATAGCTGCTACTGTCAGTGGACATCTAAGACTTTTTTAAAAAAGATAACATCATATCATACAAAACTAGCACCTCTTGCTGGGAAAATCATGGGTCAGTGAATGCTTGAAATTAATGCCACCACAGTGTTGTCTGGTTATGCACAGGGATGTTTTTGTTGGAAATTCCCACCTTTCTGCTGTTGGAAAGGAGACCACTGAGCTAGAAGTTCATTCAGAAGGGCCCAGAAGAGTGGTTTTAAATGTCATGATCTTACAGCAAAAGGGTTTTGATCAGAGCATGGTATCCAAGACTGAAAATTTAGAAATGCATTTCTTCACTTTTGATGTTCTGCATTTTCCTACGGAACTGGATAATAAAGTCCTTCAGGAGTTGTGGTCAAATAAATATTTGTGCAGTTATCTCTGTGAATGTTACCTAAAAAAGAAAAATTGGAAGGTTAAAAGAAGGATATAACTTTTTTTCTTCATTATAATGTTACTTCAAGCAAAGGCATACATGTTTCAGAAAATAGAATGGTTCACAGTTTCCAAGGATTTGTTATTCTGCTTATTATCATCTTAACCTTAAATTTCAAGGGACCGTCAGTCTGAACCACATTATTCATGTTAATCCTTCTTCCTGATTCTAAAATACAGATAGTCTAATTACAGAACAAGAGAAACTGTATAGGAAATCTTTTAACTAACGGAGACAGTTGCCATTTTAAAATCTGACCATTAAACATTCCAGCATTTTTTGTCCTGATCATTAAAAAGGATTTTTGAGAGAGTTCAAATGAAATACTGCTCTAGAAATTAGTTCATTGTCTGAAGAAAAAGAGTAGTCCATATGTTGTGTAATAATAATATGTTCCAGATTTTGCTAAATTTAGCCTGTGGTTCTTTGAGTGCTTTCTGGTGTGTTGTGTATGTACATATATAGATCTTATGCCTCAGAGATGAGGATGATTAGCAGAATACAGTACTGGCTGCTCTTGACAAGTAGTAAATATCTTCCCTCTCACAGAATAGTCTTGTAACGTAGTGCTTGGCCATGTCACAGCAGTTTAAAAGCAGTATAGATGCACTCAGTATGACAGTACCATCTGTATTCTTGGAAGAATACTATTATGATGCATTTATTATTATTTTTGTAACCACAGTAATCTATATTCTTCAGCAAATTTGAATCCTGAAAAATTTGGACTTAATTATCAGTTTGCCTCCATGGCTTATAATATGGATCATATTTGCTACATAATACAGCTTTAACGAGTGAAGATAATAAATCAGAAAGTTTATGGGTTTTGCAAACTCGTATTTTGTCTTTATGTATTCTTCTGATTACTGTTGATCAATTTCTGACCATTTCTGTATGTACTGTATATTCAAAATCACTCAACTATCAATGCATTCAACAGGAAAGACATTTGCCCTTAGATGTAAAAGGAAATTAAAATGTGTTTCATAGAGTGGTGAGGGGCAGAGAGAAAGGTTAAAGTTTGTTGCTCTGCAGATTGTGGTGGTTTCAAACAGGGGAAAGACACAGCCCCGGGAAAAAAAGTTCAGGAAGGCATAAGACTTCATAGAAAGAAACTGTTTCTGCCATTTCCCCTAAAAAAGAACCCGGATTAAAGATGCTCTGCTGCAGGATCAGGTAGAAGACTGAGAGCAGTACAAAATATTGGGGAAGGTAGATAAACTTCTTGTGGTGTCTGAAAAGATACATGATATATTAATTGGTTTAATTGCAGTGGAATTAAATGAGATTTCTATTTTGAGTTATTATCTTGCATGAGACAGTATCTGAGAGTGATTAATAGGTCTCAATAAGTTAAGCATGAAGCTGAGAAAGATCATTAGCACATCATTTACAAAGGCACATTTTTTTTTTAAACCAAGAAAACTGTGGCTTACTCCTCAGTGAACTATCCAGTTAAAAAAAAAAAAAGGTTAGAACAAGCTAAAATTAAATCATGGACTCCAAAACCTGATGTTACTGAGAAAAGCAGTGACCCTTGTAGAAGGATTTAGGAGAACCAAAATTTTAGAGACTTGATAGCAGTTTTCAACTTTTTACTACCTGAAACTAAGTAGCCATATCACTGCCACCTGGAAAGGAACCAAATAATTTGTCTCCACATTCATTATTTTTAAAGAAAACACCAGCATTCATTAGAGGCAGCTGAAAAAAGTATCTGTCGTGTGAAAAATTTTAAAGATGGGTGGGTTTTATCTGCTGATGGTTTTTACATCTTTTTATGTCAAAGGGAGAGGACGGGTGGGATGTATTCTCTGTGGGACTCTGGTCCAGAACTTAAAAGATCCATTACTGTTCATTGAAGGTAGGGTCTTGCCGGATGTGAAGTTACTGTTGACTAATAGCCCTTCATTGTTCTGTATCTCAGACCTACAAATTATGGGGAATAGTGTGTAAATGTTTCTTAGTTACCCTTCTCCCTCACAAATACAGCATAATAACTAGTCGTGGAGGTAAGTAACTTCAATTTAATGTGTACAGAAGGTTGGAGGGTATAATTGAATCTGATAGGACTGTTTGATGACTTATATGAAGTTCTAGAGGTGGGAATGATTTTAATTCTTTTTCATTCTATTTCATTGCATTCTCTTTGCTGGACTGGATATTGAGAGTATTAAAGGAGTGACCTGATGTGCTGCTGCTCTTCAGCTTATGCCTCAAGAGCTCAGCACTGAACTCTTCTCTCTAGGCTGCTGTGGAGCTGAGCCAAGTAGTCCAGAAATCCCCGCTTTAGCTGGTGAGTTTCCATTTTATTTCTAAACAGTGAAAACTAACTGCATTCTCCGAGTCTTTATGTGCCCTTTACCCTGACTGTAGGGACTCAGCTTCATTTTAGTAGCTCACAGGAAAATGGTGGTGGGTGGAGTTTGGACTTGTCTGTTTTGTTTTGGTTTGGTTTTTTTTTTTCTTTGTGCTACTCTGTGTGTAGGAAGCACAGTCTGTATGTTATTCTTAGATTTAACAAGAACCTCGTAAAATATGTTCTACCAAACCTAACAATAGACACTTTATTGAGAGTTCCAACTCCTACTGCCTTTGTGTACCAATAAGCTACAGCAGTGGAGCCTTGCCTTAATTTAAGATAGTTATAAAGCGTGACAAAATTAAAGAGAAAACAAAGGAACACTTAACTGAGCTGTGGTGGTGCTGAGTGATCTTCTGTCATGACTCCATAGAAGAGGGGAAATTGTTGATAGATGAAGCACTGCAATAAAATCATTGACAGAAGAATATGGGAAACTGAGTATATGTTTATTAAAATGAACTTGTTTCAGACATACCTGGAGTATGAATTGTACTATTGAGTCAGGTGAAGTCAGTCACTCTCAGCAAGATTTGAAACATAGGTATGCAGTAAATCTTTAACCTTGAGCTGAATGATTATCGTTAAAAGATAGTGTTGTTTTGTCTCTGTAACTACTTAAGAAGGACACAGTAATTTGGCCTTCCCTTTCATGCAGATTCTTAAGTCCATAAACTCTATAATTCACAAAAATAAAATGTCAGGAGTCCCTTTTAAGTTTTTTTTTTCCATTGAGTATGTTTATACAATGAATTTCAAGCTGACTGCTTTTTGAAAATTATTAAAACAAGTTCTGTTAAATGCAACTTGTCAGTGAGGGAGGGATTGCTAGCAATTCCTCAGTGACTGGTGATTGTATTACCTTGCATCTGGAATGTACCAGTGGAACACACCTGAAATGGTCATGAAGTCAGGAAGTTTTGCATCCTTTTTTTGTAATCCTAGCTATTAGATACAGCTTTTTCTATTCTGAGATCCTGGCACAATGTTTCTGAGCAAATAGAAATGTTCGGATTTATTTTGAGAATAAACATAAAGTGTTGAGTTTATATAAAGTTATGAAAGTTGATGTTAAAACTCCCTCGGTTCCACTACTTCAGTTTACCTATATTTGCTAAAAGTGAGCAGTTGGGATTATATCCTGAAGGTTAAAAATCCACACCTTGAAGCCTTCAACACTGCATGCCCGTTTCTCATGTATTCATAATACGCAATGGAATTTTGTATCCTTGTAACCAGGAAGCAATTTGAGGACAGTCTCTGGGACTTGGAAAATAATAGCAAATTTCAGTTTTACTTTGATATTTCATTTCATGACAGCCACAAGAAATAGCCTAAAATAGCTCTCCTCTTCAAAGAGGAGAGTGGATTCCCAAGAACAGATGTGGTTTTTGCAGTGCTCCTGCCAGGTATGATTTGGATAGCACTGTCATTAGCCTTTTTTCACCCAGTTTATGAATTGTCTCTGGCATTGTGTTCTTTAATCTTATTGTAGCTCAGCATGGCTTTGGCTAAAACTTATGCTGGAGCCTCTTGTTCCTCTTGATTACAGTTGCTATTGTTATTTTTAATGTCTAATTACTGACAGAGAAACTTAGTTTCCTTGTTGTTCCCTCCTATGGTTGCCTTTCTGATGAAATTCAGACGTCCATCTGGCATGGACTAGTGTAACTCCATAAAAGTCAGTGTTGATTTACACCAGAGAGAGGACCCTTGCTCACAAAATATTTGGGAGTTCTTGAGTCAGTTTTCTATGTTTTCATAAGGTCCATTCAGTTTTGTTGTTGTGGTTTAATGCAACAGAAATAATACAAAGAATTAATGTGTCCCCCGTTGTCCTCATCACCTCATGGGATAAGTACCACCATGGCATTCTATGCGTACATGTGTGTTTTAGCAGAACATGATTATGGTGGTTTTGTGACTAAATTGTGGGATTAATTTGGTCAACTTGCACAACTTGCAGTTGCTTTTCTTCCTGATTTAGAGACACATTTCTATGTTCCATTTTACCCCTCCGAAACTGCAGGCAGTGCAACTGCCCCCACCAGGGCAAGAGAGCAATTATCTAAGTGCAGGGTTTTTCTACAGATAAAAGGTGTTCAAAATTTCATTTAATGGAAAGCCTCTAAGTTTCAGTGGTTAAACTACCTTGGAGAAATGTGAATGATTACCCTAGAAATAACAGTATCATATTAAAGCAATTTGATTAAATGTTAACTAGTAGTCTACGTTTCGTTATTCAAGAGAACTCATATTTGGTTAGAAATCTTCACATTTAAGTCTGCTTGGCTGTTAGTAAAAAGATGAGAAGGGTTCTGTTCCCTTCTCATTTTCACTTTTTATGTATCTTGAAAGTGGAACACTATTCAAGCTTTCATTTTTTTTTTGATAGGATATTTTCCATGCTTTGCCTGATATTATTGAATCAGGCTTTTTTAAACAGATAAGCATTTATTTATTAAAATTTTATTTTTTTATGGTTTTGTCACATTGCGAAATGTACATTTGCACTATATGTTGCCCTTTACCTTTTTTGTGTGCTCCACAATTCAGTATTTTGTATGTGTACTGTACCAACGTGTTGAAAGACTTAGCTAACGCAATAAGAGTTGCAACAGTATTATTGTGAGAGAAAAAATAGGACTTCAACACAACATTAACTCTGTTAATATTTTATTTGCTAAAGCATATGTCAGCAGAAGTGAGTTTACCTTCTAAAAATTGAATCAGAACTGCAGGGTTTGCATGGGTATGTGAGTAAATTTTTGTAATTAACTGGCACATCATTAAAACTAAATTGTATTAATATCTAGACACACTTAACACTAACCATTAAAGAAATTCAGCAATTATCACTGGAAAAATCAGTCACATTTTGAAGATAAATAGTAAATAGAAATATCATTTCTCCCTTTGATTAAAACTCAATGAAGCATCTTAATGTAGCCTCTTGCACTTTATTTTACACTTTAGAAAATGATTTTTAGAAGTGTAATCAAAGTTTATCTGCTTGCAGTAATGGCAGCATCCTTCTTTTCTAGGCAATGGAACACTGGAGCATCAAATACTTACTTGTGATCTTGCTTTCTCTGCAGGGCTCCTATATCATTCGAAGCATTCAACCTAGACCAAAATTAAGATTTGCAAACAAAGATTTTCATCTTGTAAATGATATTTTTTTTTTCCCTTAAGTGGCTTAACCTTCAGGTAGCCCAGTAATTAATAGGTGTCATTTCTGAATTGGCTTTTCCAAAGAGGAAAAGAAAACATGACTACTGGGCAATGCCTGTCAATCAGACATAGAACCCTCTAATATACTGGAGATTAGACCACAAGCCCTTTCTTCAGGCAATTCATTTGTGTGCAAATCTAGAGGTAATTCAGCTTTAGAAAGGTTTTAAGAATAGAAGACATTAACAATAATCAGAATATTTTTCTTAATATTTAGGTACTGTGTGAAAAACCTCCCCTCATTCTAATTTCTTTCATTTGTGTGAAGTATTTTGGGGATGAAACTGAGTACAACTAGTTACAGTCAGACAAATCAATAAACTGAAGTCTGATTTCAGGATGATTTATGTTAGAAATGTGTGTTAGAAATACAACACAACACTGCTTGGCTTGGAAATTTTATACTTTTTAAATTCAGAATTCTAAAGCTCAATGAGAGAAAATAAAAAAAGTAAAATATTTATTGGCCAACATAAAAATGTGCAGTGTGCAATCTCTGTAGATCCTATGGATTCCAAAATTTTCATGCCCCAGCTGAATTGCTTTCACCTGAAGATGTTTATTGGCACAAAACCAGTATATCTAGTGTATATGTTTGAAAAGATTGAGGTAGGTATGAAGAAATGAGAGACACAATGGCTTCAGAACATTTTAGGAGATGGTTGCAGAGAAGGAAGGACTTCCTTTGTGATCCATTAATTTTTTTTGAAAGCTCACTGCCTGAGGCATAACTAAAATATTCCACTGACATTAGATTTAGGTAAGAATAAATTCCCCCCTCTCCAGCTGAGATACCTGGCTGTAATTAGACTGGTGATGCAGTAATGTTTGGCAGCAGTTTGCAAAGCCTCTGCAAGGTCTTTTAGTGATGCTCTATCACAGTTGAAATATTCTTTCTATTATCACTTTGCTTAGAAAAGTAGAAAAAAAGAGGAACGGACTTCACTGAACACTAACTTAACAATTTTATGTCCTCTATCTGTTCCTCTTATCTGTTCTGACATGGTGCTATTTCCACTAGGCTGAGTAAGAAAACATGAACCTTAAAATTGCATCTGAGTGGTAAGTACTAAGGAGGAAGAGGAACTACTTATATTAAGGGATAATGTGTGCTGAAAGGTTTCTGTTAGCTATCTGTGATGAAAATGAAAGCAAAAAATTATTTACCTACCACATGCTGATTCATAATTTGATCACAAAGCTTTATGTGTTTATTTGCTGCCTTTAAAAATCATTATTCCTTGCTAGGATTTGACTGTAGAGGCCTTCGGTCTGCTACAACGTCACCTTGCACAGAGTCAGCATATCAACCTAAATCTGAGTGAGAAATGGAGAAATGGAGCCAGTGGAGACATTAAATATGGGAGTTTGTTTTGGTTGGTTTTTTCCCCCAATATTACAGAGGCCTCAGACAGCACCATTATCCTTGATATCTCCTCCTTAACTGCTTTTTGTGCGTCATCTGCAAGTTCTAAGTTTTGGAATTTCCTTCTGTGTTTCTTGTGGTATGTTAAGAAATGTTTGATAAACCACAATGGACGGAGACTGCAGTAAACCTCTGTCTTGGAACCTCAGTAACTAGAAAAGAAAATTATATTTAGAAATTAAAGACAGAGATGACTTCCTATTAAAATAATATATTAGAAATAAAGATCTTCCAAAGATTTTTGTTTTACTTCCCACCCGTGACTAAACTGCAATGTAGATTAAGTGGTGTACGCTGTAGTCACATCAATATCTGTATTCATTCAGAGGCAAAAAAAAACCCCTTTAATGTTTCTGAAAAAAACCCCAAAACTTTGGTTTAAGAGATGCACCTGTAGCAAATAGGTTATTAACAGAAAAGGTGTTGAAAACAGGAAAGGCCATAGAGCTCTTTTAAATGGGGAAAAATTATTGGATGATAGAAGCTGGCTGTTGAACCAGTGCTGGAGACAAACCTGCTCAGAAAAAGCACAAACCTACATAGAACAACTGAAATGAGAATCTGAATAAAATGTACTCTAAAAATCCCCTTAAAATCAAGAATAGCTGCATGTGAAGTAATGAATGTGATCAACATTATAATTTTTGGCTCGCTCACAGTTTGCTCTACATCTTAGGATAGCAATTTTGTAGCTGTAGGCTGCAGTACCAGAACAGGGCTGTCCCTGATACTGCTCTGCGGGTGGCTTTTATAAT
Organism: Falcunculus frontatus; assembly: GCA_013398115.1. Lineage (NCBI taxonomy): Eukaryota > Metazoa > Chordata > Aves > Passeriformes > Falcunculus > Falcunculus frontatus. The sequence continues at coordinate 294,128 of VZRV01003103.1, read as the reverse complement.
TTGTGCGATATCTGAGCCTTGCAAGCACTCCTGTTCAAGCTTTGAGAAAACACAAACTTCCAGGGGTGGAAGTTTGCCTTGTATTTTTTGCATTCTACTTGAACCACTGCCAACTGACTTTTAAATCACGTCCTCAAAATGCTTCAGAATTCTCTTGCAGTATTTGTGAACACGAGTGACCATTTCACTGAGTCTTTTTAAGAATCTCTTCTGTGTGTATTTTTATACCAAGCTGCAAGCACGTTGTATTCTGACTTGGCTATGTAATAGCATCGGAAGGAATTATTCTGCCACCTTCTAAAATGGTATGTAGGAGTGGTGGAAATTTTTGTTTAAACATTTTCATTTTGGGGACGAATATTCTTTGAAACAAGCTTTCTGTGACATGTCAGTTTTGAGTGATAAAATTTTATGATACATTTTCTTGTTAAATGGAAACATTCTGACAACTCCCCTTTTCTTAGAAAAACAGAGAGGGTGGACTTGGCATGAAGCTAAATTGGCGGAGACTCAAGTCCAGCTATTGATGTCTGACTATCTGTCTCAGGTCTTCCAACTACCAGAAGAACATTTTAGCCATTTTCTGTTCTGGAATAGTGTTGTTGCTTTGCTCTCCTTTGCTTTGTTTCCATTTTCTTCTAAAAATATATTATTTTCTTGATGCATTGAGAGAAATAAATAGAGGGAAACAACTGTAACTAGGGTGAGATGGAAAACATGCTTATCTGTACATCTGAATATAAGTGTGGCAGTATATATGAACACCTGTAGTAAGTGGAAAAATATCTCCTCTCATTTTCACACAGCTTTTAGTTCTTTATTGGGGAATGAAATGAAAAAGGCAGAATGGAGAAGAAGCAATAAAAATAACACAAAGCTAAAACCTGACAGAGTTCATCTTCTATAAACCCTGAAGACCTTCAAACAATTTATTTGGTAGCGTTAGTGCACTTTCAAATTACAAACTGGAAAAAATATTTCCAAAAGGCGCTGTGATTCCTTTTATATGAATATATCAGGCTGGTGTGGTTTGTTGCACTGTGTCACAGTATGAATTTTTCTCTGGTTTATTTAATGTTGTAGGGTGCTCTGTGCTGTCATCTCACTGCAAGAAATACATTGAGATACTGAAAAATGTGTGGGGCAGTAAAGCTGGTAAAGGATCTGGAGCACAAGTCTTATTGGAATGGCTGAAGCAGTGGGGGTGTTTAGCCTGGAGAAAAAGAAGCTCATGAGGGACCTTATTGATGTTTGTAACTATCTGAAAGGAGGTTGTAGCCAGGTGGGAGTTGGCCTGTTCTCTCAGGTAACTAGTGACAGGATGAGAGGAAATGGGCTCAAGTTTCACCAAGGGAGGTTTAGATTGGATATCAGGAAAAATTTCTTCACCAATAAGATTGCCAGATATTGGAAGAGGCTGTGCTGGGGAATGATTGACTCACTGTCCACGGAGATATTTAAATGACATGTAGATGTGGCACTTAGAGACATGGTTTAGTGGTGGGTTTGGTAGTATTGGATTAATGGTTGGACTCCATCTTAGAGATCTTTTTCAACCAAAACCAATCTATGATTCTATATTAATTCTTGGAGTACAAATTAATGCATCTGAATCATGTTTGAATTTTCCTTTTTAAAGACTGACTCGACTGCTATAGTGGTGGGTTAGATAAAGCTAAAGCTAAAGCTAAAGGTACTTCTCATTCAATTGAAAAATGCTTTCAAAGAGAATGAAATTATTGTTCTCTGTGGTAGTGTACAGGCACCATGAGTCTAAGCAGACACACAGTGTCAGTTTTGATTTCACTGTTCTTCATTATTTTTCAGTATAAAAGTCAAGATCTTATTGCTGATGAAAGTGAGCATCAAGCAGTGAAATGTCAGGTTTCTAAACTGCTACCTCCCGATGAAGTTTCCTTCCTTTTTGTCTGTCTTGAAGAAAAGAGAGTAAGTGGGTAGAAGGCTGTTGTGCTGTCAGCTACAAGAGGAGGCTGAGCTCCATGCAGGGTTTCTGGTAGTTTTGCTGCTATTAGGAAGCTTTTGCTAGTCAGGAGGGGAGGTAGGCTTGACATCAGGAAAATACAGACACTTTAAAAAATAGAAGATTAATAAAACTTTGAAAGCTACTTGGATATCTGGCTCTTTAGGGGCAGGATAAGCGGCCAGCATCTGGTAGAAAATATTTAAGAAGGTTTAGGGCAAAAAATGTGTTAAAATAATGCTGCTGCTTGTTAAATTACTGTGAGGCCTCTGTGGAATGCCTTGCTTTCTAATTGCCATCAGATTTGTTATTTTCTCTACCAAATGTGTTAAAATAAGAATCTCGCAGTAAAGAATCTCACAATAAATTTGTGGCACCCTTGTTAATATGTGTTATACGCCAAAGGATATACTTGGCTGAAATAAAGATCTTGTTTTCTAGATAGTAAAAGTCTGCTGTCTGTTGTGATTATATTTGTGTTTCCTGTGAAGAAGAGAAAGGATTTTTTCCTCTAGCTGAGAAGCTTCTAAATAATCAGAATTGTATACTTTAAATGTTAACCACCCTGTGTTGATAAAGACTGGGGCATTATAATCACTGCATTCTGATTCTGTGTCCTGCTGCTGCTGGTCAACCTACACTGCCTGGTAGGTGAAGTTTGCTGGCTTAGGTCATCAGTTTCCATCATTAGAAGAGGAAACCGTACATATATATATGTAATATATCAAAGGTTAATAATGAAAGACGTTTACAGATGAATGATATTTTATGCATTTATCAATGTCAGGCGGATAAGTCAGAAAAAAATGTCTTTCAGATATTGAAAAAAATTGCATTTGCTCTTACACGATGATGAGTTTTGGAAACAAAGGTTTAAGCTTAAAAAATGAACCCAAAGTTTCCGGTATGTTGTTGGATGTTTATGCTATTGTTTATTATTACATAATTTTTGTGGCCTCTGATGGGTCATCTGTGCCTACAACAATGCTTAAAAATCTCTGCTGAGGCCCACCCCAGCCCCAAGTTCCCAGCTATGCAGTTGGTTAAATATAAATGGCAGAGGGTGAGGGGAGGGGGAAGAAAGTGAATAATAGCTCATTTTTCCATGTGAATCCAAATAAAAGAGCAAGCACATATGCAAACTCTTCTTGGCAAGTTTTGTTTACTTAGAAGCTTTAGGCCCCAGTTTCTCTTGCATAGTTAGCCCGTTCATTTTCATTTTTGTTCCTTTCCTAAACATGTGCATTTTCTGTACTTCAGCAACTGATGTTGAATCTTAGATAATCTTCTGCTATCTGTTATGACCTGAGCCTGAATAATCAATGAATGAATTTGATAAATTCTTACGTACATATTGAAGCACTTGATATTAATCAGGATATAATTTCTTATGAATAAGATAATATTAGTATTCTGTCAGTCATTTCATGTTCCATGCATGATTAGAACTTCATGTCAAAAGAGAGAACAGCCATCTTAAGAGCAGAACAGTTCTTGTTAAAAATCACAAAAGAAGGGATTTTAAAGTTAGAAGGCATTGTGAATCTTTTTCATGAAATCTAATAACATGACTATATGTAACTAATAGATAGCTTTCCATAACCTCCCAGCAATTTCATTTATATTTAAATGGGAAAAAATCTGCAACTTTGATCCAGTTGGTTCCTCCTCTGTTAGTCTGTATCAGAAAATAATTCCTTTCAGGGTAATATCCTTTTCACATTAGAATCTCATCCTAGTTCTTATTTGCTTATAAGCTGTATTTTGTTTTCCATTCAAAATTCTGTGTTTCAATCTGACTCTGTGCAAGACAGACAGATTGAACACTTTTGGAGATACTTGATAATGCTGATTTTTGATCTCAGTGATAGATTGTCTTTTCACTAAGCTACGAATGCAATACTCACATTATTCTTGAGTGAGACACATTTTAAGTACAGATTTTCCCACGAGACTTGTAAGCATAGTAGACAGTAATTACCTATGGAATTCTGTTACTAAGAAAGTAAGTTGTAAATGTGAAGTACATACTGTTTCAAGACACTGAGATAATATACAAGAAAAAGTTTCTTATCTAAAATGTTAATTAAGTGCCTCTGTTAATATCTTTAAAATGTACTACAGATGTGTGTGCTATAAGCACGTGTATATATATATATGTGGTATATGAGCATACATATATATGTGATATATTTTGCTAAATTAACATTGCTGTGTATAAGCTTAAAGTTACCTTGAAATCACAGTACACAGAAGGTAGTATTGACAGAGCTCTGGAACTGTATCTGAAAGCTGAAGTTACCGAAATAAATACAAAAGGGAAAGCTGATTAACAGATAGGTACCATACTCAGAAAGAAAAGTTTTTCAGAAAAGTATGTCTTTGTTGGTCCAGCAGGATATGGATTGAATAGAATATGATCAAGAAGGGATGAAATGACCTATCCACTGTGGGATCAACTCTTTCTTTGCCACAAATAAGTCAATTCCACTAGCATAGGAAAATAGTAAGCAGGCCGAGCTGGAAGAGACTCTGACATTAGAAACACTAATTTGCAGCAATCATTAAACCTGCGGCAGATATTGTCTGCCAAATTGTCAGATTTGTCTGACAATATCTGACAGAAATTGTCAGATTTCGTTACCTCAAGATGTTTACGACTATTAGTTTTAGGTAGACTTCAAGCAATACCATGACACTGAGAGTTCAGCTTCTCCTCTGCAGAGCTGGAGTATCAAATTATTAAGATAGAAATAGACTTTCTTGTGTTTTGTTCCTAGCATAGTTTGCTTTGAGTTGCTTAGCTGTTTGAGCAAATGGTAGATAATGATCAGAAGATAATCTAAAAAAAGGAGAGGCTTAAATATTTTGGCTGGAGCTTTCTTGCAGTAGATGCTATCTTGTAATGTGTTATTTGTAAGAGTTTATACGTCTTAACTAATTGTCAAAGATTTATCCATTTATATTGGTGCTAAATGTATTCCATGGAGCATAAATGACTATTGTCACCCTTTACCAGGCTGGGAAGACAGGTTAGAACACACCTACTTCCTTGTGTTTCACTACAGCAAAAGTGTTCATAAATTTATTTTGTTTCTTAACTACACACGCACCCACAAAACCTGTTGATTCACTTCTCTTTCAGTATTGGTTCCATTGTTTTACATGTATTTTCAAATCCTGAACACTTTATATATATGTCTATACTTAAAGTCTATTAAACAGTGTATGTTTCGAGTGGTGCTAAAGGGGTTCCGACCTTTTCTTCTGTAGGCTGAAATTTGAACACTGGAAATGTCGTTTGTGATATAGACTTATGTGGATTAAAGTTATCTATAATGAAATTCAGTTCTTGTAGAAAGGTACTCTTACCTAAAAATCCTTGCCTCTGTCTTTGTGAGGAAATCTGATATTATATTATTACTTGTATGAAAACATGTAGTTAGACCAACTGATACGGCGTAACTAAGTTCTGAGGCCCTAACACCAGGGAGTCTTCAGCTTTTCTTGCCAAGCTATAGATGTAATTTTGTGATTACTATCATCTGATTTTGGAAACGTTCAGTACAGAACAGTACTGATGGGCTGCAAACTCAAATGTACCTTAGTCCGGAGGTAATGTAGAATATGCTAAAAGGAACAAAAGGGAGAAAGTGGAGTGCAGGAGAGGAAAATGTTGGTTGATCTCACAGCTCAGAAATGGTTATCATTATCTTTACTGTCAGAGCAAGAAAAAAGGGACACACGGAATCCTAGAGATTCAGAACAGTTCTCAAAAAAGAAGACCTCAGGTTTTTCCTTGCTTTTGCATTTCACAGAGGCAGCAGATTAGTAGAGCACCTTACTAAATCACAGTTGCAATTGCCATGAAAATGTTGTCAGTGAGATTCCATGGGCTGCGGAGCTGCACAGCATCTCAAGAGAAGAGGAGATAAACCTGTGTCATAAGCTGCAGCAGGAATTGGCACAGATTTTCCACCCTTTAGTCATGGATCCACGTGTGCCAAAATGACAATTTGGCTGTTGGTAAATTGCATTTTCTCAGTGTGTCTCCAAAGTGTTTTAATTTGGAGGTCTGCCCTTTAACCACTTGGATGACAAATCCTTTGTCATCTTTTCAGGGAGAATTATGTATGCCACTAACTTGCCCTTTTTTAATGCTCTGATGGGCATTTTTTTAATAGACAGAGGTGAAAAAAAAGGAATTGTGTTATACCACAGTAATCATAATAATTATTAACATAACTATTATTCATTGCAGCAAAAATTTTACAGGAGCAGAGGTATGTTTTAATATCAGGTTGGCAAGAAGTGCCTAATCCCAGACTAATACTAAATACAAAGCAAAGTGCTGAACATGCTTGTTGGGATTATCCAAAATAACTATATAATTATAAAGTATCTAATTCCATTTTGTACACTAACTGATGGAATGAACAGTTACGTCTGAAAACATCTAAAAAAGCAGATGAACTGCAGTTATAACCTCATGTTCAAGAATACACACTTTATAAACCCCTTTTGCTGAGGTGCTCTGGCTTAAGCCCATTAAACTGCTTCCAGACTGCCTTGGTCTCTTACATTTGTGGATTTGTTGATTAAAGGCTTTGTCCTGTATTTTAAGCACTTCAATATGTAGCACAGGTGAAGACCATGGTCCAGCACTCAAAGCATTCCCTTAATTTTAAAGGGCCCTGCCAACTTGGATTGATGTGTATTTATTTGCAGTCCACATAAAAAGAAATCATGTGGTAGGAATACACCATGCTGTATCGATAAAGATGCTAGTTTATTCAACTGTTCTCTTGTGCTGGCCTTTTCCAAATAGCAGCTTGACTGACTGAGGAAAGCTCTGCAGTAAGAATGTCTCTGTTTATGTAAATTGTATATCAAGATTTAGCAGATGTAATACAGGTGACAGTACTCCAGAATTTGTTTAAGATCTAGAAAGACACTATCCTTTTAGGGTAGAATATCAGTAATGACCTCCAGGAATCAGTCCTTTTCTGTTACTGCTGTTCAGACTTATTCCCTGCTCGATCACAAATAGTTTTTCTGAGCGATGAAATGCATGAGGTGGGAAATAGTTTGCAGTAAGAGCATCTTTGTTCCTTTTCTTTGTGATCCTTGTCCCCATGAGCAGTGAACTGCAGCGTTATCACTTTTTATTTTACACAGGGGCTCCCTGGATTTCTTAAACATATGGATGAATCCCATCTTTTTAACAGTAAGGACAGGTAAGGAATGAGCATTAGCAGAGGAATCATCCTTATCCCGTCTCATTACAGAGTCTCAGTTCTGTGCTGGAGAGATCACCTCTTCAGAACCTCTCAGGCTCAAAAGGTACTTCATTAGTCTCTGCTCTGAGATTGACAATGAGTGCCAATTAGTTCCAGGAGGCATTTGTTGCTGTAATAGAAATTCCTTCTCAGATAGAAACTGTAATGACAGCAGGAGAGTGCTGCCATGGCTGGGCTCTCCGGGTATTATGTAAAATAAGGGTTTTATCTTAGCTGAATGTTTAGAGCTGCTGTAAGTTGTGGTAAGTCACACTATTTGGGCTTCATGCAGATGTCTTTCAAGTATGACGTGCCTGAGTCAGCTTTCTGTAATTGATATGTACTTCTTGATCAAGGTTAGTATCTTGATTTCTATCAATGTTTGCCTGTTATGCCATTACAAATATACTGAACATACTTTGGTTTTTAGCTGGTCTCAGATTTATGTAATTTTCTGCTCTGCTTCTACTGAGGAAAAGAGAATACTTCTTATTAAATAGGTCTTTATTTGATTTGTATGTAATCTTTCTGCATTTTATTTATACCAGTTTAGTGGCTCTTGGTTTTAATTTCTTATTTCTGGTATTCCAGTAGACCCTTTTCCCTATCATATAAATATTCCTCCAAAATGAATTCAAATTAGCAATATGATGTCACTTTGTCACTTTGTTGTGCAACTGCTCTCTTTCTGATTAGAAAAGGTATTTTGCAAATTTGGGCCCATTCCGATGATTGTTCTAATTAGTCCATTAGAAAAAATAGTTTGCCTTTTTTAATGTGGATTTCTTTCCCCCAATGCTCTAAAACTTCTGCCAGTTCAAAGTGTGCTCTATTACTTTTGTTATTTTTTCTGGTAACGAGTATTTACTCGAGTGTGCTAAAGCCGTGGGAATGTGTGAATTGTCATGGGGTAAATTTGCTCCTGTCTCCTACCAATACATTTATACTTGTGTTGTAAGACTTACAAGAGGAAGAAGCTAGTTCTTCAGTCTCAGACCTAGAACAGAGAGTTAAGGCATATTGTCCAAGCAATTTCACATGTCACTTCTCATCCTTAGGAGGGACACTCATGCAAGCAGCACCACTGCAGGTGTCCCTGCTCTTTCACGGGATGGGGCAGGTTAGCTTACGCTTCAGGCGTGTTTTACTGTATTGATAAAGCTCATCTCACTGCAAACACCAGCCTCATGAAGCCAAAGTCTGATAAGCCAAAATTAATATATAGCTCTGAACAAGCCAGTTAGTGTAAATAGAAAATATATTTAAGCTTGAAAGTTTGTGTAGGGGAGAGTTAGGTTGCTGTAGGAGAATACTGTTGACTAACAGTGCCTTACCGTGCTGGCTTCCAGAAAGGTCTTAACATGTGTTTTCAACTTGTCCAGACCATGAAGGAAAGTTGTGCACATGTTTTAAGGTGCATGTTTTACCCTCCAAAGGTCTGTCTGGGAGCACTTGGAGGATGAACTGTTATGATTTATCATAGTTGTGATTTATTATAGAATCATAGAATGGCTAGGGTTGGAAGGGACCTTAAATGTCACCTAGTTCCAATCCCCCTGCCATGGAAAGGGACACCTCCCACTAGACCGACTTACTCAGACCCCCTTCCAGCCTGGCCTATACCCAATAGACTGTTGGTCACCTTTTCTTCCACACTGTGACCACCTCTGCCTGTGTACATGAACTGTCTGCATCCATGCTCGGGCAGGAGCTTTGATTTACTCGCACTGGCAGTTGACATGGAAGTCTTCACATTTTGCTGGTGAAACCTATCATAGCACCTACATCTTGCTTAATAAAGGATCAGAATTTGGGAACACAAATATTGTGAGTAAAGAAATGAAAGACAGCCATGAGCTGCTCTCCAAAGTTATAACAAAGGAAAGTGATTAGACATGTGAAAATGTCATCTTTGTCCTGCAAGATGCTCAATAATCTGCTGGGCAAGGCTCTGTGCAATCTGATCCATGTCATGAGAGAAGGTTGGATGGGTCGACCTCCTGGAGTCCCATGCTACTTATATTCATCCAGTTCTGGCTGATGGATTAATTATCTTGTGGTAAAAATTGATTTCGATGTGCATTGTCTTCTAAACTAAGAAGAAAAAGAGAGGAAAACTAATAATCCTCTCTTCATTTTCAATTGCTAATTCTAAAGTCATCCCTTTGATCATCTGAATACACCATTTGGACTTAGAATTCCTCTTAGTGAGTTCTTAAAGCACTATTCTGGAAAGATTTTTTTTTCTCTCCCTTATATCTCCTGGTTTTACCTTCCTATTCCACAGCTTTTTAAGCAAAAATGTTCTTCCTCTATTTTGTTTTCATACTTGGAGTCTGGTTTTCTTAAAGTTCCATTAGTATTACAGGATAATATAAGGTAATTTTTTTTTTTATTTTATTTGGTCTAGACTCCCATTTTTCTTACAATTACCTACAGCTGGGAAGGGAAAAGAAAAAAAAAACTTGTGACAGTCACAATCATGAACAAGCCAGTGTACTATTGGTAAAATCAGTATAGAGACCTTATATAGATTTGGCATAAGAAATTTTGAAGACTAATATTTCACAGACACTACTTCTGATTTACTTGTGAACAGAGAAACTCTGCTAGGACCCAGGGTGTGGGGAAAAAGGACTTCCAGGTTTGAGGCAAAGATCTGATGTTTTTCCAAGCTTCAGATTTGAGAATAAATCACACTTTAAAGAGAACTGCTGGCTGTGAAGAATGAGATTGTGCTATGGGAAAAGTCTAATAGCTCTGTAAATTAGGAATTATCTGAGCCAGTTTGGTTAGACTAGTTAAAAGCAAACATCTGCAAAAACGGTGAAAAAATAAAGGAAAAAAAAAATTCTGAACACATGAAGGTTTTTTCCTTATCTTTGAGAAATAACAAGTTGGAAATTGCAAGTGGATTTATTATTTTTATATTCAATGGGGTTAAAATGTACACTGCATAAAATATCTGTTTCTTTTGAATAACATCTCCACACAATATCACTGTACGTGACTACAACAAATTTCATTTTCCTTTAATTCTAATTGCTTGCTTCGCCTATGTTTCAGGCAAAAGTTGTTCCTTCTTCTTCGGCAGTGCCTTGAAATTCTACAACTATTTTTCTTGTATAATTGTGTTTTCAAGTGGATTTAGTTCAAAATAAGATGTATTGTCAATCTTTACTGGGCTGGTTTCAAGACCAGACCAAGTCAAACACTTTACAAGCTTCCACTGTAACATCGCAACTCACCCAGGCTGGCATAAAATGCTTGTCAGTGATAGAAATAATAACATTAAGAAACAAAGCAATGAAAGGAACAGTGCTTGGATAACACCTTAGTAAATGGAGAGCCCCAAGTGCTGATCTAATTTTCAAAGGGACGCACACTTACCAGGCAGTGTGTCTCAGCTCTAGAATAGAGGAGCCAGTTTGTTCTGTAAAGGAGAAAAGTATAAGATATTCCTAAGTAAGTACAAATCTGGTATATATTATACTAGTGAAGAGTTACCCCTTGGAGAATTCAGTGAAATTTTCTTGGGATTTATAAGGTGATAAAGTTAAATTATACTTACTGTATCTTATTAAGGAAGGCAAACAAGCTGCTCAGCTTGCCATAAGCTATTAGATGTGATCTTGCATCTCCATGAAATTGTCAGAGCCTTAGGGCTTTGAGAGTCCTGGATGGTGAGTTTATCTACTCTTGTGCCTCTCAGACATGGCATTGAGGGTTGAACACTTTTCCCAGGCTGGGGGACTTGGGATACCTGTGGAGGCTGCTGCTGCTCCATGCAGCCTTGCTGCTAAACTGACAGCTCTTGGACTAGAATTTCTCAGTGTAGGATCTGTTTCCTAGGAATCTGCTTTCAGGTGTCTGGACTCAAGGGATCCCTAGTGATTTCTAATGATTTCCACACCATCTCTCATTCCCTCAAGTCAAATTAATACTGGGTATGAAGAGATTTTCTTGTAATGCTTTTACTTGGGTCTGGTATTTTACCGGAAATTTATTGGGGCCCTCAAGTTGTTACTTGAGTTATTTCCCACAGTTTCCATGGGTGTTCCCTGACCATAGCCCACCCTAAATGTTAATAAAATTACATATATTTAGATTCCAGTGGCAGAGATCGAATATTTTTGTTCTAAATACATATAGATTGCAGGATCTTAGATTTTTTTTAAAGTTTTCAGTAAAAATAAAACAAAAAGACCTCATCACTATAATTTTAAAGGACAAAAAAAAAAAGGAAAAAGAGATTATGTCCTCTTTTCAACTTCAGTATGCCCATTAAATATTGAAAACTGTCTACACCAAGAAACAGTTTAGGAATTCATTTAATTTTTCTCCCTCAGAGTTTTGCTAAACTTCCTCCCGACAGAGAGATGTTTTTATGTATCAATTTCTGGGAATAGTTTGCTCTCCAACACCCAGAGAAGATTTCCCTAACCGGAAGATAGACCTAAATACATAGACATTTTTCATCACTAATACATTTCATCGCTAATGAATTAATTAGTGCTGTTCTCCAGAGGGGAAACATTTTCCAAGTTTTAATGCATATTTCTTTGAAATCCCACGACCCAACCATGGAGTCATTTAGGTTGGAAAAGACCTTGAGGAGGATCAAATCAACACATTAACCCAGTACTGTTAAGTGTCTTCCTATCCTCAAGAGGATCAGCATCCTCACCCAGCTTGGTGTCACCTGCAAACTTGCTGAGGGTCCAGGTTGTCAATAAAGATGTTAAACAGGATTGAGCCCTGGGGGACACCACGGGTGACCTGGCACCAGCTGGATGCAGCACCATTTACCACCACTCTCTGGTGAGAAGGGCCAACCAGCCAGATTTTTATCCAGCAGAGACTACCCCTGCTCGCATGATGGGAATCCAGTTTCTCCAGGAGAATGCTGCAGAAAACAGTGCCAAAGGTTTTGTAAAGTCCAGACAGAGACATCCATGGGCTTTCCCCCATCCACTAAACATCACAGAAAGAGATCAAGTCAGTCAAGCATCACAATGCCACTCAAAAAATGAAGGGCGGGGAGAGAGGTGAGAGTTTTTTGGTGGTTTTGTGGGGTTTAGGGGTTTTTTTGTTTTGCTTTTGTTTGTTTGTTTTGGTTTTTGTTTGTTTTTTACTTGTTTTCATTTCTGTCTTAAGAAGTGTGCATTACATAAAATCAGGAAGAGCCTCTTAGGAAAAAGCTCACCATGCTCAGTGTTATGTGGGGTTAAATGACTGAAAGTTGAGAGCTCATTTTCTTACAAGCGTTTTGCTATTTGCTAAAGAAAAGGAGTATTTCTGTTTAAACAACACGACTATTTCAGATATCAAAGCACACTATTTTGCTGGATCTTTTTCTATTAAACAAGATCTTTCCTACTGAAGAGTGCGTTAATTATATGTCATTTTTATAAAAAGGAGCTTAATATAAGGTTTTAGCAGGTTTAGTTGATTTTACTTGTATCTGATTAGGAAAAAAATGTTGAATATTTTAAAACACACTGAGGATGAACTTCACCGAATTTATGTTCATCTGCCCGAGTTTAGTTTGCGTATGCATCTGGTCCAGTGAGCTAAAATCTTGTATCAGACATTTGGAAGAGACACCAGGAACTGCTGAATTTTTTAGTTCTTACTTATTGGTACAGTTTATCTGAACACCGTCTTACCACTAAAAAGGCATAGATAAAGGGTGTTTGCTTTTGCTATTTTTAAAAAGAATTTTAAAAAAGAAAAGAGGTGTAACAGATGGCTTAGCTGCTGTGGGCAAGTGAAAATGCAAATAATCTGAAATTGTATTAAGTTATGGTTAGTGGTTACTCATCAGCTGAGGTACTTTATGTTGGTAAAAAAGTAACTCGTTTATTTCCCTTAGCAGACAAATTTTCCCAACACAGTCCCAGTAAAATAAAATTCCTCTTACTGAAATAATTCCAACATTAAAATATACAACAAAACCTCTTTCCAAAGAAAGACTAATTAGTATTTCAATTTATTTACTAGACTAGGCAGCTAATACATCTTCTACAAAGTATTCATCGAGTGCGTTTTTAGGATGAGATAATGGATTTCCAAATTATATGCACTGACAATATTAACAAAGCTGCTTTATTAGTCCTGTTTGGGCTCTGTGGTATCATTAAACCCAAAATTTGTCTGCAGCTTGATTCTGTTAATGGAAATGGTGATCTAATTTTTAGTTGTTATAAGTTATCTATGACTCTCAGATGATATCTAAGTCTCTTGCATGATTTATTGGAAATGCACACCTGCAACTTACACTGGAAAAGATTGTGCTTCTTTAGATACTTTAAAATCTTTTTTTTTTCTGGTTTGTTATGTTTTAGTCAAAAGAAAATAAAATTATTTTAATTCTAGCTGCTAAATCTTGCTTTCCCACTTCAGGACACAGTGACTGCAATAAGTTATTCATATCTTAAGCTGGAAGCACACAGCCCCATGAGGGCTGTATATGAGGGGAATTCTCTGATGAAGAGACAAAGCTTTATAGCCAAACTCCACTTTGCAGTGGATCTTTATTTAGAGCCCTTATGAGGTACTGAGGGAGGTACTGGGAAAGCTGACATTAAGTGGGATGATGTGAAGGGAGCTTTGTGGCAGAATGTTTTGTGGCTGTGAACTAAAATGTAGGCTCCACATCTGGTCAGAGGCACGTGTCACTGACAGAGTATGAACCTTGGTGACTTCTTAAATGACATTAAAATTAATGCTGTACTTCATCACTTTGCTTCTGCTACCCTGCCACATGGTTTTCCATATTTTACAGTGCACACATCATTTGAGTTCTGAAGAAAATTTGCTTAGTCAAAAAGTCAGCTGTATTCAAATTATTCATAAGGGAAATTGCATCTTAGGCAATTAAAATGTGTGCTGGGTAAAAGAAAATGTTTCTTCCTGAAAGGAAAGAGCGGATGCTTCATCTGTGAGAAATGTTATTACAAATTCTTTTCTGTTACTAAGCACCTAATATTAAAAGGAAACTTGTTCTAATCAGAGAGGAACCATATGAGGGCATAGTGGAAAATTTTATTTTAGTTTGGATTGATGATTTTTTTTCCTCACACATGATATTTATTCTTCCATATGTAGTCCTCCTACCCTCACAGAAGCTCTGCTACTTGTGTAAAAGATTGTACGTTAGTTTTATTTTCACTGAATTTTGTATGTTAAATGTGATCTCTTCTGTACAAATTAATGTTCCTTTGAGCTGCAGTTATATGGATGATAGGAGAGCAAGAGTGATGTGATCAGGTTTGGACAATTTGCTAGGAAGGGAAATGAGTTTGGCCATGTTTGAAGTTGGTCTGAGAGATTAAGGTAGTACACCATGTATCTTTTGCTCCCTTAGTATATAAATTACCTCACTTGAACCATTAAAAAAATTGGATTCTGTTAGATTCATGTCTAGTCACTGATCTGCAATTTATGACCATTACAGCAAAGTTGTATTATTTGTGTTGTCTGTTCCTTATAAATGACCAGTGCTTGTAAGCATTTTTTCAAGCTTTTTTTTTACTAAAGTTTGCAAACCTGCATTGTAAAAGTAGATAAACTGATAATATCCCTCACCATTCATGATCTGTGTCTGAAGCAGCTAAAAGCCGATTTTATTCCTGTTGATTCTGTACCAAGAAGTGCCACATATTTAAAGATTTCTGAGTTTCTGGGTCCTATGCATTTCTCAGTTGTGTGCAAGATTCTAGCTACAGAAGTTCCAGGAACAAAAGGTATATATACACACATGCACTCACATATATGAAATCTTTATTATTTTCATAGAAACTAGCAGAGAGGCATCCCTTGATGTCCTGATGAAGGGGCAGCAATGGGGTATATTAATGGGATAATAAAGCCCATCCTTGTTTCAGAAGGTTGTTCCTGGGTGATAGGGATGCAGCAGTGCCTGTGGGCCATGGGAATGTGGTTTCAGCTTCTCCTTACTTGAACTACACTCCCCTTGGAGAGGCAGGAGAAAACCTACTTCACCTTTTACTTGAAGAAATCACTGGTTGAAGGGAGATTTCTTTTTTTTTGTCTATTTGAAGCCTACCTTATGATGTTGCTTCCACCCTTTTTAACATGCTCAGTCCATCTCTGCAGCCGAGTAATGAAATACTTAAGGCCATATGATACCATTGATTTCCAAGCACAGTCCTGTTGGCTTCTGTGGGGAGTTCTGTTTTAAAAATCAATGGCATAATAAGATTTAAAGTAATAAAAAGAGAGCAAAGGGACATGGAATTTAGTTCATGCATGCCCTATGATATTGTAAAAACCCATTATCTGCAGCACACAGAGCATGAACTGGGGAGTGCTGTGCATACCTCACTCAAATGCCCAAATTTTCAGGCATCTTATTTACTTAACAAAAGGAGTTAATGACTTACATTGTAGTTACAGTTTACCAAGTTTATGAACTAACAATGAATTACAGGTGTTTTTCATTGAAATGCAGTGGTTTATTTTGTTATTATTATAGGTGTTATTATTTAAGATTATCTAATATTTGCATTTCTTCATACAGAAATATCAAAAGAATATACCCCTAATCATAAATCTTAAAATAATTGCTCTTAGGGATAATGTGTTTCTGTGCTTGGAAGCATTACTGTAATCTTCTCTAGTGTCAATTTGAAGAACATAATCAAATAGAAAATACAAAAACAAAGTCAGACCTATTGTGCATTTTGAAAAGTTTGTATGAGTCTGAAGTTCTAAGCATGGTTTTATTAATTTCCTAATTTCTTTGTAGGCTTTATTGTTTCTGAATGACATAGATATGGCAACAACAAAATGTTGCAAAAGATACCTCTCTCCTACTTTATATGCCTCAAAATTTAAGGCCTCCATTTTTCTCTGACTTTGTGATCTTTCTGCTTAACAATTCAAATCTCCTTCCAGTAAACAAATTTCACTCTTTGTTTTTGCTTCTTAACATTTTTTCCCTTTTGTAACAATTCCAGAGCCCATTCGCTTCCATTTTGAAGAATCATAACAGAGAATCTGTTTCTATTTCTGGAGCTCTGTGACTTTCTTTGGCACGGATCATCTGAGGAAAGATTATTTGGTATCCATGATTAGGGCAAAAAGGGTACAGTTAAATATTATATGTGAGGTAAATATTTATAAGTAGGAATATAATTGGGATGGTTTGATAGCTTCTCTGGGAAATATTTTGTTGAAAGCACATGTTATTCTGTGCTATCAAAACATGAACATGTATTATATAAGACAACATTTTAAATAAATATCACATGCAGCCACTGAGTGATTATTAAAATGTCTGTAACCTACTTTGTACACACAGCTGGCTTTCCAACAAAACATGAGTTAATTAGGCTTGTGGGGGTAAATGAAAAAATGAAACAATAATAAAAACACTTCCAACCAATGACCCTGTTTTATTGTTCAAATGGGACAATAAATCAGGCAAGCTGAAGCAAAGTACGATAAATATAGAGAGGGGGAAAGAAGAAAAATATAGTTCAAGATCTAACCACCTTTTGGGACACAAATTCCTTTTCTAGATTCTTTATTAAAAAGCATTTTGAATGGAACTGCATCACAGCTCTTGAGTCTTTCCTTAATGTTCCAAGGTTTTTTCTTTCAATTTTCATATCATAGGGCTGTTTAAGAGAAATTTCCTTGGGTTTGGGTCCTGTGAGATTTGGAAATAGTAAACATGGTCAATATTGTGTGGTTCAAGATATGGGGAAACTGTTCTGTCTACCATTCCATCTTCCTTCTCCCCACCCCCAAACACACACACACCCACACCTCTCTCCTCCATGGAAGCCCTTTACATGGGATTTGTTGTATGCTGCTGTGACCTTGGAAAGAGAAGTAACCTGGGGAGCCAAAGCCTGGAGGGACAGTGCTGTAAGCAACCTGTTTCCTTGAGTCTGTGGTATATATCAAAATATTTCCTGGAAGTCTTCAAAAAGATTTTTTGAAAGAGCCATTTCATTGCATTTTCATACTTTGACTGGAAGAAGCAGAGTTCCAGTGATCTTATTCTTCATGTGATTTTTACACAATACAGAAACTTTAAGATACAGTTTCGGATCTAAAGTCTTAGAGTATTTTACCTTATGAAGAAGATACCTGTAAGAGATACAGTGGATATATATATATATATATACACATATAAGAGTTGCATAAAGAAACCCTTCTGGATATTAGACAGCAATTATGGGAGAGGAGTGAAAGAGTTGACAAGAAATGACTGCAAACAGAACAAAAGCTAATAAAACATGAGATTGCAGCTACTGATCTCTAAACTGAAATCTTCAGCTGTGAGATCCTATATAACAGTTTACACTCATGCTTACACAAGCTTACACGTGTTCAGGTGAACAAAAGTGCTGAGAAAATCTTCATGTCTTTCCTCCTTCTTCTGTAAATACTGCCTTGTTTAAGTGTATCTGGAATCTGTAGATCAGTGTGGGAGTCCAGCTGTGCTTGCTGCTGCCTGAAGATAAACAAATATTAAATAAAAATCTGTAATCTTGGGGATGTAAGATATAAAAATAATATATATACCTCTGAGAAGAGATGTGGCTGAGTTAAGGCATCTAAATCAGTATGCGGAGACACACTGGTGATCATTAGAGAAGACAGACCAGCAGTGAGTCTAATCTGGGGAGTCCTAGTGGGCTTTCTGGCATTTTTCCCAATGTTTTGTAGAGGAAACACTGGGACATTTCAGCCCCAAACAGTAAAAGGTCACGGCCACTTGCTTTTGCACATGATTGGATGAATCATTGAGGAGATGGACAGCAAGTGCAGCTGCAACCGTGACATATTTTGGTATTTACGTTTTAAAATTTCTGAATTAAACACTGTATTTTCTTACTGTACTGTACATAAGTAGAACTTTAAAGCAGGCAAGAAATACAGCACTAGTTTGTGGGGTGAAAAATAAATAGATAAAAACAAGGAAGTGAAATTGGTTGAGCTTATTTTATTTTTGATGGCTTCCTGTGTAAATCTGGAAAATGATCAAAGGCAGATGATGTATGTATGTGTTTCAGCCTCTTCTACTCCATCTCTATTATTTGGGGATTTTTTTTCAACTTTAAAATGGAAAGTTGAAATGTTACGTCTTGAAAACATTCATGAAACATTTTGCATCTTCTGAAAGCAATCAAACTAAAATACATCCAAAGGAAACAGACTGTTGAATTTAACCCAATTAAAAATAGGCAATGAAAAGAATTTCTTTTCCCAAAATTAGTTGTTTCTTAAAATGCATAAAATAAGATGAGAATTTACTATTTATTCATCCATTGATATTGAGCCATTTTTACAGCTTTCTAGCCGCAACACACTTCTGTGTATTTTTGTGAATTCTTTGGGATCAAATTCCAAGTACTCCTAAAGATCCTCAAATGTTCTGTCATGAAGTGTATGTATATCAGAACATGCAATTATGGGGCAACATTGCACTGTTCAATGAGTGTTTGGTAATTTATTTCTATCTGCATGCTCTAAAAATGCCTTCAAAGTCCTGAATCTCTTTAATACCTGCTGTTATTTGAGAACACAAAGTGAGAAAGACCCTGACAATTTCAATTTGGAGGTTTGTTCCAACTCTTACTGAAGCAAGTAATAGCCTGTATCTTCACTTAAGTGGATGACGGATTTGGCACCAAATAAAAAGAATATGCCAGACTTCTTGCTGGAGAAGTGTATAGTGACACCATAAGCACGTATTTTAAAATTTCTGTTCTTTTTTTTTTCCTTACTCTTTCTTTCCTTTTGTCCATTTTGTTTTACCTACTTGGTTTTTTTCCATAGGTGCTGCAAAATGGAAGAGAGATTGGAACTGCAGCATATCACCTTTCAAATGGCCTCTGCACAAAGGTATGACAGAAGAAATTGATTTTCACTTTTCATCAATATTTCTAAATTGTAACACATATTTTACAGTAAAAGAAGATGCATCACCCTGGATTTTTTTGTCAGCATTCCTGAAACAAAGTGCATTGAAAGCTACTAGCATGGAAGTTTCAGCTTAGTAATTTACAGCCTACAAATGGATTTCATTCTCAGAATGATAAGTCAGTCAGTGAACCATGTATTGTACATAGGTGATGAGCAATTCACTCACTGGATGCAGGGTTTTAACATTTCTCTTCAAAGTTTGAGACCTAGAATGAACTTTGACTGAGACTTTCTTGAGCTTTCCGAGTTTGCATGCATTATTTAACTGTTACCCAATGGGCTTTGGTAAACCATGGTGACCTGAGCATCCTCTTCATAAGCTCTTTTGGTTATTAGTGGCAGAATTTGAAGTATTGGTTGGGTCAGTTTTGTGCATCTGATGATAGCTCGTCTCCAAAATTCAGTATACAGAAAGGTTAATTATTGCTTTTTCTTGTGTTCTCATTCATCATTTTTAGCTGGCTGGCAGCAGGTCTTATCAGCTGATCCATGAAGCTGCTCTGATCCCTCACACCTCCACTTACAGGGTTAGCTGAGGCAGGAGGAAGGAGCTTTTGGATCTCCTAGGAGATTGTTTACTAGCAAGCACTAACACTGTTCGACATCTTTTCTGGATGAAGTTTTCTTGGCTATATTTGTCGAAATTTTTGCTTTGATGTTTACATCCACGTAATTGTTACTGTATATCAGAGTTCTTTTCTTGGAATTAGAAATTAAAATTAGCTTCTGGGACAGGCAAGACTACAGCAGCTCATAGCAGCTTAACAAGACAGGCATACAAGACACATTTCCAATTTCATTTATCTATTAAAGTAATTTCATAGGGACCTTGTGAATCAGAAAAACTGTGTTAAAGCTTCTAGAAGACTTTAAGTTAAGTGTTCTTATACTGAAATGCAAAGTGTAATTACTCATGCTTATAATACCTTTTTTGTATGAGTAACAATGAAATATATATGTATATATATGTCATACACAGGAATATTAACACAAGTAATTGGAATCAGAGGGGATGTGACAGAACATAAAATGTGTTCCCAAAAAGATGTTTCTCTAATGGTTCTTAAGGAGATCTAATGACAGAGAACTACCACTTATATTCTTCATTTTGTTTCCAAGGGTGCTCACTTTTGAGGTATATAATTTTTCTTTTATTTTCACACTCTAGGTAAAATATATTTAAGCTGCTAAGCTTAGCTTATAGGAATAATCTTTTCTATACTACAGACTAATTCTGGGCAATCTTAAAATAAAATTTAAAATCACTTGCTTATGTGTTTCAAGGCACAGTTTCCATTTAGTCTCTCTTTTTTTTTGTTAGAATGCATCCCTCTCCTAAGTGTATACTCATTAATAATTAATTGCCATAATAAATTCACTCATTATAGGACCTAGGTATTGAGTAAGTGTTGTCTGAAATAAGTGGGTCATACAGGCCTAGAAATGAAATTCAGATTCTAAAAGGACACGTTGAAAGACTTCATTCAGGGACATAATGATTGCAACTTGAGTCTTTCTTCTTCTCTGGTTTCAGCATCTGGAGGTTGCAAAGCCTCCACATGGGCCAGCAGTCATCTTCTGCCTGAGTAAGAGCAGGGGGACTGCACCAATTCATTTACTTTGCAATTAGGTTTAAGTAATCATGATGGGTGACAGCAGTGAAAAAATATCACAAAACACCCCCTCATTATCTCCAAAGACAATACTTGATCGAGAGCTACAGCCCCAGCTAAAAACCGAGCACAGGAAACTGTAGGTCTTGCAGCCAAATCAAATCAGAAATATTTGTTTTCCCTACTTTTTAAAGTAAAGCATTGGGAAAAGTCCATAATATTTTAGTAATTTAGCAATGCTAAAGTAAATTAACCTCTGTAGGCTAGGCTGCACCTCGAAGCATAGGAGCACAGGCTCTGAGGAGGAATGTGTCTGAAGGACAGGAGAGGTAGCAGAGGTAGGTGATGTTTAGTTGTTACGCAGACCCATGGGACTAAGGTCAATCTGCACTGACATGGGAAAAAAATGCTTTGGAGAAAGCTTTAAACAAGACAATACCCAGCTCTCATTATTGTTTCTACTAATAAAAAGTGCACGCACATCTCCTGTGGACTGTGTGAAGGAAGACTGTGTTTCCCCGAAGTAGCTGGGGACAACCCCCTTCAAGTATGTAATACACTTAGTCATCCAGCCCAGAAACAACTTTTCCTTTTATTTATTTATTTATCTTTATTTATTTTCTCCTTTCTTCCTCCAATAGACAGATTTTGAAAAGGTTTTCATTTTACAGGAAATGCAAGCTGTTTATTTTCTTTTTTAACTCAGAGTGAAAAATAGATTTTCAGTTTTCCTCGAGAATGGAAATTCTGCCTTTCATCCAACCTTTATCAAAGACCTGGGAGTAAATTCCCACACGTTCTATTAACCTCAAAAACACTGTGAATCTTTACATCAGCTAAGGCACAGTTTCCAGCGTGCCTGCTCCCAGTAGTCGTTCCAATGCTGGCTGGGTACCTCAGAATAACTTGCCAAATGATTGAACAGTAATTTTGGAGCCATAATTTTTCTTGCCTTACCTCGCATCCTTTTGTTACTCAGCATCTTCTCCCTTTTTCCTTTTGCTGCTCCTCTATGATCCAATATGAGTATTGCTAAACTGTTAAGCCGATACTGCTGGATTAACTTCTTGAGAGAAACAAGACAGAAAATATTTGTGTTCCTATTTACACTGAAGGTTTAGTACTCTGGCATAGTACGTGCACACATGAGAACCCCCTGGTTAATACAAATATTTCCAGACCACATATGCACCTATATGGAGTCTGTTCAGAGTATTCATATGCTTTTTGTTGTGGAGGTTGGGGTAAGAAAGTTCAAAACCTCTTTTTTTCACCTTAAAATGTAATTTCAGTCATGTACTCTTCAAAGAGTTCATTCCACATGCACAAAATCTGTGACAACAAATGCATGCTTTTCTATTTCTGAAACATGTTAAACTGCAGGTATATTAAAAATATAAGAAAGAAAGCAATTTTCTGATACATTAAAATGGAAATAGTAGTAACTTCTTTATTTAAATAAAACATAGTTATCACTTCAGCAATAATAAGGGAGAATAAGTTTAATAATTTGTTGTATACAATTTTATTAGTTTTAAATCAGAAATGAAGTCCCCATGATATGTGATGAAATAATTGTAGGTATGGGAAAAGTGGTTTTACCTTTAAAATAATTTCCTAAATTTGGAAGATGTGAACCAACAGGGTGCAGCCTATTACAAAAATTTTCAATTTTTATATTTCAGGTGCTTTATTCACATCCTTGTTTGCCAAACATAATGCTGTATTTTATTTAGAGAGGGATAGGTAAGGTCTTCAGAACCTAAATTAGTGCCTGTTAATACTTATGGATAAAAATGGGGGAAAAAATTCTCATAAATTGACTTTCATCTTAAAGTTCACCTAATTTCTTTTTTGAGCATACACTGCATCAAGTTCCTTTTTTATTTCTCTTCATTTGTTCTGACTAGTACAGTTGTAAATTAATTCTTATCAACTTTTTGAGCAGAAATAGAAAGTAAATATACCTGAGCTTAAGTGTAATTGTAGCAAAGGGAGAGTTAAACAACAAAAGCACAATGCAGACATAAAATGAGTAATGACTATAAAACCAGTGTTAACTGTAATAGAAAAACGTGCTTTCTTTCCCTGGTCTGCTCTTTATTTGTAATTTGTGTGTGTGGGCATGTGTTCATGCAGACATGTCTTAAACCTGCTGCACTGAGTTTAATATTCCTTTTCTCCCTTAGTACAATCAAACATCAAAACAGTATTATGCTCTTGTCTTTATTTAAATTCTAAATACAAGTATACCCAAAAGTGATGGAGTTTTGTTGTTGTTGTTGTTTTGTGTCAACATTTTATTCATGCAAGGTGGTAAGTAGGTTAGTAGGTAGAACGGGCAACTTAACTCCAAGTATCCACTGTCTTCTCTGTTACAATATTCCCTTTATAGTTCAGGTTTAGTAGCCATAATATAAATGAAACACAAGCCTCTGTAGGTGGCAAAACAAAAAGTCCCACAACAACAGCAAAATAGTGAAATTAACTGATTTTTTTTCCTGGAATTTTAAATCATGAGGCAAAAGCCTATTCTTGAACTCTCTATCCCTTCCAAGCACTGCAGAGTCTTGTCAGAGAAACTGCATACTGCATAATTACTAGAGAACAAATCCACTTCCTCTTTCTTCTCTGCTTTTAACCATAATTTTGAAGTATTACAAAGAAAAAAGCAGACAGAAGGGTATTTTCAAATCCTGTATCTCCCACCCAGTACCCTAGAATTTTTTGTGAAGCTTATAACCATGTCAGTACATTTCTTTTTGAATTCTTGTTGCTGAGTAAAAGCAATATGAATATAAATGTGAAAATTCTCCATGCAAATCACAGACCACTTTGGCTGTAAAGAAACGGTAAACTAGTCATTAGATAAAAGTGCTATTCAAATGAATGAAATTATCCTATAATATTGTTATACAATAACTAACATTGATCCTTCACACCATTGGGTCAGTTTTTAGTTTCTTGCTTTTTTTCTTTAAGATCGTTACTAAGGTGTGAATTTCATGGTCAGGTTTCAAGATGTGCCCAAACAACTATCATAAATATTGTCATATGTCTCATTTAATCACTCGTTTCTTTCCTACATAAACATGTTTAGTCACAAGAAAAAGAAAATAATTTATTTGAAAATATATAGTGAAATGTCGAACCATTTACTTCATGGAATTTTTTCCAGTTTTCTGTGAGATAGCTGCATACGGAAAACTAAAGTTAATTTTTTTGGATGTTGCAACGCTTGCATGTAGAATAAAAATGTGTGAACCCTGATGTATGAATAAGGTTTCTTAAATTTTTTTTAAAGACCTCTAGATCTTGTTTATGCCTACATTATTTAGGGGAACAAATTAAGTTTAGGTTTGTTTTTTATTTATTTTATTGGAGTACATAGAAAAAACTAAGCTGTTACTCTAGTAGCATTCATTCTTCAACACCTGCAGCTTATCCCATATTTCAGCTAATTCGGTGAAGTTGGAAAATCAATTCTGTTTTACAAATACTAATGCTGTGATCATTATCTTTGCTCTAAGGGCTTACATTTGAACACAACGTAATTCAGATTAATAATGCATATTTAATAAATGCTAACATAAGTACCAAGGAAGCACTTTGGTTTCCAAGAGAGTCTCAGCATATGGCTGTAATATCTAATCAATAATTAATTATAAGCTAGTTGACCCAATAGGCTCTTGCTACTTGCACATGTTAAAAAAGAAGAATCTGGTAAGCAGATTGGAAAACAAGAAAACACAATTTATAATCTCTTTTTGCCCTTTCTCTTCAGTCAGGCACAAGATTTATCTAGTGTTCGAGAACCCTTTCATCTGCATGCATAAAATTAAAAAGAGAGGAGAAATCTGAACTGTGGGATGAAGCATACAAATACAGTGCAATGTGTGTGTGACCCGTGATCCAGTGACATCGAGCGAGGGAGCTGCTGTGCCTTCAGCAGAGTCAGCTTTGGAACAGCCTTTGTGAGTGTGATGGTGGCCAAAGATGCACGGGGCACCCTGGGCCTGTGTTTGCTGCTGGTGCCACACTTTGCACGCAAAGCTGATGCAAGGACAATCCTTCCAAAGCTGTTACACTCCTTTCTGTATATTATATCTGAGGGATGAATATCTGCAAAAGCTGAAGCTGAACAACTCCAAGTAGTCTGTAGAGGCTATACAATGCACCAGGAATCGCAACGAGCAATAGCAACCCACTAACCATATAAACTGCAAGAAAGGCTGAAATCTACCAGCTTGAGCCATATCACTGTTGCAGAGCACCTCTGCAGGTGTCTTTTCTTGGCAGGCTGCAAAGTGCTGACTGGTGACATGCATGGAAATTGAACTGCAGATCCAGAGCTATCCCCATAGCTGGGACAGCATTTGACTTTGACTGTAATCAGGACAGGGGAAGAGAAGGCAGAGAAAAGTGTTGGATAAACATTTTAAGAAACTGACAGAAACTGAAACAGTTAAAATATTTCAACACTGAAGGTGACACTATACAATGGACTAACTAAATATTTGTCACTTAGGCTGCAAAATTGTTCCAGGTCAGGGCTGTGAATCACAGCTTTCCTGAATATGATGTTTTTCATACTCATCATGTTACTACTTGCATACTACTTTCATTGTGTTTGCTATCACTCCCTCCTTTTTTGGGAGGGAGAAACCACTCTTCTTAATCTCTTTAGCTGTATCTTCACTAGCTTATGACAGAAATAGAACTACATAGACACAGGTTAAGGCTTAGCTGACCTTAGCTATGTGGAGAAGCTCTTGTGCATGAAGCTGATCTGTAATGATCCTGTATTCATGTTAACTATGCAGGGATGTTTAATGACAGAGGTTCGTTGCCTTATGAAAATATTGCTAAAGAAAAAAATATCAATTTTCTTCTCCCTGTTTCTGCAATCTCAACAGTTCATACCCAAGATATATGTATCTGGCCAGATTCTTTGATGGAAAAAAAAATGTGTTAATTACTATTACTTTTAGATTATTAATGTATTGCACATATATATATATACATATATATACATACATATATATATAGATATAAGAAAACCCAAAGAATATTGCAGACAAGGAGGGAAAGAAAAAATTCCTCCAAGAGGGTCAAATTTCAATTGATTTGACAGTCCAGCTTATGTTTAAGTCCCACCTGAAGCAACCTGTGGACCTTTCTCTCTCAGTTATGATCAGGCATAGGTACATCATTGCAAGGTGCCTCTTCCTCCTGACAAGGATGGGAAATTTTCACAGAGCTTGATCACTCCTGACTATGAAGATTTCTCCCAAGCTGAGGTTAATGCTCACGGATTTTATTTCT
Source organism: Falcunculus frontatus (assembly GCA_013398115.1). Taxonomy (NCBI): domain Eukaryota; kingdom Metazoa; phylum Chordata; class Aves; order Passeriformes; genus Falcunculus; species Falcunculus frontatus. The sequence goes on along the minus strand of VZRV01003103.1, from coordinate 267,963 downwards.
AGCAAATACATCTATAATCGTGACGGAACAGTGTATCTCCTTTCCCAAAGAACTTGTCCTCATTTCAAGCAAGTGAAATTTGGAAGCCTCTTTCTCTAAGAAACTGCAGTTCATGGCCCTTGGGCTGGCACCGAGAAGTTGGACACTGCCCACTTTTGCCTAAGCCTGGACTACCTGCTGCAATGAAGATCTTGAGGTTTGAATGTTAGAAGTATGACCACACTTTCTTATAAGGTCAAATGGCATTTTTTTTAACAGTTCACAGTCACTAAATGCAGTTCCCATTTTAATACAGTTAGCTCCCATTGACTCTTTCATTAGCATCAATAATCCATTGAGGAGAACTCAAAAAATTGCTTGTGATCTTAAGAACCTTGAAGAATATTAAAGAAGACTTCCTACAGAGAAAAAACAGATGCCTGCTGATATGGTTGATTGGAATCAGATACATAAGCAGTATTAGCAAATGCCTTGAGTTTTACCCAATAGTTTAATTAGAAAGCACAGTAATGTCTCTGATATCTGTCTTGGACAGTGTTGTGCCTATGAATCCCCAGAGAAGATTTCAGCTGACTTTGAAAACTAGCCCAAGGTAGAGTCCACCCTTATTCTCGTACTGGGCTTGTCAGGTCTGCCTTTCAGACATGCAGAGCAGGTTTAACTCCTTTGGTTTTCTGATAGCAAAGTTTGACACTTCAGAAATTGATTTATAGGCTGCTTAGGACAGAGAACTGAGCTTTGAAAATTAGGGTGCAGGTTTATGGTCAAGATTTAGATTAAAGCTAATACTTATGTATTCCTAGGGATCTTTGTTTCAAGGTTCTAGTTTGGCAAGCAGGAATAGACCTGGTTTGTAGCGTTCATAAGAGAGATGGTTCTAAGGTCCTGACTTTGGAAGGAAGCTGGATCTCATGTTCTGGTTTTGGGCTCTCCTTTTCTTGACAGTTGTACGTGTACATTAAAAGAACCCCAAACGAACAAAAACTACCTCCTGACCTACGCTGGGATATTTAGAAAATTATGATAATTTCAAAATACATCTGAAATCTGTGTCTCAATGCAGTATCTCATGATATTCCCTTAGTTTTTTATTTCTGTTACAGGGTTATGCTTGTATATTCCTGAAACCATGGACTGTTATTGTTTATTTAGTAGCTAGAAAGTAACCACATGTCAGTAGATGTACTCTGGTATGTGGATAGCATCTTTTTTACTTATCAGCCATGTTTTGGTAGATTTCTGCTCGTATAGTAAGAGCCGTACCATCAAAGAATTTACTTATTCATTGCATTAAGGATGTAGTAAAATAATTAATGTGTGATTTAACAGTTTGTTATTCTTCATTAAAAATGTATTAGAACATTAACAGAATTTTGTTCTCAAAGGTATTCCATGTAGAGAAAAGAGAGGCTAGAACAGAAAATAAAGCTGTACAGGTTTGTATGTTTTTAAAGTTGCATGACAAAACATATTTGCTAATCCCAAAGCATCATTATGCAGTAAAACAGAATTAATGAGACATCAACCCCACTGCTCAGAGATACTAAATTTTGTCAAATCTCACCTCACCGTCAGTTTGGAGGTAAGGAAATCTGATGTTTGGTCTCTTCCTTCTTAGCTTCTATGGAAGTCTACTCTATACAGCTTTCTAATTAGTCATTCCAAAATAGCAAGAAAGTGCATCATCCTCAGCAGTGTTACTGGCTATGTGTAAGAGCTTTACTCCAAAACTTTACATTGTTTTCTTTCCTGCTTCTTATATCTATGGTGAAAGCATATTCCTCAAATGAAAGAATTGAGTAAGGTATCGATACTATTTTTCATTTAGAACACTACATGAAATATTTTTTAACAGCTTGCTATTCATTTAAGATTCTAATCTTTTTTTGTGACGTCTGAATAGAATTATTTTTCTTTTAGGTGCATGAATACTTACATAAGAAGTCCAAAACAGCTTATTTTTGTTATAATTTGGTTTGCTATGAGAGGAAAAAAAACCTGGGTTCTGACTGGAGGCACAAAATTTCTATGATTTTTTTTCTCAGTCATAAGATTTCCATTTACAGGTATTTCCTTGAGAATCTGTTCAAATAAAACACACCTCAGAAATATGTGGAATAATGAAACTTTCAAGCTCTGGTTGTAGTAATAAGAGAGTGGAAGAAAAGACAACCATCTCCTTTCGAAGTATTTCTCAAATAGTTGTACAACATGCTTTCTGCAGGAAGGAAAGCATAGTATGACCCCAGATATTTCTCTCTTTTCCAGTGGACTAATTTCAGTCTCCTATGAGAGACTATAAAGCAGTTTTGCAAAGGTCAGCGAAGAAAAGATTGCATGACCCTGTGCATAATGTGCATTTGACAATGGTCATATTTAATGTGAGTGCAGGAAGGAAAAAAGGTCTCTAACAGGTGGGGTGGGACAGAGGTACATGGTACAGGAGTCCTTTTGCATATTTAGCATAAGCATTTTGTCTCTAACCTCTCATATTTAGGAATACTCGTGTCACTACATTAGAGCAATCACTGTAGTTGAGATGTAACTTCTTTTCAAGGTTGGAAAAGGAGTGAGTCTTCTCGTCCTCATGATACTTTATAAACATGTATTAAAACAGTCAAATTCTGTGATGGAATAACTGTCTTATAAACCCGAGCCTGGATACATCACTTTATGCAAACATGATTTTCTTTCACACAGGTTAAAAATAAGCAAACCCACTTTACTGGTTTTTCCATTGTCCTGGGAGTGTTTCTGTGCTATGGCTGGGCCTTTGTTAGGACTGCAAGAAGCAAAAAAGCAGAAACACCAATTAGAGTCATTAACAGCGAATGTGTTTCTTAGTGGTGTTGTCCTTTTCCTTTGTTCATCATATTTCACTCATTTGTGTGATACATTTATATGTATTTTTCACTGCCTTTTATTTTTGACAACTAAATGCAAAAGAGAGGAATCTATAATTTTGCTCCGTGTATCTCTAATTTGAAAATATAAGATGTTCAGGAAGTTCTGTTGAGTTTGCAACAATGTACTGAAAATTAGCTCATTTGTATGAGCTGACAGAAGCACCAAAATGTCAGGTGTGTTCCCTTTCCCAGCATCATTGCTAATCCATACTTTTGGAAACTGGAGAGAAATGATGTATAATGAAAAATGTCTACTGTGCTGTGTATCATTAGCTATTCCTTATTACAGTCAGTCATCTATTCATCCTTTCTAGATGTACTCATGAATAAGATGCATAACAAACTGATGTTCTAGTTTTTCCTCATTAGGAATCTGATATCTTGTTCAGCAACATTGAAGAGGAAACGATTGGCATTTAGTTCTAAGTGTGCGTTTTATAACCCATAGAAAATTAAAAATAAACAACAATATCTACAGTGATTTCATATACTTTCTTCATATGAATTAAAAGCATTTACAAAAATTATGTCAGAGCTGGTGAATGTTTGCTAGAAAATATCCTAGCAGCAATGTGAAGGTTTCTTTTGTAAGTGATTCACAGTATATCTGATGAGATAATATATATCAGATAGATATATTCTGAACTTTATTCTTCAGTTTGATATAGTTATTCAGGTTGTCCTTAAATTTCTCTCTGTTAAATGTTGATTTTTAGGAGGCTCTCCAGCTGACACACTCAAAATCCATATAAATAAATATATTTTTCTGTTCATTCAGTGAAAGGTAGGAACAATCAATGACTCCAGAGGAGTCATAAGATTTAGCTTCCTTCCTGGCTGATCGGGAAACTCATTCACAATAGTTTTGCTGCAGGGGTTTTTTTGTTGCTTTTCCTACTCTGTTTGGAGCATGCGTTCTTTAGAAGAAAAGATTTCTTTAGTTTTGGGGGCATTTCTTGGGTTGGTTGTCTTGCTTGTTTGTTTTTGGGGTTTTTTTGCAGCACCTAACTCCAAGGAGCTCCACAGGAACTCTGGAGTGCCATTAGCAAATACGAAGTTTATAGAAACATAAGCTTTAGATTACTGAGGTTGGCTTGGTAACCAATTGGAATCACATGACTATTCAAATAAATGTCAAAACCATAACAGGATCCATTGTTCTGTTTTTTGATGCAGATCTATTTTTAGGTGGAAAATTAAAATTCACTTGCCCACCTGAGAAGGATTTCCTACTTGAAGGAAGTAGGGGAAAAATGTTACAATGGAAATGATATACACTGTTTCTCTAGGACTTTCTGATTGAGAGCTTCTGGCGTGTTGTGGAGAAGTGTGGCTGGTGTCAACAGTGCTTCACTCGCTGTGCAGCACTTGCAGGGCCAGATTCTCATTCACCCCATGTTGGATCAGTAAAATATGGAGAGCTTCTAGCTCATCCTTAATGTCTTCTGCTTCCAGTGTGAATGTGCTAGCAAACATATCTAGTGAAAACTATCAAGATAAATATAATATGTTTTACTTTTGCTCATACCCCATCATCTGATTGTTGTCTGTATATACTCTGTAATGCTCAGCTGAAAAAACCATGAATTATTGTGAATAATCACAGTGCAAATACATCACTCGAGAATTCTTGTTGAAACATAGTCTCCTTGGACTTGGAGAGTGTTACTCAGTTAAAAAAAAAAAAAAATTAAAATATCTGTTATCTCATTTTACACATAAAAACCTAAGTGATAAATGTTCTTAAAAATAACTCCGTCAATCAGTGTTATTTGTCCAGATGGAATTATGTTTTCCTTTCGACGCTAGCTGTGTGTGCTTGTACCACTATCAGAGAACTCAAACCCAGCAATGCTGTGCATAGATGACTAACACAAGGACATGGTTTTTTAATAACCGGTTGAGAAGGATCAAAGAATGCACAGGTAAGTTACATAGAATTGATATTGATTAACAAGGTTTTCTTGAGGCACAACAAGACTTTCAGCTGTACCATATACACCAGGCATCAGTTTCACTTTGTACGTGTGTTGGGGAAGAAGAAAAAATAAAACAAAAGGAATACAGAAGAGAAAGCAATTGGATAAATCAAGCTGTACTGAGGCAAACCTACAATGCACCTGCCTATTTTTCTGTTATTTTGGGCAATGCTTTGAAGCACAAATGCTGGGCAAAGAAGGCTTGGCAGTTTTTGAAGCACATCATATAAGACAGGTTAAAAAAATAGGGCCGTGTTTTTATTAGGCTACAAATCTGTTCTTAACTTTCACACTGAATATTGCCAGTTTCTATCTATTACATATATATACTACTGCTATATATATAATACTGCTATACATGTATAAATGTAAAGTACTACACAGAAACAGGAGAACTGGCCTCAGCAGTGTTTTCTATGCCTTTAATATAATCCTTGGGCTAGTCTTTCAGTGTATGAGGATGAGATGTGGGAACACAGCTCCTGTGATGTTAGAGGGTAGGAGCCAAAACTTGGTGGTTCTTTCTAACAATTTTCTTGCAGATTTGCTTTATTCAGAGATTAATCTCTTTGTTGAACAAATGAGACTGGCAATCCATTCACCTAATACCCCTTGACTGATTATAGCTAGATTACTTACATTTCCTTCTTTAATTTTGGCCAGACTCCCTTCTAATCCCAGGACATGATGGAGAGTCATATCCCACTCACTTTTTCCTTCACCTTCACTAATTTAGATATGTCCTTCTGTAGTTTGTCCACCTAAACTTGGCTTTGTTCCTTTTATCTTCTTTACTATGCTACAGTCACCTTCAGCTCCTATTCTTGCTTTGTGTATTTCCTTTTTATCAAGGTGTTAAACATAGCTTCTAAAATTAGTATGGCTTTTCCCTCCCCAAAAGTATCTAGGCATACCTCTCTTTGTGCCAACTCCAAAGCATTTCATCGCAGGTATTTATATGACAAAGGTATTTATAGAAGACATTACTGCAGTGTAATTCATGTAGAATGCTAGTAGCATGAAGAAGATATCTTAAAAAAAGCCATCTTTTGTCCAGATGTATTTCTTTGTCACAACAAACTGTTCTGATCATCACAATGGGATGGATAGCTCGAACTACTGTAATCAGTGCATTTTACACTTAGTAGGAGGGGTAGGCAGGAAAGGAGCACGGCATCCTCATTTTTAACACATTTACTTGTAATCTGAGATAAAAATGCATGCTTCTCAGCATGCTGAAGACTTAATTTTAATAACTGATGTTTACTTAATGCTTGTAAGTGCAGCTTCTGAAGAGATTGGCAGTTTATAGTATGCCAGCATTCCCAGCTGTTATTCAAATAAGAAGGGAAAATAAGAAATTAAGGCTGAGAAAACTACTTATCCACATGACAGCACATGGGGTATAAACTTGACTGTAAAAGAGCAGAGCTTATAACATAAACATTTTCTCCATTATGAAACGCATTTTCAGATACAGCTGTTTGTTAAATTTGGCCTAGGTGTCCTTCATAGTAAAATCTTTTTGTCTTACTAATACCCACTAACAAGTATTAGTACTTATTTGCAATTTATGTGTATAGGTCTTTTGTAGAAAATTGGATAAGAATTGATTGATTGGTAGTTATTGGCCTCATTTTGTCAAAGGCAGAATTCACATGATTCTATTCAGATCTTCACAAAAAATGCAGGACCAAATGGTATCATGAACTTCTAAAGAAGAATTAAATTATCTTTATTACAGTTATTTAGAGGGATGAAGAAATTATATCAAGATCTTTATTTAGGAAGGCATTCATCAGGGCCTTTTTTGCCCCTGCATGAGGTTTCTTAATCTCATTTTATACATTTTGCTGTTCCCACATCCATCTCCAATTACTTTCAAAGAAAAAGCAAGTTTCATTTCCCTTATCTATTGGATAGGTAAACAAAGGCACAAAGTGATAAAAATGGTTCATTTTGTCTTGCACTGCAGGTCAGCTGCCAAATCAGGCACAGAACTAGGGACACATGGCTGCCAATCAGTATTTTCATCAAACACCCCTCCCTGCCACGTGTAGTGCTGTGTTAGTCTTTGTGAGTCTCAATACCAGCATTTAATACAAGTGAGTTTTTTGGGCAGGGGTTTAGTTCCAGCTATGGATGTGTCAGTCTTGGTACACTGTGGAATATCAGGTGTGCCCAAGGCAGCGTGGTGCCGTTATCAACCCAAATGAGCACTGTGCACTCAGAGCATCAATCTGAAACGTTTCATTCAGATGCCTCTGAGTGATGGTGGTATTTGAAGCTGTCAGTGAAGAAGGCTGTGTGCCAGCCACCAAAAAAACAGGTCTTATTTATCCTAGGTGATGGCACAGCATTGTTTTCCAAGGCGTTTGATGCGTTTCACTCTTTCTGCTTCTGCAGAGTGGATATTGCCAGTCTGAGAACGGCAGGGGGCCACCCAACAGTCTGTAAGTCTCTACCATAGATCGGGGTAATTACGCCATAAATAATGTGAAATTCAACTCAAAGTATTCAAAATATGTGCATGCTTTCATGGACAGAGGGAAGAAGCGGGGTAAGGTATATGGATGAGTGTAGCCCACTTATTGTTAAGCAGTCAGGGCCTGCCATCTACATTTGTCTCCTCCCTCAGGATTCCGTCTCTTCTTTTCTTTTCCTTTTCCTTATTCCACTCAAATTGCTATATATTAAAACCTCAAGGTGGTAGTGAAGTAAATATGAAAAAAGTCACATTAATCATTTTGAGTTTTCCACACTTCTAACAGTATGAATGTATGGATGCGGTAAGAGCAATTTGCATTAACTCTTATAAGTCAAGTTTGTTGCTGGCTTCTCATAACAACATAAATAATGAACAATAATGAACAAAATTTATTTTGGTTTAGACGTTTCACTGGAGCTATAACCATGAAATGAAAATACAGTTTTACACTGTCTCATTGGTTTTCTTTTCTTTTTTCTTTTCATAAAATAAAGTATAAGCAATAGGCTTTTCCTTTCCAAAGGGCTCATTATTTTTCAGTATTTCATTTTCTGCAGTTCTCTAAAAGCATTTCTGATAATATAGTAATCCAGGAATTTTCATTCTAGTGGGGTATTATACATAAGTTAACCTTAAATATCACTGGGTACATTTTCAGAGTTCCAACTCGGCACAATTTCTTTGACTTAACACTTTCTTATTTAAAATCTTTATGGCAGTAAATTCTAACCTTTGGCTTCTGACATCATTTTCTACAAAGCCAATACTTTCTATTTGCAAATAAGTATTTTATCTTCTCAATTAATGATTTTTTTTTCCAGTGGGAAAGCTCTAGTGTATGTCAATTTGAATTTTGAATTAATAATATGTGCTTTCTTAATTTCTACCTGTATTATAATATGTGGTGAATGCTTTTCCTATCTCTGAACTTCCAATCCAATTTTATTTGTGTGGATTCTGAAGACAGGGAAAGGAACATAATAGAAAACTCCTTTTAATCTGTAAATATTGGTCCATGCTCTGCAGTGAAATATATATGCCCCATGTGATTCTGGCTCTTAAAGGAGATTAGCTACCTGTTCAGCTGGGACTAATTACAGTCTGTAGCAGCGAGAGAGAGAAAGATCAGAAGACCAGATGGCTTGGAGAAGTGCAAGGGATTTTCTTCCAGCAACAGGTTTCAAAGGAGTTCCTCGGTGATCTGGGAAAAATTACCATGGCATATGAGAACCAAAAACTCCTTGTCAGAAAGACTGTGTATTAAGTAGAAAACATTTATAATGGGTTTGTGCTGCATTTTTTAAGGTGATCACATTCAGGCACTCCTACCAACTAGCTTTGAAAAGGGATAGGGTGGGAGAGTGCCTCAAACTTGCAGGGGCTTCTGATCTCTCTTCTCACCAAATGTTTTGCTGCTGGGGAGGAGGACACTGCTGGGGCATGAGTAACTGGTGCAGTGCTGAGTGTCTGTGTACTGGTTTCCAGTCTGCATGAGAAAGAGCGTTGATTAGCAAAGGCTGAGCTCAGGGGACCCTCTCTGTTTATTAGCATGTGAAAATCTTTGCTGATAGCAAAACTGATGAGCTCATTAAAACTAGGCTGGCTGTTCACTGCATGGTTGCTGGTTTCATCTTTGTGTTTAACTGGTTCTTTCTTTGCATATTCCTTCTCCGCTTCATTTTGGCTTATGCAAGCTTATAGTCAGGTAATTGTTGTTAACTTTGCTGGTGCTTTGGTTGCTCTTGAGTAACTACAAGAACTGAGTGCGGCATCATAGTGATTTTGCCAAATCAGTGTGTTGCAAATGGCAGACGACACTGAAGAGTAAGTTTCACTAAGTTGGAGACTTGTATCTCTGAAATGCTAGATTTACATGTGTTGCGAAAATAGATCTGTAGTGTGATCACATTTGAATTTCATATTTCTAAGTGTAACATGAAAATGGGAAAAAGTGTTCCTGAAAAAACTCAGAAAAAATCTGACCTTAAGTAAAAAAAGTTTCAGTACTGAACTATAGTAAACTGCCTCTTGGCTCTACAGAATAGAGGATCTGTTCTATGATACTACAGGGTGTGAATTAATAAGACTAGCTGAAAATAATTTTAGGAATTTGCTGACAACTCCTACTCATCAGGTTGTCCGTTGTCTATGATATCAATTCTTCATAGCAATGCCCTGTAGTTTGAAAATTGGAAATAGCTGTAAATTTGTAGGGGTTTATTCCTTTTTTTTGTTTTGTTTTTATGTGTATGTGATGTTACAAGAAGTGTAGTTAAGGATTTTCAGAATTCCAGGGGTAGTTGTAGAAGAGTTTACTTAAAAGGTTGAAAATAAATCTGGCATATTTTAATTGTTTTTTCATTTGTTTTAATGGGAGTAGGAGGTAACGTGTGATTTTGTGATTTGTTTCAGACCCATTATATTGCACAGACTTTCATGCAGTGTTTAACCAACATTTTAGGTTTGAGAGGATTCTGCTTTCAGTTTTGCATCATCAGTAAGGTGAGGTTTAGTGGCAGAAGTGGAAAGATACATATGTTTATCTGTAGAGTCATTTAGCCAATGATCAATAAATGTCTGACGATAAATCAATATGAATGTAATCTCCAATCTGTGGACTTCGAAGAACAATCTCCTGAGCGTTCCTACCACAAAAATCTATATTCACTCCTGTCTTCATTCTAGCTGATTTATGCTCTGATGCTGTTTGCTTTCAAGGACCTCCATTTCTCTAAGTGCTGCCTGGTAGGTAAGCAACAATCCATCAGCACACTACTAATATCAAGGAGGCTTATATTTAATTACAGATAACAGGCCCAGTGGGACTGAGAACAAAGTAACCAATCACTAAGATTTGATATAGTAAAATACAAAAAGAGAGTGAAGACATAAAATGTGAAGGACCTTTATAAAAGAAATAGGTGTTCTGCTGTTATGATCAAACCATATGGAATATGAGAATGAGCTATATGATAGATTGTATTTGCTGTCTGATTTAATTCTTTTCACATAAGAAGTGCCCTTGGTAAAGAAAGGTAGAACTCTATTGTAAATGACCAAATGTGCCTGTGACTACCTAAATTTGGTACTGTCTTAATTATGTGTTTGTAGAGAATACATATGGGTTAGTTCTGTTTCTAAAAATAAATGTTCTTTTCTATTTTACTGTTAGACAAAAATAGTACAGCTAATCTTCCTTAATATATGAAATGCTTTAACATCCCTTCTTTCTGCACATTAAAACCAGTGTAGGTTCCCCATAACAAGGGTAGCACACTGTATTTCCTAAACACAATTTCTTTAAATTTCTCCATATTTGCAGATGTTTGAGCTAATTTTTTCATACAGACTTGCTAAAACTCTATGGTACTGATACAGCTGATATCTTTATTCAAAGTAACACATGAGGGAGCCGGTATGGTCTGACCTCTATGGCAAGTTACATGTGACAAATTTGAGAGGCTTGTGTGGTGCTTTAAACATAGTTCTGGTATAATAAATCCAAACATTCTGAGTAGCCTAATGTTGTTAGGAAATTATTTTAATAGAAACACAACTAAACAATATCACATCTATTTTTAAAATTCATTTTATCCGAATGTCATGTTAATCCGTTAATTGTTCTGAGCTGATGAGAATAATTTGTAGGAGAGGCCCATTTTATAAAATAAATTCCTGACTAGTTCTGGTCCCAAGTCCTTGCACAGCAGAGCTAGGTCAGAAAAGGTATAAACAACAAGTGCTTGAAATGAGCATACACAACTGTCATAGCTGAAACTTCTGAAATGAAGTGGGCAAACCTTCAATAGTTAGATGGAGATGAAAGAGCCGACAGATGGAAAAGGCAGGGTAAAAAAATGCAAGAAAAGGCAAACAGTCTGCAGTCAATATGAAGAAAAGGGAAAACGCCAATGAATATGTGTAAGCCCATGATGCAGCTAAAATGTTTATATCTCAGCAACTATATAAATGAAGACAGTTGCTAATCACTTGTCTTACTTATGTTGAAGTAATCTGAAATACTGCCCTTTGACTTCTGAAAAGACAGCCTCAAGCTGAGGCTCTTGGAGGATACTCTATCTGTAAAACTGAATCTGCATGCCTGTGTAAAGGGATTATTGCTAAAGTATCTGTGAAACATCAATGAAAGCAGTAATCTCCAGGGAAAGACATTTCTGTGAGTTTAATTTAGCTGTCACTGGATTTGTACCTGTTAAGGTTTTTATTTTGCTTTACACCAATATTTACAAAGTTAGCCTAAGGTTTTGAGCTCTCTGAGAAGTTTTGTGGTGTGTTTCATGGGTGTTGAATTTGCTGTTCACACACTGTCTAAAAGCGTTTTTTAGCATGTACTGTATTTTTTAAATAAAAAATAGCTTGTTGGAATGGGACTTCGAGCAACCTGGTCTAGTGGAAGCTGTCCCTGCCCATGGCATGGGAGTTGGAACTAGGTAACTTTTAAGGCCCCTTCCAACCCAAACCTATCATATGATTCTATGATTGTAAAATAAGGAACTTTTATGAATAATCCCTGAACAAAAAGAATATATTTATAAGCAAAGAGTTGTATAAATCAGGTTGTATGATGATTAGGAGGGAAAAATGTGGATTTGCTTTAGTCTCTTAGATTTGCTTCCTACAACTCTGTACCTTGGCATAGTACTACTGATATACTCCACATCTAGAAAATTACCCAGATCTCTGTAATAAAATAATGCCTTCTTTAAAGTAGTGATTGAGGGGGAAAGAAGGAAAGACCTGAAACTTCTTTAAACTGTTCTATGTTTTGCTGATAATAAATGATAGGTAAGCAAGTTTCAGCCAGCATGTGAACTGAGCGCCCCGACTCTTCAAGAAGGAAGAGAGAGTGATTCTATCTTAGCTAAAAATGTATTATATTGGGGTTTAGTAAAACCATTAAGGATGTTTATTAAATACTGTGGATTTTCCAGGCTCCTTTGTGCTCCTCAGCTTCTGGCTGTGGAGAGAAACTAATGAAAATATTCCTTTGTTTGAAGGTGATCCTACTTTTAATAGAATTTTTTTTGCGTTGAATTTTTCCAGTAGAGTCAGTCAAATTTAATCATTTTCACTAAAAATAGTTTCTTTAATTTCATATTCAGGTCAGGCTTCCTATTAACTAAATTAAGAGAACATGTAAGCATCTCTGTTAGGTTTACTGCACCTCCATTTAGGTAAATTCCTCATTGTTTTCAGGGCTTGAATATTGATGTCATGATGGATAGGTATCCAAAGAGAAGCATTATGTACTTTGGCATTACTTTTACATGCCAGATGGTCTGCTGGTGTTGCAGGCAGCATCTCTAAGTGGGCAGCTGTATACAAGAAACCTGAATACCTGGAGTCCATAATTGAGAGGTTAAATTATTGTTTGGAGCATGTCAATGTTTCAGAATCCAGGGCTAGGATAATTATCTCCAAGAGAAACATCATGCAAGGTAGACTGGGTGGGAGGACAAAGGTGAAGGGGAGGATGAGAGGCAGAGTAGTTTGCAGTCATTAGCTGGCAAACACCATGTGAATAGATCTCCTCAGTTTCAACTGCTAATTAGAATTTACACTTTTTTACCTGTTATATTCTTGGAAAGTCTGAGAGAGTAGGTTATCGCTCATGCGTGGTCAAGACTCACTGAGGAAATGCATGGAGAAATCCGAATGTATTTTTGCTGTGAATGTTACTTGATGTACACAGGGTGTTTGTTTTCTTTGTTTTATAGCACTTTTGTTATGAGACAGTAATAGAATTATTTTAGCTGTTCATGTTTACAAGAAATACAGGAGTTAGTAGCTGCATGATGTGACTAATTTCAGTGCAACCTTAAAATACAGGATAATCAGAAGAACATTCAAATAAGCTTAAAACAATCCCTGAAATTCTGATGCATATGTTTACTAGTAATATGAAATATTTTTCAAATTGGCATATTTTTAATAAGGGTGTATATATTTTTGTCAGAAAAGGCCTCCATGCCATTGCACCAACTTCTTTTCCTTCGTCCTCTGTAGTAGCCAAGAAATCCATCACTCACTTGCCATTCACTTTTCACATGTCCTAAAGATATTGTAGATTTCCCTGTTTTTATGTGGATTGCAACTTTGTATTGACTGTTTTCTGTTTGAACTCAATATTCTTAAAAACAAACAAACAAACCCCCTCAGATTTAATGACATTTCAGTAGAGGGAGTTTCTGTCAAGATATAATAATATGCAAGTAATTTAATCATCTTGGTTGCTTTGAATCTGAAAGATTGAATTATGTCAACTTCTATATTGGCAGGCATACAAGCAAACAAAAATAGTTATCAAGATTTCCTATTACAGAGCGCAATAAAAACTCCATTTGGTGTACAGGCAATTAGATCCTGGATAAATTCTAAATGTTGTACTTTAATGATGTGTGCATATACACAAATTCATTTAATTTGGGCTAAAAAAACCCCTTGGCTGTGGAGTTGCTGCCCCCAACACACATAAGCAGAATGTACTGTTCGCCAAATAAATGTGTGTTTTCTTAGCTTCAGGTAATCTCAAATCAGGTAATCTTAGACACCTGAGCCTCAGATACTGGAAAAGGAGTTGGGAACAAATGGGACTAGCCAGTTGACTAACAGCAGAAAGGATGATTTATGAATAATTATTTTATATTGTCAATGTGTGTAACCAGTGTAGATAACATTCACGGGATCTGACAAGACATGGCTTGTCAATATGAAAAATGGCATGACAAATAGAAAGTAAGCAGAAGAGATGCAAAGTGCCACCTTTCAATTACAAATATACATGTGATGAATGGGCAGGACTTGGTAGGACTCTCATCTAATTCTCAGTATGCAGGTAATTATAAAAATTAGTATTTGTACAATGGCTTTACTTAAACTCATATGCCCCTCAGAACTCTTAAGAATGTTTTAGTTTGGAGCTGGTGTTCTAACAAGTAAGGACCATTGCTCTTGGCTGTGATAGTTAAGACAAAAACCCAGTCTGAAATCCAGTTAGTAATACGTTATATTTTCTTCTAGAGCCTGCTTTTTGAGGATTCTGATGAGACATAGTCACAGAGTAAATGGTGGCACCATATTACTATTAAAATAGTAAATGCTCATATAATTACATTGTTATTACATCTTTATAAGTGTGGAGAGTTATTACTTCGGTCAGACTGTTATGAACAAATTAATGACTGAGGCTTTAGAAACTTCGAGAAAGGAAAGGTGTAGGTATGAACATGAAGAGTGAGCTGCTTCAGAGAGAACTGGTCCTATCCCTGCTCTTGCCCACTAATGCCTAGAAACTGCCTTACCTTTCAAGGTAAAGGAAAATACTCTTGGACATTTATACAGGAAGCAAATGTGATGTCAGCCTATGTTTGGCACCTGAGAACAACTTCATCTGTCACAACCCGAGGCCTGTCATCGCTGCTGGTGACTGTGAAACCAAAGCCTGGTCTGGCAGAAAATGAATTAACCTGAGGCAGGTCCAGCAAATGAAAGAAATGTTAAAGCTTGATTCAGAGTTGGTGGTACTAAAAAATATCCTTCCAGTACTAACCAATGCTCTTCATCTACAGTTTCCTTACTGTTTTCTCAGGTTTTCTATGTTTCCTTGAGAGCTGGACCCTGTTATCTAGCATCCATGTTCATTTGTTACCAGAAACTGAAATATTGATGGCTACCTCTCAACAAAATCCTTGGAAAGTTCTTGTGAAGAAAGAAACTAACTTAGAAGGTTGTATTCATTTTAGTCCCATAGAATACTTTTTCCACTGCAAGAAGTTATCTGGGCCATCATGCTTGCAATTCTAATCTCTGGAGCCTCACATTCTAGATGGAGAGCAAAGGAGCATGAGGCAGAAATCAGAGCAAATCGAGCCAGAGTGTACAGGCACACAGCAGAGTTACCTGGGGACCTGGGCAGGATTGTCACTGTGCCTCTGCAGGGATGAGGACACAGACCTTCCTGAACTGAGGTGGTTTTTAAGGTGCTCAGGGACATGCAGGAAAGAGGTGCTGTTCTCGTGTATTTAGGTCAATCTTGTGGTTTCCGCTCTTCATCTGTAACGTGATTATGGGTCCAAGAGGGAAACACGAGCAGCAGTCACCCCTTCGCAGGACTTTTGTTAAACAATTGACCGTAGGATAGTAGAGAAGAAGGGGAAGAAGGAGGAGATGAAATTCCCTGAGATATTTCAGTTCCCAGCGTTTGTGACTTGGTCACCATGCACGGTGTATTTGTCTCCTCCTTCACTTAACCTTCATGAGTGGTAGTGTATTCTGTCTTCTTTCTAAATGAAAACTCCACTCCTCCCATCTGAAAATTCCTTGTTGTTATAAGACCTAAGGCAAAGCCTAGAAGGATTGTTAAAGCTGAGCTGCTCTTCAGTCCAAAAGAGGTATCTCAAAGTTAAGGCTGATGTAAATAAACAAGGTAGGGAAAGAATACGGCTTTAGCTTGTGCCTATTCTGTCAAAGGTATCAACATACACTGAGGCTGTCAAATCAGCTCTTTTTTTTTACTTTTTTAGTCTATAGTTTAGACTAAAAACAAGTCTGTTTCAGTTGTCTAAAATAAATAGAAAAGGAAGTTGGAGTATAACATGAAGCATGCAGTGCATGCTACTAACCAAATCTCAGTATTACAGTCTGCTTAAATCCAATTAATTTCAAAGAGAATAAGAAAACATTCCCATTTTTATTCTTTTTATTTTGGGTAAGTAGGTGGGAGGTTAAATATTCTATTTCTTTAGTAGTTTGGGGGAAAAAAAGGGAAGATTTTCACTTTTTAGTTCAATAAGTCAAGAGAGGGGTATGCAAAGAAACAATTATTCTTTCCCACCCTCCTGTTGTATTAAGAGGCCCAGACAGAGAGCAGTACTGTGACTTTACTGTTTATTGTGCCTCCTCTGGGTACAGAGGTTGATATAGAGAAAGCAAATATCTCTTTTAAAACTTGGGCGCAGAAAGCATTTGCAATCTAAAAGAGCAGTTGTTACCATGCTGGGAAGCCCTAGGGCTTCCAAACCCTAGGATTATTGTTTCCATTTGATTTTGGTAGAGGTGACCTAGTTAGGCCAGGAAGCCCTGAATTTAATGTACAAGGAGAAGCTTTCCTGCTGGCTTTTCCACATGAGATGAGCATGGGTAGTTCCTCGCATCAGTGTGTCTTGTTTTCTGCTGACTTTCATCAAGCCAGAGGACAGGGTTTCTGTCAGGATTTTCTCTGCTGGAGGAGCTCTCAAATCAGCCCTCCGTGCCACATGAAGATTTGCTCGTTATTCTGTCAGCTGATGGAAAACACCCAAGTTCAAAACAGGAACTTCTGGCCAGCCTCTGGGTTTGGGGCTTGGCGTAATTATAAAGGTTTTCAGCATTCTTCATCATTCCAGGTAGTTTCTAAAAGAGACAAAGGAAAACAATCCAGCAAAAATAGTAGAAAAAGATAGCCTCTCTGTATTATTTTATAATACACTATCTATTAAGTATTATACTAAAAAATACTTTATTCAGAAGACAAAGAAGTGGAACAAATGCTGAAAAGAAAAAGGCTCTGAATGCAGCTGTCATGAAGATGAAAATGTATATGATCTCCCAGAGTTTCATTACACAGTCCTCCATAAATAAACTATTAATTAACAAACACGATGGGGAGAAACCCTTTTTTGTATTTATTTTTTTTCTTTAAAATGTAGTCCTAAAGTTATTCATTAATTTTATTGAATTATATTCACTTAAATTTAGGTCTTGATGACCTGCCAAGGCATTATGGAAAATCTTTCAATTAACAAACAAGCAGATTGCTCAGCCAAAAACACTATTTTTCCTGAAAAATGAGTTTTAAATATTCTTTATTATAGAGTCTTGAATTTTTAAAATTTTATTTTATAGTAGCAGTTTATTAACTTGTTTGAATGAAAATTAAGAAAGAAAACAGAGGAAAACCGAGCAGTACTAGATGTTTTTTCCTAATGATTTCTCTCTAGAGTGGTGTGCTTTTTGTAGAAAGGAACACATTTCCTGCTCAGGAAAAAAGAATATTTTCTGCTCTTGCATCAGTACAGTGTTCCTTTGCAGCTGTTCCTGTTTCCCTGTGGGGAAGGCAATAAGCTGCAATTAAATGCAGGTGCTTGGAAGCAGGAGTGCCCTTGCTCTGTTTAACAATCTGAGGCAACAAACATAAGAACCAGAGAGACAGGAATCTACCTTCTGTTTAATGGGGCATGAACACTTTTTCTTGGCACCAAGATAAGTGTCTACCTTTTGTTAGAAGTTCATTTCTGGTTTTCCCTTGGTGAAAAGACAGAGGCCTCCCTCTTGTATATTAGTTCACTGCTAGGAGAGAAAAACTAAACAAGACCATATGCTGTGAGGGGAAAACAGCAGTTGCTAGGCAGAGGAAAATCTCCTGCCTATGTAGCGTAACACCCCTCATTTGTGTTTCCTGTAAGGAGGGAGAAATATCCTCCCTCATGGTTTTTTTTTTTTTTTTGCACCATGATTGAGGGGAGCAATATGCAGATATCCCTTACACTAGAATGCAGGTTGCTTTATCTTTGTGTTGGGGAGATAGCTGGTTACAAATAACTGGAACAAAATACAGCCAGGAGCAGGGAGTGACTCACTCTGGTGTTCTGGGCTGTGAGCAGAGGCTTCTGTAAGAGCTAGGAGTCCCATTACCCCAGAAAAGTGATCGCTGCTGTTTGGAGTGAGGTGGGGGAGGGCAGCTACATTGACAACCGGGCAGAGATGAATTGGTCCTCCAAACTCAATCTCACTGACAGATGTTCCAGTAAAGTCCCGTAGTGTCTTGCCCTGACCGAATAGTTGTCTGTGTTCCTAAAGTGTAGGCCCTAGCCTGCCCTTTATCCACTGATACAGGACTTCATTAATAGTGTGACAGAGGTGTAACATGTCATTTTAGGTTGGAACTTTTGTGATCCGCTCTCCCTTCAAAAAACTTAATTTCTCGACCCAATTGCTGTAGGTTTGCCCATGACCAAAATATGCACATCCCTGCGCTGCCATCCCTCTTGATCCCCCTCACTAGTGCCCATGTGGCACTCCCAGCAGTGTCACATCTGTGAACTACAGATGAGATGTGTGGCTCTGACTCTGTCCATGGCTGGTGCCAAGCCAAAAAGACGTCATCTGCTTCAGTATCCTTGACGCCCTTAGACCTCTGTCAAGCTTAGTTGCAATACATCAGCATGTATAGAGAAGTTGGTGTGAGCTTATTTACCTTTTTATATAATAATTATATGTGCCATGATTGATTAAGAAAATAAGCTTGTGGAAAAGCAGAATGTCTGTATTGAGCCGTCTTCTGCCTGGAGGCTCTTTCCTCACCAAGTGCTAGGAATGTACCCTCTTTGGTAAAATGGTGTGTAGTACCACGAAGCTTGTAAAGCACTGTAGAAGCCAATATCATGTTTGCATGCAGCTGAAAGATTGCCTGTAACAATACATCCGGATACAATTTTACAGGATAGAATTTCTAAGTAGGATATGAGCTACACCTCAGTTTCAAAGGCAATTCCTTCTAGTGACTTGTGAGATTTACAGAGCAGATTTACTGTAGGTCTTCAAGCAAGTGGTGAAGCAAAATTTTATTTCCTGAAAAACAAAACTGAGAATGCAGCCTTTAAGGTCTTTCAGGCTTAGTAATTTTTATCCTTGGAAGTTTGGGTTTTGGGGATGCTTTCAGCCTTTGGAAAATATATGATGATAATCTTTTATTGTAGATGAGATTGTAAGTAATGTCTGTTGGCTCCGAATCAGATGCACACACGTTAGAGGTTCAGCTGATTGTCGGTAGGTTATGAGCTTGGTGCCATTTGGGATTCAGCTGCCTAAATAGATAGAAGGCTTAGAGTATTCAAGAAATCACTGCAGACGTGACAGATGAAACAAGACAAACATTTTGGAAAAGCAGGTGAAGGCACTCAGGATACTATTTGACAGCTAAAATGATGATAAGCATCTATGTTTGCTCTGAATCCTACACATGATGCCTCAGTTGTAACTCTCATTTTAAGATGCCTTATTTTATATAGAGCCAAAGATCATGATGTCTGTTGCACCAAGCAGGTTTGCTGATTGCCTAAAAATTAAGTGGAGACAGCATACCAATGAATTACTGTTTGGAAACAGTACAATAAACTTGTGGGGAGCTTTCGCCCTGTCTTTAAGGCACATATCTTGTTAAAATTCATTAAATTCTGTTGTTTCAAACTAGTTAGGAGAATTTCCCCTGGACAGTGTAAAGTATTTCCATACTGAATTTATTAATTGTAGTGGATTTGGTAGCTGGAAAATATTTTAAGTTGGTGTTTAAAGATTTATAGCATTATCATTATCTTGCTCTTTTGTATTTGAAAAATAAGAATATTATGGATTTTATGAAGTTGTGTTCTGAAAGTATCCTTGCTGATATTGACTGATTCAGTCAGCTATTTGCTTTATGAAGTGCAGTTCAGACTCCAAATATCTTCTCATCCCATCACAATTTGTGTTGAACCTTAGTTCAGGTAATCCATATTTGAATCACGATGGGGTGATTTCAGGGATTGTCCTAGGCAGGGTCAGGAGTTGGTCTTGATGATCCTTGTGGGTCCCTTCCAATTCAGGACATTCTATGATTGTAGGTTTTCCTTTTGTCTGGAAAGTTTATAGTGTAGTGAAGATTTCTTTCTGCATCACATCTCTATCTTCATAAAACTGTATTTTATAGGTAACATGAAGAAGTGGGAAAAGTTGTTTCTGCTACTAAGGTAATGTAAATTTACAGGAGCATTTGCAAGAATATTCGGGTTTGACGTAAAATTTAGCAAATTTCATTTTGTTTTGCAGAGTGATGATGTTGTTTTGTGTTTCCTCTTTCTGGATTTAGCAAAAGTTCAAATACAGCAAGAAATGGGTCATGCTTCTGGGCATTGACAGTGATTGTGGGCTTGACAGTGAACAGGCTCCTCTAAGGGTCAATGAATCCTTCTGCATAGTTTTCCTAATTAGGAGGAAAACTAAAATCTATCTTTGAAAATAATGAATGTAGGAGATGGAAAGGCAGATGTATACCTTGGAAAGATGGGGACAAGGAAGAAACTGAACAGCTGCATCTGTGTCAGGTAAGTTGGATTCTCTACAGACTGCTCAGAAGTGGCTAGTGTTTTGAGTATCTTGTTTTGGAGAGGGATAAGAGGGATTTCCTCTCCTCCAATACACATCTGGCCAGAATTTGCTCTCTTGAACTCAGTCATAGTGGCCAACAGAATAGATGTCAGGTACTTTTGAATCCTGTGACTTTAAGAGGAATAAATCTCACAATGCACACCACATAGTCTCTCTCTGAGGAAGGCATTTGTGTACCTGTGAAAGTTGGCAACTGTAGTGGCTGAATATCTTTTTGTTCTTTTAGAGGAGGTTTTATCCTTAGGGTGTGTGTATGGGGGTGTTTTTTAACAAGCTAATTAAACAGCAGTATTTTTCTCTAATGGAAATTATCTAATTGGCTACCTATTTAATGGCCTACTTTGATATTTAAACTAATTCATACCTATAACTGTACATACAGTGGAAATAAGGGCTACTCATAATGAGAGACTTGTGAGAGGGATAGGCAAACAGGAATTGTTAGGTGCCTTTTTCTCCTCTTTATTCTGTTGCCTATGGCTTCAAATAAAACATGAAATGTGAGAATAAAAATAGAACACAGCATTAGTTTGGCAGTTTGGAAGTAAAAAAAGTAAAAAGTTCATTATTTGTATATACCAGCACACTTGTGGTTTACTATTGAATGTCTCAGGAGTTTTTGTGTTGGTTTACTCCCCACATACTACACCACCTCTCCAGACAGCCCCACACACCCCCTCAGCTAAAATAAGGAAGATTAAAACATGACTACAGCTGGAAAAGATCCATTTTTTCATAGTACGTTTGAGTAAAACGCATTTGCAATATTCAAAGCGAGTATTTCAGGAAGTGAATACCAAGACATAATGAAATAGTTTTTCACGTAGGTTTCAAGTATGAAACATTGATTGACTCCATGCCCCTAGTCTTCAGAGGTCAAAGTTATAAGCCAAGATAACATAACTCTTGAACAAGACTCCGACAGAAAGTTTAAGAGACAAGAATGGCTGAATTAAATCTAGAGGTTATGTTCAGGGTTACGAGGCATTCATTGAGTATTATCACCTTTATCATTAATGTTTCCAGGAGGAGGTCAGAGGGGACCTGTGACCAGGAATTAAGGAACTCTCTCCTTTCAAGCACTGTGGAAAAACGTCAGCAAATTGTGTCTGTCTTTTTCACTTGCAGGCTTCCATCCCTTCAGATGCACATTTAATAATATGCACTGGGGGTTGAGCCCCAAACCGCTGGGCTCTTTGCCTGCTTCTCATCAGGGTAAAGTTGGTTTTTCTTAATTTCAGCTGCAGGCATTTGCTTATTTTTGGTGGGAATAGGATGAAGAGGATTAAAGCCAGGTCGTCAACAAAAAGACTATTTCTGGGGCCTGCAGAAAGTTGTTTGGACAGTGAAGCAGCCCAACAGCTGCAGATGGAGATTAAGTAGCAATTGCTGTGCCAGAAAGAGGAGGAAAGGCTAAAAACACTTGGTGTAATGATAACTTAGGAAGAGTCTTCTCAGCACCAAGTGCTTTCAGGAAAAAATTCAGAATTTACTTTTTCATGCACATAATTACACAAAAGATTTTTCCTGAACAGCATCTCAATACCTCCCACATCACAAGGCTGGTCACAGCACCTGCTCACTTGGACATTACTGAAGTTAAGATCACGCTCTAACTTTTTACTGAAGCTTAAATTCCTTCTGCTGCTCACATTAGCTCTAGTATTGGAGTATCTACTGTGTGTCTCTGATGAGTAACGAGCAAGCACATAAAAGGTCTCCAGTTGATGTTGTTGTTAAATTTTTGTGCTATGGTTTATTTATTTTTCCTTAAAACCTCTGTGCATTCATGATGTTCATTTTCTTTTATATGAAAGTTGATGTGAAATTACCATGTAAATAAAAAAATCGTTCTTTGTTCCATCCCCTTTCAGTAAAAATTTTCCACAAATTACATATCACACCTGATGTGTCAAATATAGTGAAATGAAAAATAATGGTGTGATTACTTTAAAAGTGCAGATACAATTGCAGAAGAGCTACTTCTGCAATCAATATACTGATTTACCTGGTGAATAATGACATATCCACTAAAGCTTTAAAAGACACAGTCAGAGGAAAAAAAGTCATACAGAAACATGTCCCTACATACATGTCCTTGTTGATAGGTTACATCTATAATGGTGATATTTTTGTATGTCTTTTGAGTTTGGCCATTACCTTCATGTCTTACAGAAAATGCTGAAAAAGACAACATAAAAATGAGAGAAACTGAAATTTTCTGAACCACTCCAGGATGAATTTTGAATTTTAAATTATGTCTTAAAACAGGCCAAATTCTTCCCAAGGGTATCTCCATTGAAATATACTGATTTATGCCATAGATAAGCTGACTGCAGGTATCTAACCTCTGATAGGGAATCAGTAGAACTACTTTCAAAATCATGCTGCATAATGTACTGCCTTTGCCTTTAGGTTGATGATTAAACCCTCAGTTCCTTTTCCCCTGCCTCATTCTGGACTGCTGTGAGATTTCCTTTTCAGTGCTATAATTAGCTAAGGAGACATATTTGGAAAGAGTGTGTTCTAATTACACAGAATCAGATGAAGAGATCACGCAAGATCGGTGTTAGGACTTTCCAAGCTGAGCTTGTGCTTCTTGCTCCTGTTACAGAAGGGGTTTTTAATTGATTTTTGAAAAATGCTACCCCAGTACCGCAGGTGGCATCATGTCAGCCTGTCCCAGCTAGATTCTGACAGAGGATCCAGACATACATGCAGAACCAGTAGAAAGTAATGCCTGTGACTGGATCTTTGGCCAGTTTTTCTACTTTGATCCCTGTGGAGAAATGTTAGAAAACAACTTGTCTTGCAGCTGCTTGGGTCCTGTCAGAGCTCTCCCCGCTGAAATACGAAAAAAAAAAGGCTTTTCAAGGTGATGCCTGAAGAGGCTACCTGGAAACAGATTAGACAGGAGTAAGGGAATAAAGGTGGTATTAATTTGAAAGGCCTTCAAAGGTACACCCTGGGGAGCCCAGAGGTTACTGCCAAAATGGACCCCAAGATGGATGACAACTCACGAGTTCTTCACACTTTTATAGGTTTGCTCCATTTGCATATCAGCATTAATTCGCCAATTAAAACTTTAGCTACTGATGTAAGTTCTCTAAGCTCAGGCCCCCCTCTCCAAGATGCTGGTTTACACATTTCTGGGCCCAGGACAGCCTAAGTGTCCTTGGACAGCAAACTTAGAGACTTTGTTATTTCTATCTTAGCATGTGAGAGCAGCAGCAACAGGCTGTAAGACACTTCAGAGTTTTACAGTAGGCAATACAGAATATAAAAGCTAAAACTCAAGTCATCAAAGGGATGCTGCAGATTCCTGGTTGTGATTGCCTTTCTTGCTTTCTGTAATTCTTTGCTTTTTCCTCCTTTCCCATCTTTCCTCCTTGCTCTCTTCCTTGATAGCAAATAAAAGTGAATTATCATCTTGGCTACCAACATTTGACCGACATTTGTGTCTTGATCTCACTCCGGGTATGTTGAAACTCTCCCCCAACCAAGTATCTGGTTTAGGATGCATTCCTGGATTGGGACAATCTCCTGTTTTGTTGTGGTGACTGAGACAAAGCTTTGTTGAGGCTGATAGCTTTTGGCAAAATGATTGAGTGCTGAGAGCTTGTTGAGAAATGCACATATGGGAGGATAAAAAGCAATGAAAATCCAAACGATAAAAATTGTATTGGTACGTTTGTTTCCCGTCATGAGGTAGTAGATGTTGAACAACAAGAAGCTGCTGTCATGGTACTGCAGAAGTAAAGGTTTCAAAGTATTTGTGTAAAATCAGAAAATATTGTGCTTTTTTCTTTTTCGAAATATAAAGAACATGCCCGTTTCCAGGCCATGTTAAGTTATATCCTTTCCAAAAGGGTACTTTAATAGAAAAAGAGAAAAGGATTAATCTTTACTGTAATATGAGATATTAAGAAAATGTACCTTAAATGCCAGAGGTTAATTGTGGTGATTATTATAACCCTGTTTTGTTTTGCTATGGTGTAGCATTCTAACCGGCTTCTTTTCTTAACCGTTTGGAGTTTTGAGGCAACAAATCATACAGCCCTGCAGACCAGGGAATATGCAATGAAAACGCAGAGATCTGTTTACATATGGAACACTTGCAACAAAGAAATACCTAATTAGGTAACTTATATTTATAGTCTTGTAGTCCTTCATGCAGTCTTCATAAATGCTACATGAGCTTTAGATGATGGCAACAATAAAAAAAAATCACATAAAAGGATCTTTTGAGATATATAAGGTGAACTGTTGAAGCTTGCTCTAGGCCATTAGATATGTAAGCTGATGATGGATTGCCATTCAGGGAGAGGTGCTTCATTAGAAATTCTGTCTTCAGATTCTAAACACAAGGCACAAAATAGCAGCCCAATGGGTTAACTTTGTCCAGTTGCTTTCTACTGGTTGCAGCTTGTGCTTCTTCTTAACAATTGCATCGTTTATGATTTCCAGTTGTTGTGAGGAATTTCTTCAGGCATAAGAATATAGTGCCTTATCATCTTTGGTTTTAATGAGTTTATTACTCACTCAAAAGTGACAGTGCAGTAGTTGACTAAGTTCTCTGCTTTCTAAGAGGCACGTTTTCATTATCTCAGTGCTATGGGCAGGGTAGATGTCACTGTTTTAAGCTGTTTTGATTCACAAGGGCTTTTGTACCATGACATTAATGATACTTTATAAAATGGAAATACATCAGCTGCCACCTCACAAGACTGTACTCGTTTCTTCCACAGTTACACTGAATTAATAGCTCAGTCAATCAGTCTGAAAAAGAAATCCAAGTCTGTCTTCCTTTGTCGCATCCAAATAATTCATATCTAAAACTAGAAATTCTTTGTATTGGTGAATAAAAGATCTTGCACTTTGTCTGAGTATCATCACAGTATTACTGCTCCCATCATTCCCATGAGTTACTCACCATTACACCCAAATTTATTTGGTGATTTCTCCTGATCAACACAGTTTACATGTCCATTCAGTTTTCTCCCAAAAAATTGTTACTGTTAATGAATTCATGTTCTGAGACTAATCCTTGTGGGAATACTTGAACAACTTTCAGCCCAGTGCAAGTTACTGTTATTTTTCTTTAGTTAATGCTTTACATAGTTTGCAATTCTTGTAATATAACCTGTCTTTTACAGCCAAACTCATCCTTTGTGTTGTAGGACAATACTGGACATAGAGTGTTTATGTGAGCTTAGATCAAATTTATCTGAGTTTAGTAAATATGTCTTGTTTATAAAACAATTATTGCATTATTCTGGAACAATTTTTTTTCAGTAAACTTCAACACAAATTTACCAAACTTCCATTAACTTATATGTCTGCCTTTTACACGCAGGTTTTGAGGCATAAAGTTTTGCTCATCTGGGATAAAATTAATGCTCTTCAATTTGCTTGCCTAGTGTTGCTTTTTTCATTTCATTCTTAGAGTGAAGTACAGGATCTACAATCTTCTTGTTGTTTTATGCTATAGTTTTCCTGTTGTTTTATCATAGAGTTCTCCTCTCACTGTAATTTCCTTTAAGAACATTCCCTGTCCTTTTTTGATCAACTTCAATTTAGGGATTTTTCTTCTCGTCTCAGGATATAAGTTCACTTACAAGTATTTCACCTGGCTGTCTTACCTTTGATCCTCAGCACTGTCCTTGCCTCTGTGTTAATTACAGAAAAGTATTTACTTGGTTTTGGGACCAAACCTGACATTAACTTTATTCTGTCATTCTTAGTGAATGCTATGCCTTATGTTTGGGTAATTTTTAAGTTTACTTATTAGGCTTCCCAATAACTCCAGCACCTTTTTAGGGAAAGCTGTGACACTTAAGCAATTCCTGCCCTGCTTGACAGAGGAGTAAGTAGAAGATTTCTTTTAGCATTTCTCTTTTACTTTTGCCAAATTATGTTGCCTGCAGAGGAACTGAAGTGTGACAGAGGGACAAGGAACAGCAGTGGGACCATTTGAAATAGAGACCTACAGTCACCACTGTGGTTGCTAGTTGCTATTTACCGATGATAAATTAGATGCTCTAAGTAAAATAGTGTGTTGTGAAATTTTGTGTAGCAAGAAATCATTAAAGTAATAGCAAAATATCTGAAAGAATCTTGTCCATGTGTGCAAACTCTTAGCAAGGGAAATGTTAAAAAATAGTGTTTAAATTCATCAGTAACAGACTTAAAATTTAAACAGCTAGTTAGCAAGAAGAAATTATGTAGAATCTATGCAAATTCCAATATCCTACTGGACCAGCTCAAATGACAGAAAGAAAGGGCTTTTCAGTCTCCGTGAGGGTCAAAAAATGAAGATAATTTTGGAGGGTCATGTAAGATAATGAATTCTAATATTGAAGTTGTAGAATTAATTATTTGGAGACTATATTCCAGGGGTAATCTCTCTTATTAATTCTACCAGCTTTCCTTTTTCTGTGTTTTATATAATTTACCTGTTCCATGGAATGTAAGTCCCTAAGAAGAGGAATACTTTGTTCACACTTTGGCAACTGCAATTAAAATTACTGGAGTAATGAGACTAACCCAGTGTAGCAATGACTCCATGATAAAGTAAATGAGGTGACATCGTCAGTATGAAAACCTCTGTTCCTCAGTACATTTTCCTATCAGCCACTGCAAGAAGATGTTTTGCACGTGTGTCCTTTTTTTCATTGGGTGACTTTGAAGTGATCCTTCTTTGATTTCTTTTGGTGTTCAGTAAGGGAAAGCAAAACTATAGCTACAAAGAGTAGGAATGGTGTTGAATGGCCACAGGCATGCCAGTCCATATTAAGTATGTGCAAATTGAAAAGCAGTGTAAGAATAATTGGAAAAGATATAAAGAGAAAAGAACTCGCATGTTCTCCCTGCGTTCCCCTATTTCTCAACTATCCAGGAAGAGCAGGCTAAACTTTATCCTTAACTGATGCAATTTTACAAATCCTTCTGCCTGCTCAAACTCCTTTGGGCTCCCTTAATGCTAGACAGATTCATTTTTATATCCTCTGTCTCCTTACCAGACTGGGAGACCTGATGGCTTTAAAGGTGCAATATCATCTTCCACTTGACAGAACCTGATCTGATTCCAGATGTCCCATGACTCTCACATTTCTGCTATTAAGTTCACATAGATGCTACCACCACTATA
This sequence comes from Falcunculus frontatus, assembly GCA_013398115.1. Classification (NCBI taxonomy): domain Eukaryota; kingdom Metazoa; phylum Chordata; class Aves; order Passeriformes; genus Falcunculus; species Falcunculus frontatus. The sequence continues at coordinate 240,237 of VZRV01003103.1, read as the reverse complement.
CTTACTTTCCCTTTAAATCCAGCCAGCTGTCTGTCAATCTCAAATCTTAATGCATTTCTGTCTTTCTTGTATTTGCTGCATACTACAAAACTCATTTTCCGGAAAGCTGCCAATGGTTCCAGTTCTGAGAGAGATGGAGAACACAAATAATAACAGTGTAAATATATTATTCAAACATAAGTTTTTTTGGTTGCTGCTTGCCGTCATCTGGTGAGGAATAAAATTTAAAACGTGTAGAATAACACTGCTACCATTAGACATTGTTAAGATATTAATAAAAAGAAGTTAAAAAAAGGGTTGTGTAGACATTTTTAAAAAGCATTTTAAAACATTTTTTAAAAACAAGAAAACTATGTAAATTTCTAGAAAATGTAAGGAATCTGGGAATCATAAAGAAAGGATGTGCATTTTACCAAAAATATATAAGTATTGTCTCTCCAACCCTACCCCAAAAAAAAATCAGGATACTGTGTCTTAAAATAATATCACGTGCTTCCCAAGAACCTTGATAGATACTCCAGAAGTTATTTATACGAGGGAGCTGACAGTGCAGGTTTGAGCAAATTTTGTCTTGTGGGTGCAATAGTACTAACTGATAAAGTGCTTTTATTTGTCTCGAAAGAACTATTTTTTAACAATTATTCCTAAAGGTTTCTTGTTTTTTACCTCCTCCCTATACAGTTGTTTACTTTCTTTTCCCCTCTCCTCCTTATCTCCTCTCTTCCAAAACTGAGTCATAACTTAGCTGCAGCGATGATGGAGCTCTTCTAACTCAAGAAATGGATCTGAGTAAACACACTGAGCTTGCTGAAGGAGCAGGCACAGGTCTGGGGAGACATGCAGACATGCCCCACTTGGTGCACGTGAGTGAGATGGCTGGAACACAGCAGCAGCTTCAAGCACAGGCCAGTCTGGCAAACCAGCCTCAGAGTGGCTTAGAGTTTTTCTCCAAATTTGGGAAAAAATTAGAAACCAGATCTTCTCTTCCCCTTGCCAATGGATCTCTTGTTATGTTGAAATAGGAGAAGCCATTGATATCTTGCCAGGTCTTACATATTTCCACCAAATAACTATCCATGGACTTCTGATCGCTAATTAAATTTGCAGGCATCTATCATTTATATCGTTTTTTGAGATCTTCACTGCCCTTTTGCCTGGCATCACAGACAGTAACCTGGGAAAAGATAAGATATAGAATTGGTTCATATTGAAAGGCTAGCCGTGTTGCTGATGTGATCTTATCAGACAGTATTGACTGAGCACTTAGAAAGCAAAATTGCTGGCAGCTTCTGCACAGTTAACATACTTTTATATGGCAACTTATTGCTGGGCTGGAATACCCCAGCTATATTTTTAAAAGGTGCTTCAGAAAACTGTAGAGCAGCATTTTACTCGAGCAAATGAGTCCTTTGAGTACCTCAGTGATGTTGACTGACAGTTTTCCCCTTGACAACTTACAAAGAAATTGCTGCCCCTTAATGAAATGGGCATACATCTTTCTTTTTTTGTGGTGAAGTTTGACTTCATGTGTTGGGATAGTGTTCAGACAGTATTCAGCACTGTAGCACTATTATGCCTTTTGATTCCTTGATATAAAAGTAGAAAGTATAACATATAATAAGCTAGTTTCTTGTAAGGAAATAGTGTTACATTTTTACTCTTAAAAACCTCTTAAAGGTGTTTTATATCTTTTCTGCTGCAACATTTTCAGCATATGGGAAAGTTATTACTCTGCAGTAAAGAACAAAACCTAAATTGTTGTCAGTAATTCCTGCACTATGTTTTGGTATATGTCCAGTTTTCCATCTTCAGCCAAAGGTAAACATCATTATACTTCCACCCATCTTTCAAAACCAGTATTAATAAATCAGGTCCCATATTTAGAGCTGATTATATCCTACCTCCAAAGAAGAGGGCAGATAAAATTGTAGGGGTCAAAATGTTAGTCGGCACAGTTATGAATTCTGAAGCATCATTCCAAATGTTTGTACGTGTTTATCAAGCAGGGAGAATTGGCCCTCAGTTGTCTAAATCTGTGCTTGGCAGAAATAACATATTTTTTAATACTCTGTTATGGTGGTGCCTTGTGATTTGTTTGGGGTGGGGTGTGCTGGGGGGGGGGAGGCAGGAGTTTTTTCTGCCCCCTTGTCAAGTTGAAGGCTGTCAAGGAACAAGGTCTCCATTGGCAATATGGAAAGCTGTGGAGAATGCACATGCCGACACGAAATATCAAAAGACTGCATGCTGTTCTCTGATCTTGACTTCACAAGACAGCTGGGACAGCACTTTTTTCACTTTAGTTTTACTCAGTCAGAAAGTATTTGCCAGTGTGGCAGCACAGTACAGGAAAAGGACCTTATTAATTCAGGCATCTAGTTTAAAGAGGGGTAGACTCTAATATGTATGTGATATAATGACCACTCGCACTGCTCCTGCAATGTTACCCTTGAGCAACAGAAATTAAAATTCATCAATGCGGAAGAAAGTGTGTCACAATGGAAATCAGATATGTGAGCGTGGTGGGATAGTGAGACCAGTTTGGAAAAGACTTCTATTTCATTATTTCTCTGCCTTCATAATTCTCTTACATCTTTTATGAGGGCTCATAAATGAATTCAGAAATAGATTTTGAGACAGACAGACTGTCATCCTCCCTCCACCTCAATCTCGCAAACCACAAGCTGTCTGAGTTGGACTGCTTTTTACTTGAGGAGGTAGAAATTGATAAGATTTAGATCAACCAGAAGAATAAGGAGAGTATCTGCAGGGGGAACACCCAAATCCTCAAAGGGCCACTTACTGCCAGCACCAATCCAAGAAATTTTCTTATGCTCAGAACAGGCTGGTAATGTATTATATTTCCATAGTGCTTGAATAAGTAGGAAAGGAATTGATTGCAGAGATTTTACTTCTCTATTTGTTTAAAATAGAACGTTTCGAAACAAAATGTTCGCTGAACCATCTATTTGTATACATCTGTGGGTACATAACTATATCTCAGCTTCAGGAAACACCAGAGCAGGGTAAATAACGTACTCCCTAGCCAAGCTGGCAAATGTTAAGCATCCCTTTAGCTGCAGTATGGCTTGGCTTGTATGTCTGTAGTCAGGACTGTGAAGCAACAGCTGTGCAGCTGCTTCTTTTTCTTAACAGCAATGGAGAGTTTGTGCCGGCTGGAATGGGTGGCTGATCTCTTGACTCCAGTGTTACAGGTAAGATAAAGAAATTCCTCTAACTGTTGTGTTTTGCTGCTTGGATCCTGGTCTCTGTCTTCTTGCGTTAAAAATTTGTACTTTGTGCCTCACTGAAGGTGAGAGGAGGTGTGAAGCACCAGCCGTGTGCCACAGGGCAGAGCAGCTGCTGTGGTCACAGTGCTGCTGAGGTCAGGGCCAGCCTGGACCTGTGGGGTGTGGTCAGGGAATGTCACAGCCTGCTCCCTGAACTTCTAGTAGTGCCTGGGAATCCATACTAGAGCTGGGGGTCAAGCTGTGCTCAAATACGTGAAACCACAGAAAAGGCCCTTGTGCTGAGGGAATTGCACTGTAAGCAGCAGATCACATTGCACTGTGCCTTGTATGCATCTGGAGAAAAACATCACCTGACCTTTCATTTTGTTTTTAGTTTTTACAGCTGAGTAATGCCACCATCAACATCACTGACTGTTCATATAGAATTGAACATGAGATTGGTAAAATCTTTACATGCTTGTTCTTGAATTGTTTTGGTTAAAGCGTCATGGTTCAAGGTCAAATTACTCAGTTTTCTTCAATAGGAAGCTATCTCTGTGCCCAAACCTCTGTTGTAAAACTGAGTTGGGCTGGTTTGGTTATGACTTGAAATTTCAGCTTTCAAATGGGGAAGCAAATGTAAATGATCACTGGTGGTTCATTGAAACCTCTGCATACCTGGGAATTTTTATACTGTGCAAGAGTTTTGATTTAAAAAGAGAAAGATTAACACTTCAGGTGTTTATTTTGATGCTAATTATCTGGTTCAGATATGGTCTAGCTGTCCATTTCATGGCATTTCTCTGGCAGGAGCTACGTTAATGAATCTCTCCTCTGCTTTTGGTGAAGGCTCCAGCAGCTGTCAGCAAGGAATGGATGCATCTTCCTGGCTCTGCCTGGGAGGCATGCATGTGGGTCTGTGTTATCTGGTGTATTAAACAGTCTTTCCTGGGAGTGTTGAAATGTGTTGTCTATAGCTGGTATAATTCCTATTGATAATTTCCCTAGAAAATTAATTAGATTTTGTCTTGTGTTCCACAACCGTTCAGCAGGCCACTGCTTATAGCTCCACTGATAATGCAGATGTCAGTATCTCTTATTCCTGTACTGAGCAGAGATAGGAGAAGGGAGCAGATCCACATATGCATATCAAGGGCAGATAAGAAGTAATATTCTGTTCCAGCAAGCCAACTTCATATCAATGACGAACGGTGTAACAAGAGCTCTGTCTCTCTCTTCTCCCAAGATTTGTGAGGGAAAAACATCATTGATTCTTACCTGCAGTTTAAAGAAATTAAACTCTGCATTCTGGAGAGGGACATGATAACTTGTTTCTAATTTTTTTTCTAGTGTCAGTTTAGTCCTTCTACATTGTACCTGGTTTTTTGGTTATATTAAAAAAGTTGTCTTCAGTGCTTTGTATTTATTCTTTGCTTCTGCACATTGTTGGAGTTGTCAGAGAAGTTCAGTGCTTGCAGTCTTACAGCAGTTCAGAGATTTTAACACACTACTTACTTTTTTTATTTGGGGTTGGGTTTGTTTGTAGGTTTTGAGGATTTTTGTTCCCTGTTGCACTCCTAGGGAGGAGGGCAGGTGGAAAATACTTCCTTGTGCATTCACCTAAACCTATGATCATGCCTCATTTTTGGCATCTGTTTTAGTGATGACTGCCAGGATTTGTATTTTTCCAGGTTCAGATAAAGATACTTTTGTCAACATCAGTCACATAATATGACTTGTCTTGTTTTTTTAAATAAACATAATTTTCTGTGTGGATATGGTTTTCTGGAGGGAGGATCAGGAATTTTGTTGGGTTTATTATTTTAAAAAGCTTTTCTTTCCTTCGCTTCCTTTTATGCATGTATTCATCTAAAGTTCTTTATTTGAAAGGTTAAGGTGCCACTATAAGTATCTAGAATGAGCTTTAAAAACAATTATTATGAAATAAATGAAATTTAAAAAGCACTAATAAGTCATTATAGAACTATTTCTCTATTTTTAAAATTTCTCTTAGAGCATGAGTAACTTTTTCCAAATACAATGGCCCCTTTTTTGGTTTTTTTTTTTTTTTTGTGGTTTTTTTGGGTTTTTTTTTTTTTTTTGTGGTTTTTTTGGGTTTTTTTTTTTTTTTTGGTTTTTTTGGGGTTTGTTTTTTTTTTTTTGTTGGTTTTTTGGGTTTTGGTTTTTTTTTTTTGCTAGTTTTATGTATTAGTTAGACTCTAACCTAAAGAAATTAGGAGTATGTAATTTTGTGTGTACATACTCTGCTTCTTACCCATTGTAACAATCTTGAGGAGTCTGTTAGTGTAACTGTTGGGAGTTTGCAGGGGAGTAAGAGGGTTATTACGGCTTGGTAGAACAAATGTGGAGGGTTTTGCTTGTTTTCCTACTGACCTAGATCTGTGAGTTAGAAATTAACATTCTTTAATAGATTATACCATATCATTATATGTGCAGATTATAGCAGTCATACAAAAGACTGTATCATCATCTTGCACATTTTTCTTTCTTTAAGATACATAAGTAAATTATACAAAAAAAGATTTTAGGTCTCTCGGGAAAACATGGCACAATTTCTTGTTTTTACATTAAAAAAAAAAAAAATTCTGAGCACCTAAAAGGAATTTGAAGGATAGATGAATGATACAGATGTAACTGAATAACTATGTCACCCTCAGAACCCTCAAGCAGCTTGCAGTCTGCCTAAAAGTCTGCCTAAAAGTCAACTCAATGTCATTTACTCTTTCCACAAGATCTTTGGCATCTTTGAATGGACACAAGCACACAGAAGGGATGGGGCTTTGTTTTGTTTTTGGGTTTTTTTTAACAGTTAGCTCTTTAAATAAGTGTTTTCTTCTCTCTCTCAATTATGCATTATTCTGACCAGTAATATAAGCTTTGGACAACTACTTTTTAAAGTTCTATGTCATTATTCTGACAAAGTAGATGAAAACACATAAAAAGTATAAACATAATATGAATATAGGACAAGAATTTTGTGTGTAACAAGTTATCTTTGAGGTGAGTGTGCTTTTACATAAAGGTATTTTAGTGTAAAACATTACTTTTATTAATGTTAGGCTATACTTAAACCGCAACTCAGCTACACATATATAAACACATTCTCACACAAGCACATAACTATTTTTGTGTATATATAAAACTTGATATTCTCCTCTCAGTAAAATAAGTGATAATCTTGTACTTTTTTTTCAGTGGAGGAAACTTTTCACAAATCTGTTACATTTCAAGCCAGAACACAAAAAAGGACAGAAATAACTAAGTCTAACAGTGTAAGGTATCTACACCTATGGAAATAATGGCACTTACTACTCAGTATTTAAAGAAATCTTGTAATAGGAAAGCATTTAAATGTATCCCCACATTTGTTATACGTTTTGTCCATTTAGGTTCTGCTGTAGTTCAAGTCAGAACACAAATTGAGAAGTGCCCCATCAAGTGAGTTATCTCTTGCCACTCTTTATCATTCAGAAGCAAAATCCTTATCAACGAGAAGATTTGTAGAAGCCAGCCATAGACCATTAACTCTTCATATGTATATCCTTCAACTTCACCCCATGCAGGCTTTGTAGTTAATGACATTCTAGATATGCATCTTTCAGTTCTGTGCTTTAATTATTGATCATTTTTTGCCATTATCAAGTCTCTCGTTCTTCAGGAGTATATGTGAGGCGTTTGCCACCTATCATCAGTCAAATGCTCTGTGTATGTTTTTGCTCACACATACACAATGACAGTATTTAATGCAACCCTTAATAACTTCCTACCTCGTCTAAATAATTAATAGACCATCATATTTTAGCGTCTGCCTAAACACGAGGTTTTGTACAAGTCTTTTTTGCGGTCAAAAATACAGGTCTCATCTGGAATAAAAGGTATGTCCCACATCACAACAGGGCAAAATGCTTACCATCTATTAAACTGATCAGCTGTTACATCAGAACTGCTGTTTAGGATCATTTTGTGCTGAATATAGCAAGATTTGTGATGAAACTACACAAAAGTCCCTGCATGTTTGATTTATTTTTGTACTTTTTCAATTTTCTACCTACCACTTTCAACCTGACTTGCTGACACTCTTCTGGTCATAGTCACTGCTCTCAAAACATTTTGAAACCTGAAATGAGACAGGATACATAACAGTTCATCCTCTATCTTCTCTTCCCTTGGTGATATACTTAGATTAAAAAAAAAAAAGTAAATTATTCTGTTACTTTTTTCTTTTTGAAAACAACTTGTCAGTTTATTTTTGTGTCTCTGTGTGACTGAGAAGGAAAAAGGAATATTTTATTTGTTCTGTAACAAAAATTTTCCTTTTATTGACACTGGAATTAAGTGTAGAAATAGCGCAAGACTAATGAAAAAAATATTAAGAAAATGGGTTTTACATGAAGCAATTTCTCAAGGAAATGTATGAATGCTTTAATTGCAAAGTGAAAATATTTTCAAAAAGGGTAATGTTAAAGTGAAAGCTTTCTGAAATAAAGCATCTACTCATCACATGCTGAAACACAGTGATGAACTCAAAACTGTAGTGAGGGAAGTTAGTTTGCACTCCGAAGGATGATGATGATGGACTTACCTACTTCATTTAGGTAGACAAAAGCTTTTATTTACTGAAGTAAGCATGAGATCAAGGCCTGAACACCAGTACTGTCAGGTGGAACTTAAAACTGCAATCAAAAAAAAGGAGCATATTTAGCAATGAAATGGAACCAAAGTATCACAAACATCCATGAAACATTAGAGCAATGACAAAATGTGTTACTATATACTGTCAGAATGGGATTAATCTCGCACATAAACGGACCATATGGTGCAAGGTGAGAAGTACATGGGGGTCATTTTGCATATATAAATTAGATACATGTATGTAGCCACACATAATAGCCCAAATATATTTATATAAAAATGTATATATTTCATTAAAAACATGTTTTGAATAATAATATTCTCACAGGAAAAGAAAGTAATAAATTCTGTTTCTGTTACTTGGACAGAAAGCATTATATGGTAAAATCTACTGCTAAAATAAGCTTGTTAATGAACATGTGTATCAATTATGTAACTTCTGCACTCATTACAGTTTTGAAGATTTAGCCTTCAAAACAAAATGTGTTTGATTTTATGTGCATTAATAACCTTCCAAGTGACAGGTAAGCATGAATGTAAATGAAATTGAACATTTTTTTAATCATATATTTTTAGATCAAAAGCTACTAGAGATGATAAACATTCGCTCATCAAATGTGGCTTAGATGTCTCTGTGGTTTACACCAGTGAGTGAAACTGTAAATGAAACTGTTCTTGCAAGGAGTTAAAGGACACCATACCAGGTCCTTTGGGGTTTAGATGATGCATCTCTCTCTTTGAAAAGGTTTCAAGTTCTTAGGCAGCACGTGGGGCTGGGCTTGTATCTCTCAGTAGGCAGATCATGACCATTACAATCACTTAACAGCTCTCTACACTGTATAGAAGTGCTATTAAAAAGAATAGCAGAAAACTTCTTAGTGCAATTTCTTCTGCAGTTTATTGGTTTAGAGAAGGTTTTTCCTGTGTGTACTGATCCTGAACATTTGCTTAACAATTTTCTCTCCATCCCAGTCCTACAGGCAGGACTGGCAAGAAGTGTATTTCTGTTTCCAATGCCTCTGTAATGAAGGAAATGTGCTGTTCCCAAGGCAATAATCTGCCTCATTTTGTTTTATTGTTTTAGATAATCGAATATCTGTGAAAGACATTCAATAAAGTCACTGGTGATCAGTCTTCCAGTCATAGAAAAGCACAGGGAAAGGTTTTTCCACTGAGCTTGATCTAGAAAATTCAATTTGGTGCCCATTGCTTTGTTGCTGTGTTATCATCATGTACATTGTTTTGCACAGGGTCAGAAAAAAACCCCAGAGTTTGATATCCAGTTAGTGTTACCTGGGTGAGTGAGGAGCTGTCATTTGTAAAAGTTGGCTCAGTTCACAGCAGCAGAAGGGCCTGTACCTTATTTCTCACGTCACAAGGCAACTGGAGCTTAATTGCTGCTTTTGGTATTTGAAAAAAAAAATATTAGACTATTATCAGTGTGACCTCTGAACCCAAGTCCTACCCTGTAATGACTGGGTTAAAAGAAAATTATTCACAAATAAGTATTGGGGATTAAAGCTGCAAATAGTACCATCTTTGCTGTTAATGACCAGCATAGGAATTATTTCATTGTAATATCCAGAAGCTGCTAAAACCTGAATCCATTGAGATTCACAATTATCATTAATGGAACAGAATATTTTCAGGATGGTGGAAAATAGCTGGGCTTTAATAAAATATTAATGGGCAGAAACCCTGGATTAAATATTCATCTTGGTGCCTTCGGAGGTTATGTTCTATGGCTCCCCTACAGCCCATCAGTAAATAATGATCTAGTGGCAAAACCTTCTGGGACAGAGTACAGCTTAGTACAGAATTGCTGTGTAAAGTTAAATCATAGCATTTACATATTTTCTATTTTGTAGAGTAATTAGATTGTTTACATGGAAAGAAAGTCAAGTCAGTACTGATCGTCAACTAATTCACATCAGTAGAGGTAAATTACCAAAGCTGAGCTGGAGGCATTTTTAGCATGTGATTCCATCAATATAAATGAGATCTAGCTGTGCCCTGTACAGCTCCTTGGCACTCTGGATGCTTTTCCTGTGGAACCTCACCGGCCAGCATCTCTATCAAAGGGAGCTCTGCAACTTAAAGTAGAAGAAAAAGAGAAAGAGGCTTCAGTGTGTGTCTTGTCCTGGTAATCATAATAGAAACACTTCAGTATTGCTAAACTGTGAAGGGGTAGCTGAATTTCTGCTGAAAATAAAGATGCAGGAATTTCTCTGTCCTTCAGACCTGATGGAAAGCGTGGTGTTGAAATTGATTAGTAATGTGAAGTCAGGGCTTTGATAGCCCCATTTTTTTATTAAAAAGGATCTTGATTTAAAATTGGTCTTTCATTTAATAAGAAAACATTCATGATGGCATTGCAGCATCTCATGAGAGTTGTACTTGAGCCAAAGACTTTGAAACATGCGGAGAACATGGATAAGTAGCAATTTAAAAAAGCTTTTAACATTAACTGTGGCCTCGGGGAAAATGTAGGCAGCTGGACCACAACTCATAACTTACTTACCATTTGATTACCACCTACCTATTTTGTTAGAAAAAAACTACCAAAGTGAACGCTGCACCAAGATATTTCTTGGTGTCTCTAGTGTCTTGGTGTCTTTGGTGTCACAGATTATATGATACAATGGTGTTTAAAAGTCAAAGAGCATAGTGATATAGATGACTTTAGAAATTAAAGCAGTTTGTTATTTATCCACGTGCATGGACTGTAAAACATGTGAAGTTATTTAATTTGAAATGTAGTTAAATTTCTGCCTTTTCTGATTCTTTTTCATGGATAGTATCATTTGTAACTGGTTGCTAATGTGATGTGGAATAGGGAAGATTCCAGCTCCCCAAAACTAAAGGCGCTGTATCTTTCCAAACCATAACAGAAAGCCAAGTCCTCACAGAGGTTTGAGGCATACACATGGTTTCCAGTATGATTCTAGAACTCTTGAGAAAAGAAAAGTAGGCAGATAGGAAAAAAATGCTTTTCTCTTTTGACTTGCAAACATACTAAATCACCATTTCATTTTCTTGCATGAATTTCAATAGCATGTAAATTGTAAATGACAAGTATCTGAGAGAGATCTGAATGGATGGATGTCTGCTGTTTGTTTTGTTTGTGTTCTGGCTTGGGATTTTATGAGAGTGGAGAAGTCTTTTTGTTTGAAAATTGTAAGTCTCAAGAGGCTTAACAGAATTGGAGCTTTATTATGCTAAATGGCTTCTTGTGTATTTCTGTGCTCTGCTTAATGATATTCAGGAGATATTCTTATTTCCTAGGAAATTCATTGAACAGTCTCTTATGGGGTTTAGCTTATTTAACAAGTTAAGTAAGGATCTCCCTTATTTGTGTACATTAAACAAAAAAATCAATATAAGGAGACAACAACAGGTTTCACATTTTAAGGTTTGCTGGTGATGACTGGCCCTGACTTTGTGTTAAGCCATTTTGCCTTTCCATAGCCAGCTGTTTTCCTTGCTGGAGCCTGGTGTTGAGTGCCATGTAATGCTCAGCTTTTTAGGTTCTGCTCTGTCTTATGTAATAGAGATACAACCCTGTCAAACAGGTCCTTCTAACGAGTTCTGATGGCTCTGAGATGGTTCTGTGCTAAACCTGGATGCTGCCGTGGGTAGTGCATTATGAAGGCATCCAGATCTCTGGATGACTGAGATAGAATTTCTTTCTTAATGGATGGCTGATAGTGATGGCAGCTATAGTAATTAGAGAAATTTTGCATGTGAGGAATCTGAAAAGTGGGAGATATACATCTTCACATCTTATTTATGCAGTAAGAATTTTTTTTATGAGTATAAGCAGGTGTTGCAACTTTAAAGGCTGTATTGTATGTCTGCATAATAAAAAGGTGACTGTAAAAGATATTTTTATTTCTAGGTAGTAAATAATGTCTCTGCATTATGAACTGCATCTATACACAGTATACGAACATTTGTAGTCACAGTATTCTCACTACTCACAAGGAAGTATACACAACAAATTATTTTCTTGATTTTCATAATACTTGAACTAAGTATGAAATTAGTATAAACATAATGTGTATATAAATACTTATAGATCTATGTATGTCACTCGATTGTTTAGTTTCTACACCTGTGCATATGGAGGAAATAAGCACTAAAGCCACAGCTCTACAGAAGTGTTGCAAACGTGAAACTGAATTTATTTAACTGGTCAGACTGTGAGACTGTTGGAGCAAGAGGAGGTTAATGAAGTTGCAATACTGACTTATACACAGTTCAATACCATCTGACTCAGTTAATGGAGGAAATGCGTGCTATAATTCATACCTAAAGGTAAAGGTACCGATAGCAGATGTGCCTGGTACTTTTTTTTCTGCATTGTCAATGTAAAATGCTTGTAGAAAATCTTTGCAATGCTTTCATTTCTTTCCAGGTAACTGCCCTGGTTTTAGTTTGCTGCTGGTTTTGCTCTTGTTATAGTGTGAGGTTACACTCAGGAAAATGAGTTACTCAGTTAAGTAACTGTGAAACATAAATACTTTGAGTTGTCAATTGCTTCTTTTCTTCATACTTTTATGTGTGCCCCTGTATATATGTATAATTATGACTTCACAGAACAGCATAATAGATTTATTCTGACTTCTCAGAAAACTGTATCATCACTGATTACAAAGATCTCTTTATGTTTGTTTTTAAATCTCTTGATAAAATTGCAATTGTGGTTACTTTGTCTGGTGTTGAGAAAAATCATCCTTGAAGAACTTGTTAGCCAGGATTTAGGAAGTGGCAGTGTTGTGTTCTAGTTGCTGTTGACCAAGAGTTATGTAAACAAATGTGTAGGAAGTAAATTGTGAGTAGACTTTTATTTTTCTCTTAACAAAAGACTAATCAGCATCTGGAAAATCAATTTGCTCGATGGATTTCGAATTATTTACTCTAAAATGTATCATCATCCCAGCTGAGACGTTTGATGGGTTTTTTTCATAGCCAGTTATCAGTCCTTCTATCAGTTGAATTTTGACAAATCTAAAGTTTTGGTAGGTGAAGAAGTCCACTGGACATCACTGGCCTCAAGAACCCAAGAAAGTGTCAATTCATCTATTGTGAAAATTGTGGTTTTGAAGCAATTGAAATTGTTTGGTATCCTTATAGCACTCTAGTGACAGTGCTCGGACAAAACCGTGTTCACCACGTTTTTTTGATGAAATTGGCTAAACAGATCTATCAAGTTCCCAGACAAAACAAAATAATCCATTAAGATATTATGCATATTTAATTTATTTAGTTAGTTAGGAATTGATATCGCATTTTCACTTTGTTCTTTAATTGAGTGAAGGAGTGCCAACATATCCAATATCTGAAATACGTGTATTTCCTGATTTTTTTTCCCATTGTACACCATTTTAATGCTAAGAAAGCCAAGACTTTAAATATTCAGCTTTTAAATGGCTGTAATTTTCATTTACTACCCAGCAGAATAACCTTATCAACAGCTTTATCATTGTTAGTTTCAGTCCAATTAATCTTCATCAATATTGCCATCCTTCACATCATCTTCTGGAAGACTTAAAAGGAAAATAGCTTAATTAGGAACAGCAATGGCATTTCACATTCAGAGAGCTGGAATGTTCAACACATTGCGTTGAAACAACATTCTCCCATTAGAATAATTTACATGTCAGACACTAAATAAATATGCATTCAATGGAAGGGCTTTGTGTAACCAGTGTACACAGAGCAAGATTTTCCTGTGCTCAGGAATTTAAAAAATTCCGTTAGAACCAATTAATATTCTTCTACTGTTACACGAGCAAGTCAACATCTTGTGGCATGAACTGTAGGGGTGATACAAATCTTAAAATAGAATGAAATTTGATTAGATGCTTATACTCTCATATTTCCATTTTTGTACTTCATATTGTGTTCCCACTTGTATCAATAACTATTACTTGGCTTTTTAGTGGAAGATGAAACATTTCATGGTGATCTTGATTCTGATCTATGTGATTGAGAATATTTTCCTTATTGGGAACTTAATAACTCAAAGATGGTAAAGACAATGTGTTTTGTAATGCTTAAGGAATATATAAGTTGTTTATAATGGGGAATGCATATTGCAATTAATTTCATTAGCAAAGAATAAATACAAATATTCTCAGAAGTAGGTTTATGCAGAGATATTAGATGAGTGTTCTGAAGGATGATATTTTAAAATGGCAAGTGATTAGTGAGCTTGACATTATATTTTATAAAACTGAGTATTCTGGAGATGCCCACTGCCCTAAAACTAATACAAAAGAACAATAGAGGTTAACCAGAAAGTCTGTTTGCTTCTGCAGATTTGTCCAAATGACTGTCAAGAAAACTTCTGACCAGAAAATGACTCTTTCAAGTTCCTGATAATCTGATTTGGTGAACTCTGAAATCCTTTTATCAAAAGCAAAAAGATTATGGCCAGTCTTCTCCAATAGTTCTCTGTATTCCCAGCAGTATTTCCTGTATCATCTGGATGTGTTTAAAAATACACAGTTAATGCAAATTAGATCTGAGGAAATTGGAAATCTGTATGATCTAAATTATTTCATCTGCTGGATTGATGATGCTTTTGGAGCCTAACGTTGAGGGGGCTATTAGTCCTGTCATTTCTCCTTTACAGAGAAAGCAGAACCATCACCTCTCCAAACATGACCAGCTGAGAATGAAGCCTGTTTCCTCTTTTTGCCCTTGGCTGTCAAAAGCTGGATGGATTGATAATTGGTCTGCAAATATGAGTTAGGAAACATCCAGTCTGAAAATAAGAATCACATAGGTATTTTTCTTGTGCAGTACTTTAGTAACATATTTTGAGGAGGAAATAAAATTTCTCATTTCCGTTCTTATTTCTTTTAGGAAAACCAGTTTTCTCCCTCCCAGTATTGTGCAGAGGTTGCTGTGCTGTACCGGCTCCTTGTAATGCAGGTCTTCAAGGCTGTGTTGGATGAAGCTCTGAGCGACCTGGCCTGCTGAAAGATATCCCTGCCCATGGCAGGGCATGGGAACTCAATGAACTTCAAGGTGCCTTCCAACCCAAGCCATTCTGTGATTTCATTATTCAACACAGATGGATAAGAACAGAAGTTTTCAGGGCATTCTGTTTTCCAAGAGGAGAAGAAATGAATTGTGGTCATTACTGATGTGCCTTGGCTGGTTCCAAGAGTCGGAGAAGGAATGCAGCAGTAATACATAAACACACCAAGAACTGGTCCCAGCTTAGCAGGAGTTCAAATAATAACTGGTACACGCAGTGTGATGGAAAACATCGCTTTCTTTTGTTACCACTTGCAACTTCTGAAGTATTTTCTTTGTTGAACAACACCCATTATCTGAGATTACTCCTGCTACTTTCAGCACTTTTATGCTGCAAACTGCACAGCAAGTAAAGGTCAAATATAATTAGCTGGGGAAAGTTGCTGTTTGTTTTCATCCTCACCAGAGCTTTTTTAAACTTGTAATTATGAATAGAGAATAGGTAATGTTACAGAATGTGGAAACAATCTTTCACTCTGTAGTGGCAAATTTACCTTCTTACACTCTTTCAAAGTTTCATTCATATAAACTGACTTCATAATGAGCGAAAACAAATCTCAAGCTTAATTTAAAACCCCCAAAAACAATGCTAAAATAATTTTACATTTAAACTTTACAAGAGAAAGGAGCTTGAAAATGTATGGAAAGCTTGAGAGAGAGGGGAAGTGCACTGTGTCATGACTAATGATACAGAAGCCTTCAAATGCCATGAACTGCCAGGAATGAAAAAAGAACTGTCGGGATTGTATGCTTATTTAATCTTCCTTCTCCATCATCTCTACCTGGAGGTCTTGGATATTTTTCCTTCTTCATATTTTGCTGCTGTATGGTTATTTTATTGGAAGCAGGAGTCCAAGAGACCACCTATCCAAATGTCATCATCACTTTTCAAATTACCTCTCTGGTCCATGTTCAGCTCACTAGCAAGTACAAATGTGTAGTTCTTGAATCTAATGAGAACAGGGGAATTACAGCAATAAAATCAGTTAGAGCAAGGTAATAAATAAGTTTCCTGTTTCTACTGCTTATTTCACTGGTTACTAGCAGTTGTGTGCATTTCACAATGTACTCTGAAGAAATGGTATGTGTAAACAAAATTTGCTAGCAATGTGCATCTATAATTAAGATGATGGGATTCAAAATAAGCAGTCTGGATTTCAATCTCTCTATGTTTGAATAGAGATCTGTGAGCATTCAGTATGGATGTAATAACTTGACAGCTTAATGTGCAGAATTCAAATTCACATTTGCAACTTCAAATACTATTTTGGTGGCGTGGATTTTTTTTTCATTTTTAGAAATGTGGTGCAAGGCATCACGAAAAATCCACATGGAATGTCAACATCAAGAAAAGAATATGCATTAAGACCATGTAAGTATTTGTAGGTCGGGATAAAATCTGGAATTGCTGAAATGTAAAATTAATAATCAGTTTTACCTAACCTCACGGAAGCCAAACCAAAATGCAACTAACTTCTCAAAGTCTGAAAACTACTTGGTTTCAGCTGAACTTGATCAAAGAGGTTTCTATTTTATTCAAAATTGGAATATTTAAAAAAAAAGAGCAGTTTCTTCTTGGACTTAGATTTAAATTTTAAAAAGGCATGCCAAACATGTTCCTTATTAAGTATGTTAAATGATTTTTTTTTTCCAAACAAGGATTCATACCCATCTTTTTAAAAATAGTCAAGCTGTCTTTGATTTTTTTATAATAATGTTTTAATATAATCATAAGCCCAGTTTTTCACCAAGTCTTTATCATTTCACTGCCGCCAGTTACAAGTTAGTGCTGCATCCATGACAGTTGTTTCAGAATATGTTAAAGTGGTGAAAGTAAAGTGTAATTAACAGTATGTATCACATAAATGTTTCAATCAATTTAAATTAGTCACTAGGTGGCCATGTATCACAGATGGAAGGGTTATTATTTAACAAGAAGAAAATTCTTATTAATAATGCAGTTCTTATTCTAATAATGGTTTAATAGGCATTGTCTGAAATTTATGCATTGTCTGACATGATTTTAGTAATTTTAATCTGAAAACATGAAACTTATTCTTTGCTAAGTGTCTGTATCTACAACACTTACTCAGAAATAAAATAGGTGTTGGGATCATAGGGAAGGATTGCTTGAACAAAGACAGAAATTTAGATTTCTTTAGAATGCAACATTCTAGGGTGTGGGCAAGTATATGAACCCCCATCTGTAGGTTCCAGAGTGCTTTGTTCAGCATCAGGCTTGAGAAGTTAAGTGTGGGGATGTTGAGTTATGTTAATAGAAGTCACTACTTTTTTTCTTTTTCCTTGTGAGGTGTTTTCATAAGGACAGACTCATTCCCACAGAAGTTCTTAGGTGTGCTGCCTGTCCTCTTAATGCTGTTAAACGAGTTCATATTTGCCTCATTTATTTCACTGGTCATATTTATTCAAGAGAAATCCTTCACCACGTGCAGGATGATAAATGTACTCTACCTCTGTAAAATATTTAGTCGATGATCTTTCAGCTAAAAAATTAATAGTCAGGTATCATTCAGGAAATGACCAGCTGAAATTCTCATCCCTTTAGCAAGTTATATGCTCTTGTATTTTGTTAATTTTCAGGGAGTCATTCTTTTTCCTACTAAAAAAAAAGAAAGCACAGCATGGGCTTCTCATTTGTAAATGTTATTTTCAGTCTGCCAGCCTCTGCATGTTTAGAAGGTTCTGAAAAGGGAAATGTATCATTTTTGGATGCAATTAAATGTATATTTAGTGCTGGATAGATCAGATGGAATTCTTACAGATATTAGAATTGAAAAAAACCCCATGTCTTCTTAGCTACAAACATGCAAAAATAAATAGAGTTGGGTTAAAATAAATCATGTCAAAACTTTGTTACCTAAGGAAAATTTTCAAGTTGTTCCACCTTAGAATAGCAAAAATAGGAAAGATGCACTCAGCTACTTGCCCACATTTATTGTATATTTCATCATTTTGATTTTAAAGCAGCTGTCTTCTTTTAAAATTTCTACAAAGTAAATAGAAAAAGTAAATATTTTCTTTAATGTATATACATTAGGCTATCCAAGAAAGTAAATAGAATTATCTTGGACAATTTATATGATATTAGAGGGAAGGAAGAAAAAAAGCTAACCATTTCCAGCCATATTAGGCTTTCTTGTTTTGGTTAAATATTCCAGAAAAATGCCATCTATCAAAAAGTTTCACATTCTACATAGAAAAATGTTACTTTCTTAAACATTGCTAAACACTTTGACATTTGAAAAACTGGGTCCTAGGTCCTAGAGGTTATGTGTAATAGGAGAAAGAGAAAATATGCTCTGTCTACGCCAGAATGGCAAATAAAGATGATAAATCTGGAGTTGGAAACAAGCTGCTCAGATTCATAGTCCTCAACTTCATCACACTCAGTTGAGGTTTAGTCTGGCCTTTACTGACATATAAGTGTATATAACAGGGGAGTGTGGTCAGTAGATCATTGCCCAGGATGAAGCCTGGTGAAGAAAAGGGTAGAGAAGGAAACCAGGGGAATAGAATAGATTTTGAATGCTCACCATCCTAAATCCTTTTAACAATTAATTGATTTGTCTTTGGGGGATTATTTTATTTGGTTCTGAGTTTTTTGGTTTCTCTTTGTTTTCAAAGGCATGGTAATTAAGTTAAAGCATGCCTTGAACCTCTCCTTTCCTACAGTATTTTTAAAAATCAAATATGTGGCAGGCCTGTAAAGTATTTGGTTCTAAGAGCAGCTGGTCAAAAGAGCAGTCAAGGAGATTTGTTGTTATGATTTAAACAATTCCGTTCAATAAGTCTTTATGATAAAGATGCATTCAGACAGCTGAGCATTTCTTATGCTGTAGGTAAAATTATTATTTTATCCTAAGTAGTTTTGCCAGGCTACTGTGAACACATAAAATCTGGAAGAGCTACGACAGAAGTGACTCGGATTCTGTGCTAACACGGCTGCATGACTCGGCCACAGAATTACTGATTTTATAGTGACAGGTAGACACAGTGGTGCTTGTAAACAGCCCTAGCACTTGCCTGTAAGCTAATTGCAGCATTTAGCTTTATGTTTTAGAGTTGTTCTCATTTCAACAATGCATAATTCTGTCTTCGTTAATATCGACAAATTACGGTCTAGTGTCTTTTTTCTAATTTTCAGGTAAAATAGCTAATATTAGTAGGCGTGTGAGAGAAACCTCCAATATCATGATCTTCAACAAGTGAACATTCTAATGACAGAATAGTACAAGTGAAGGGAACAGGGGCTGACAGTTGGTGGTGGTCCCTGGGCACACTGCAGAGCAAAACGCTCTCCCTACCCTGCTGAATCTTACCCAAAAGAATGACATGAATTTTCTTTCTCTCTGTTGTATCCATAAAGGAAAGGAGTCTCTGCAAAAGGGCACGTGAGAGTTTTGGACAAACAAAATTTGCCCATCCGTGCAATTAGTAGTGCAGGAACACTGGCAGAGGATGGGTTATGTGATCTGAGCTTCCCCTAAATGAGGAGTTTTGGCCATCCTCCCCGGTGCTGGGCTTTGGTGGAAGGCAAGAAACTCCTAATAAAAAGCATCACCCTCTGAACTATCTGCTCAGATGCTGGGGAGTGCCTCCCTCATCACCCACTGAGGTTGCATGGTAGCACATGCTTTGTAGTGGATACAATATTTAAATATTCAGTTTTTTACTTAGATACTTCAGCACAGTAGTAGAAAAATAAGTGGAATGAGAAATGCTCTAGACCTGGATGAAAATGTAAGGTTTTGCAAATTTCAGATAAATACCAACAACTGAGAAGTTCTTGCACAGTAAGCCACTGGTAAATGATAGCTTTTATTTTTGGTTCCCCTGTATGCAAATGTTTTATATTCCATTGTTTATCATATATGCATACTGTGCTATATATGTACCAGGTATGCATACTGTTATTCAGAATCAAGAGGATAAAACCTACTTCATGGCAAGGTAATCAGTGTACTGTACATCCATAAAATAGTTAGTTTGTAATTTATGGGATAAAAACATTATTTTTTACCATTCAGAAAATATCAGATGTATTTTTTTGAAATTTCAGGTACTTACATGCTCTTTTCATGGTTAAACTAACTCATAATCTCTGTTTAGCCTCTAAATAGTCTGAGAAATAATTACAGCTTGTTATAGCTCTTTAAAGTGAGGACTGGAGAGACGTGTGAGATGCGTAAGGACAAAGAGACGTGTGAGCATCAGCTCTGAAGCCTTTACTTTTAAACTCTGGACAAAGAAAGCAATTTAGTTTTGAATGGTCTCAGTTATTTGTGTAAGAAAAAATATGTTGCCTCTAGAGTGAATTGTAAAAGATCAGTAGTTGTTAAGTTATCTTATGTCCTATTTGTAGAATACAGATCAGATGCTGATATAGATCTCTCTCACCATCAGCCCTGAGCATATTCCTAGAGCTTCAAATGATGCAGGGCAGCCGTTATTGGGGCACTCAACTCTTCCATTGAGGTTTTTAAAATTAAATTATCCATCCTAAGGATCTGTTTCATATATTTGTTCTCTGTAAAACTACTGAAATTGTGAAGGGACAAACATTGGTATTAGTCAGTCACAGTAGAAATTACTGTGTTTACTGGATAGCCCGGTTTGATAGGGACTGTTTTGATCTACAGCTAGTCAAATTAAGCTATTATATTTGATTTTAAATCTGCATTTAAATTTTTTTCTTTTTTTCCTTTTTCTTTTACAAAATTGATGTAGTATTTGCCAAAGAGAACTATTTTTTGCTAGAGGAAATGTAGATATTTATTAAGGCTGAGAAAGACAGAGCTCAATCCTAGCTTATATAGATAAGTTTATATAAACCACATAGCATAAGAAGCTGTTAATATTCAAGGATTATTGGTACAAATCCCTTTATAAAGCAGCCTTACTTTAACTTTTGAGTGATATTGCAACATTGTTTTTCAATAAGACTGTCCTTGAGAATCAACAAACTCCATTTCACTAAGAGGGTTAATTAAGGTCAAGTTTATAATAACGTAGGAAGAAGCACAGACTGAAGCAGCCATATATCAGATTGAGATTTCAAGGTCCCTGCAATACATTAAAAACGGTGAGGCTGTCTAATGTGGACAGCATAACATGTTCTGCAGCAAGAAATTCTTGGAACAAACCTAAAAAAAGAGATTCAGTTTCCTTTCCCTGAAGGTCTGTTTGACAGTGCTTTTCCAGCAGAAATCTCCTGCTAGTCAACTTTGTTTCTGAGGCAGTGTACCAGGTCAGGGAGCAGAGTGCTGATGAGCCAGCTTCCCTGGGTTTGTCCAAGATGCAGGAAGTTCATGATCTCTGCATCGCTGTAGCTGCAGCAGGGAACTGAGTCACATTCTGCATCTCGAGGGTGAGCTGCTCTGTCTATAGCGCTGTGTAAGTGGTGATTGTCTGCTCTTGTGTGCAACCAGAAACTCCAAGGGGTCAACCACCACTTCTTCCACTGGGCAACAGCCTGCCTGCAGAAGGGAATGAGCAGGGCTGGAGCTGCTGCTGAAGAGGCAGTGGCACAATCCTGATGGCAGAGCAGGAGCCTGTGTGTCCCCTGGTGATGGATAACAAACCATATGTCCAGCTAACAAACCAGTCTGGTCCAGCTCTGGTGCCACTTCAGTTCTTGAAACACATGAAGAAAGCCAAGATGGGGAAAGTTTAAATGCTGTGAAACTGCAGAAGGAGAAGGGGATATATTAAACCCAAAGGGGAAGAAAGACAAAGGAAGGGTTGGGTGTGTCTTTACTTTTTATGTATGTATATTTTTGCCTCCTACAGTGAAGTATAGGGTATTTTTGGGATTTTTATCTTCAAATAAAGTCCCCACCAGTGATCAACACAACTTTACAGCTTCCATTGCCCCATCTGTACAATTACTTGTGTAGAAGAGAGGACTCACCAAATGCTTCTCCCGTATTTTCAGAGCAGTGTTGAAGATTTAAATTCAGCAGAAATCATCAGACTCCATCTCTTCAATTTCTGGTAATTTATATTGTGGTATTTTTGTCATTTTTACAGATTTGCAGTAATAAGGATCAAAACATTGAAACTTCTAAATCCAAGCAAATAAGTGTCATGAAAAAATATAGCTGTCAAGGACAAATGGAGGAGTACTACTGCTGAGTGGCTTAGCTTTATAAAGCAACTAGAGCTCTCTCCCTCAAACAAATAGTATTTACAAGAAGTTCAGGCTATGACAGCAGCTCTAAGGCAAGATGTTTAATTTCTCTTCAGGGGCACATTTATCAGAGGTTAACATTTTTTTGCATGGAGTAAAGGCCACTTTTCAGATTCTTTTCAGCTGTCTTTATAAACAACGGTGTTTCACAGAAGTAAGATACATTGTACAATTTCTTTCTTCGTTGTCCGTCACGTATAGGATAAGCTACTCAAAACTTTATCACATCAGGCACAAGGCTTTCATCGTTCGTTTAAATAACCATGTGAAACATTACACAGCTTAATGATACAAATGTTTCTTTGCAACAAAAAGAGGGAAATGCAAGTGAAGGAATTGTTTTTTACCAGGAGCCTGAGATTTGGCTTGCTTTTCCTTTTCACACTCCCATTCTTCAATCAGTTTTTGAAAATTTGAATAGTAAGCAGAATGATTGTGTCTAATCAATATCCACAGGATGTATCTCTCTGTCATTAAGGTAATAGATTCTCAGGAGAGAAATATTTGGCACCAAATTTCTCAGTTTCTATTCTGTGCTGTATAGAAATAAGGCTGTTGGACTCAGACCTGGTTTCTCTCTTTTTCTGCCTGTTCGCTTTGCAGTATGAAATCACAGTATCTTGAGCCACTCCCTGGCTCCTGCTCACTTTATATTCTAATTCACAGAATCATAGTCCTAGCTTGTTTTTTCAGTATTTTTTTGAGCCTAATTCCTTTTCTCATTCCTTCACAGCACGGTCCCATCTTGAATCCTGCCCTTTCCCTGCACTAAGCCTTCTGAACCCGCCCGGTTCCTGTTCCTGTCTGTGTGTAAGCTTGGCTGCTTTCAGCTCCCTCCTATGTGCCTGGCAGGCAGCGAGGAGGGAAGGAAAAGGATCTTCACTTGCAGCTACAGTGCTTTGTGCCACAGTGGCATCTAGCTGCCGCAGCTACGGATGGAATTGCACACAGCCTGCGCAGTCCCGTTTGCAAGCAGGTCACTGCAGATGGGCTCTTCAGAGAGATCATCTGCCAAAATGCTGAGCATATGTAAAGTGTGATCAAAGTCTTAGCATGGCTTTAGCATTTGCTTTTTCCCCTATCCAGCAAAAGACGAGTCCTTGTAGGGAGAGACAATCCCAAGTTTCAGGTCTGAGCTTCTCAGCTAGAAATGCTAAAGCTTTTCAAGGTACTGACTACAAGATTGTTTGTGTATTTAAAACAGTAATTCACCCTACTTTAGTTCTGGAAATAGTTTAGGAGCATTTTGCTAAAGCATTCCGAAATATTTTAAAAATAATCAGCACTCAGTAAATTCTCCCAAGTAAAGATTGAGAACTGAGTGGAATGAGCCCTCCCTATAGAAATTAGAAAATGTTTGAGCAGCTAGCAGAAGAACCTAAAAATTAATTTATTTTCTAATAATAAAGAGGGCTGGAGAAGATTTCCTTGGGGTGTTTTCCGTCGCACACATACTTATTTTGTTCACAATTATTTTATTCTGTATCTTTACAGCTAAATCTTCATCCAAAATATATTTTGTTTGTATCCAGACTTTGGCAACATAGGAAATCAAGACAATAAATGCAAAGCATCAGTTCCAGAGGTTCAAACTTGCAAGAGTTCTTAGCAAGCCAAGCTTTTGCTGGAGAAAAGAAGTCCATTAAGATCATTCAGGCTTCTCATCTCCATAAAGCTGCATGCTCTAAGTATATAAGAGTTTGCAGTGGCAATTTTCACTGAACCTTCAGTCTTCTCCAAGTTTTCTGGTATTTTTCAGTTAACATTTACAAATTTTCTAATGTTTTTCCTTGTAATTCTGTAAAGCAATTCAAAAACTGTTACCACTCTGAATGGAAAATATTGTGAAATACACATGCTGGTGGAAACAGTTTGCACTTAAAATAATCTCCAGGGTTGTTTGGGGGTTTTTTGTATGTGTCAGATAGACAAGAATTAAAACTTGATGAATGGACTGTGAGGGGAAAAAGAGTGTTTTCATGGCTCCCATTTTTCCCAGGCAGACTCTCCTGGCATTTTTCATGGTGGAGCACCCTTGGGGCATTATCCTCCCAACAAAAACGAATCACAGGGAGCCCGCTGAACACAGCACACAGGATAACAGGGCTTTCTTATTCAAGTGCATTCTCTGGTGGAGTCTGGAACATTTAGTATTTTCTAATAGTAATAACCTCAGCCAATTTAAAAAAAATAGGAAAAAGTTATGTTCATTTTTAATGTAGTGACAATTTTGTGACATTTACTTGACAAGCTCCTTTGATCATGAACTGAAGCTGGGACTGAGGAAACCTCAAAACACATTTATGTACCATGCTGCATCCACAGAGACAGGGGGACTGACATTGTACCTTGTCAGAACCATCCTTTGGTATTCTTAACACATGATATTTATGTATTTCTAATTTGTTTTGCGAGAGTTTAGTTTTAATTAAAATTTAAAGATTATGAAATCAATGATTTAGTTTCGGGGCTCTGGAGCAGAATGAGAATTTTTTAATAAGCTTTTACATTTTTTATTGGAGGAAATTAAAGTTGCAGTTTGCCATACACCAAGGCTCCTTTTTTTTTTTTTTATTATAACGAAGTGACTAAATTAAGCCAACATACAGCTCAGGTTCTGAGTCAAGGGAGGAAGCTCTGTCTCTTCAGAGAGTACTAACCTGACTGTGACCTATCAGGTGGTGGAAGTAAGTCTGTAGGAAACAGAAGAGAAGGCTGATTTACAGCTTTGCAGTATATATATTTTTTTCTTCTCTGTGAGCCCCTCTCTCTTTGATTTTGTTTTTTTTCATAGATAAAGATGTGTGATAATTAAATCCCACTCATCTGTCTGCAGGTGAGTTATGGCTCATGGGCAGCCGTGTTGGAAAGGACTGATGGAGTAAGGGAAACCAACAAGGCTCCCTTTCCTCTAGGCTGAAGTTTTCTATTACTTTTCTCGGCTGCACTGAATAAAGTACATCCTTCTGTGCTCTTCCCATTCTACCAATACAATATGTGTTTTATACAACCACTGAGCAACTGTATTTTCAAAAATAATTTTTATTTGCAGTTTATTATTAGCCCAAAGTTAAAGAAAATAAATCACGGTGTTGTAGTAGGAAGTGTCAACAGGTGAATTTAAACTTCATTTTCATATAAAAGCTGTTTAGAGATATGGCTGTGGACTTTGGGAAGCATCTGGCAATAAGCCATCTCATGGTGGCAGAAAGATATGAATTTATATACTATGTCTGTATTTGGAAGGCAACAAGAATTCTGCAAATCATATGCAAGTAGTCAGCCTTACTGAAAAATGTTAAAAGAAAGAATTTCCTCCGAGCGTCATTAGAGGATGAAAGTGGTTTTTTTCTTAGTATTTTATTTCATAGAGAGGAGTTTCTTCTAGAAATCATTTTTGGGGCTGTCTGTCCCATAGCTCTTGTTAATACATGTGTAGAAGTTGGGGGAAAGGTATGAGCATGACAGGAGGAGGATGCAGGGCTGAGGGGAGAAATTGAAGTAATTCTGTCTTCTATCAAAAATATATGTTGGCTCCAAGTATTGGTTTCATTTGAAAGTTACACTTAATGAAGCCAAGAAAGAAAGAGGCAGAACCCTTTAAACTTCATGGTTACTTATGCTTTTAGAGATATTAATGAAGAGAAATTATTGAAATTGAGAATAGGGGGCAGATCCTCTTAATGATATTAAAGCAAATTTGCACAAGCAGAGTCAAAGTACAATAGCTGCAGATTTGATACCCAATGCCTGATTTATCGTTTCTTTTGCTAGGTTTTTTTTGTGTGTGTTTTTAGATGGCTAATATCTACATAAAGATCTTTATGGGCCAGGCTGAAATATGAATGAGTGGAGCTATGTTAGGAATGACAAGTTAGTTTTTAAATGATTAGCAGAAAGGCTGGGGGCGGGGATCTCCATTATTCCAAAACAGTGGAATTAGAGAACCTTTGGAAAACAGAAGTGGAAGGAAAATTAAAAATTACTTTATGATGAAGAGGCAGGCTAATATGTAGGAGGGAAATCAAGAGAGGAAATCACTGCAAAAATAACAAGCTTTCAGATTAAAACTTTGATTTATGTACTTGAATATGGCAGAAAAAAAAACCTCACAAGAACTGAGGGATACCCTAAAGCAAAAGGCTTAAGACATTGACTATACTCAGTGATTTTTGATAGGATTTTATCTTTAAAAATATACTAAAGGAATTACTGGTTTTTATGGGTTCCTGGGGAAACATTAGCTGAAATTAAGAGAACAATCATGTTTGCTTTTTCACCGCTGCTAGGAAGTCTTCTGTTTCCCATCATTCTTTATTTTCGGATTACCATCCTTTTGCATTTCTCTTGTGGTTTATTAGTAGCAAGTTATTAGGATCAAGATGAGAAAGTGTGCTGCTTTTACACAGGGATTTTAGCTTGAGATTTTAACTTGTTTGTCTTGTAGAAGAGCCTTGCTCTAAATGTCAAAGATTTGATGAATGGTCTAAATTTTAAAAAACTAGTAAACAGTGAAATGTGAGTGGGAAAGAATTCCTGGGTGGAATCTTCTTGTCAGTGTATTGAGGAGTTTCCCTCAGGGCTTTAGAAATTTCAGGATGAATAATGTGGGTCCTCTGTTCTGAAGTCATCAAGTCGTTCTCCTAAGTCACATAAGCCCAAGGACATGTTGATAAACTAGTGGATAAATATCAATTTCTCCATTAGTAAGCACCCTTCTAGACAGTTTTATGCCAAAAAAGTGTGCATGCTCTTAGATGCAAAGTTGGATATTGTATTTAAGGGATTAAAGCTCTGAAACCTTTCATTGTATTCAAACCTGGAGATAGGTTGTTACTAATCAAAGCTGTAAAGAAGTAAGCAAGTTATGCATGCAGGTGCTGGCCCCTGCAGTTTCAGCATGGAGAAAAAATTCTCCCAGGATCTCATAAGTAAGTCTCCTAGAAAAGTTAATAGTTTGAGCTGTTCAGTATTTAAACTTTGTTTTTTCTTCTTCTCACCAATATAGTGTAAGCTCATTACCAACAAAACCAATCAGACAAGGTGCTAATGAGGTTCCAAAGGCAGTTGGTAGATGTATTCAGAGACCAACATTTCCTCTTTCAGTGGCCAAAGCCCTGCTATGCAATTATTGATCAATGCAATTGGGAAAATGCTTTAAATAAAAAAGAATGAATAATAATAATACTTAATAATAATAATAGTTGGGCAGAAGAACCAAATGAAATGACATCTATGTTGAAAGCTTCTTCATTAAATCAGGTGAAATTCACGTGGTAGCAATTGCTCATTTTCCTGATATACCACAGGTCCCTCTGAGTAGGTCACCACCATTCCTGCTATCAGCAGGTACCAATAGGAGCAAGGATGAAGCCAGGCCCCTGCTCCAGTTGTCTGGGGTGGGTTCTGCCCTACGGGGTGCTGTGTTCTCAGGCCCCAGTTCAGCAAAGTCCTGACTGCTGGGGTGAGCTCTTGGCACGTCAGGAGTCCCAGCCATCCTCTAAGTGCTTTGCTGGACTGGTGCCAACATGCTCAGCTCTTTGAACAACTAGGCTATGTACAGTAAACATAAATTTTACCCTATGGTTTCAGTTTTGATGCTGCCAAGTTCACCTCTTATTTGCAGGCTTGTGACTCCAATGATGTTATCAGTCTGCCCTCAGAAGAAAAATCTTTAGTTCTGGGACAGCCTCATGAAACAAAGTGGCCACGATGCATCTGTGTGTCACTGGCCTGTCCGAGTTGTGTTTCAGGGGTACAGCATATATGTCCCTGCCCAGGGAATAACGGATGAACATAGCAAATATTTTTTTCAAATAACTTTTTTAATTAATAAAACTGAGCTGTATTTTTAATTTGTTCCCAGTTTTCACAAGGGAAAAGCATTGCAGCAGAAAAAGTTGCTTCACACTGCTGCTCATTGCTGATTCCTGGCCAAAAGAAGTCACTAAGTATTGCATGGATGAATGGCTCTAAAATATGTATCAGCTGAATCACTTTTTTTTTTTTAAGCAGAGACCACGCTGTACTTGTGGGATTGGGCTGGAAACCAGTTTATTAAACTAACAAAATGAGACAAGTATGTAGTGCAGAACAGCCAGAAAGAGCCAGCATTGGTCCAACTCAGTGTCTTACCGATGAAGCACTGTATTTATGGGGGTAGTACTAAAGGTTTTTAAGGTGATGAGACATACCTGCAATTTTCTGTGATAAGCGTTATAGTTTGCAAGTCGGAGCTATTTACATTAATTTGAATACCATGAATCAGGTATGTGTGTGAGGCCTTTAAAAGACAGGTTAAACAACCTCATCTTCAAAAATAATGATTTTTTTATTCTTAGTTGGTTTTGAAAGCTAACACAGAAACTGGCCAGTGAAGGGATAGACACATTTTCATATTGATTTGTTTGACAGCAGTGTCTTAGAGGTAAAACTGACTCAAGCACCTCTGATTGGACTTCTTCTTCTGACTGAATCAACATGATGAAAAAATTCACATTTTCAGAAGCCTGGCTATTTTGTTTGTTATGTTGTTTCTCGTATGTATTACAGAATCAAGGCCTTCAAGGAAAGGAAGTAAACCAAAACTCTGAGTATCAGTAAATAACAATAAAGAATGCAGGCAGTAAATACTATCTCCAAAGCATGAGGAAGGGCTTTAAGAGCAAGATCCTCATTTTCGTGAGACCCAGCTTGACACTGATCACAAACCAGAAGTCTTGGAGAGATAATTGGCATGGATTTGAAACCTAAAACTTGGACTCACTAATTTGAATTTGTTTTATTTCTTATATCTCAAGGAGGATTTATAGGCCAGTCAGATATCTCTGAAGCTTTTCTCATATATATATATATATATATATATATATATTAGTTAGAAAAATAATTTTAGTACCCTATCTCTGCTACTTATAACTTATGGTACTGTTCCTCTCCAGAAAACTTATCTATTCCAGTTATAATGATAGGCAGTTTTGATGTGGTTTCAGATGAGTGCTATGATTAATAGTCTCTGTTCACTTTGCACCCTGCCCTTTTTAGTTTAAACATGGGGCTGGAATAAAAAACTCCAAACTTTAACTAAAGTGTTACTTGTGAAAATTATACAAATTGCAATTGTCTGCTATATTAATTAACTGTGTTCATTGGAATAGCATATGAAAAATTAAATATATTTCCAAATGTTAAATAATAGCTGGATCATTCTGAAATTAAAAAAAAATTAAACAGATACATGGTCATAGTCTGCTATTCACCCTGTGAAATTGCATTTGACCTCCATTCAAGTAATTGTATTATGCCTGCCTAAATTTCCATGCACAGTGATTTACAATTGAACATATTATTCTACTCCTCCTCTCCACTGTAGGCATGCTGCTGCTATTTATTGCAGTGTAGTTCTATTTATTGCGGTGTGGTTATATTTATTTAAAGGATGATTGTGTTTTAGTGGCTCACTCCCATGGATCGTACACAGACTTCTTTGGCAAGTGTGTTTTCCATCCAGGTAATTAATGCTATGTAAATAATAGATTATTTATATTCATGTATTATATATATTTTGATGTACTTCTGATGAAAGAGAGAGAAGGAACAGAATTACAGAAAAAAAACCAAAACCTTTGCCCCTGTTGTTTTTATGAAAATTGTTGAGTACTCCTTCCTAAGGATTCCTCCCAGAAACATTCCACAAACTACTTAGAGTCTTCTTTATCAGCAAAAAGGACAGTTTTCCTGAAACTGGCCTGTGGCTCAAAGCTGTACCTACTGAATATAAAGATATAGCTCACTGCCTGAACAGAAGTTCAGCATTTATCTGACATCAGTCTTCAAACATAATTACAAGTTTAAATTCATTGAAGAGAGAGAGGTATTTCATCATGGAGAAAGTAGTGTATGCTCATTTTTTATTTTTAATCAGGCTTTAGCTCTGTAGCTTTATGGTCTAAGAAGAATTCATACCAGATGGGAATAACAGGCAGAGAGGCTAATTTGAGCCTAATAATTTGAAACCTAAATTTACTCCTGGTTAAGCGTGTCAGAAAATGGATTGCTTTGAAATAGCTGAGGTACAGTGTCATAGAATTGTTACAAACAGACCTTTTCCCACTGTGTGGATGGAGTATTGTATTTTGCAAAAGGGTAAGAACTTGATACAAAAGCGTGGTTAGGTTAGACCCACGAGCTCTGAACTGTACATAATGCCTGCTCTTGGCTGTACCTGGGCTGAACTGCAACGTACTAAATAATGCATATTCCAAGTAAATGTCAGATCTGACTGGCACCGGAACTCTGGAGACCGGTGAAAACAAGCAGGATCTTACTTCAGCTATTAGTAGATGTTTGGCCATCGGTGAGAGAGAGCGGAGTGCTTCTGTTATCACAGTACCTGTGAAACCTGCCTTTTGTGTCAACCTAAGTAACCCTTCCTGGAACTACCTATTCCAGGAGCAGGCTAGGTGTGCAATTCCGGCATGAGCATATCCTGACACTTGGAAATGCCAGGAGTGTTGTCTGTTTGTCTCCATCTTTTACACTGATATTCTCTGCTGTCAGCAAGATTGATACAAAATACCAGATTCTGGCTTCATTTACTTAAAGGCACTTCAACCCTGGACTCAGACCTGATTTTCTTCTGTGCAGAAATTGCATCATTCCCCAAATTTTGAACAGTTCCCAAGAAACACATCCAACTCCACTTGAAGAAGAATATAGCCACTATCCTTGAACACAGAGATATTGTTTTGGCTGAAGGCCCACCTGGAAATGCCAACTTTGCTACTTCAATATCTGAAACGTGTCCCAGAGAATTACAAAAGTGCTTAATGACATCAGATTTTGAACTAGAACTATTGTTTTAGCTAGAATATATAATGTACATCCTAAATTCCTTAATTTTCTTAATTATCTCCTAATTACAGCCTAATTAATTACTAATTTATCTTAATTTCCTCTGGTAATTTCCTTATTAGTCCCTGTTTTAATATGTTACATTTTTATCCTTTCTCCTTTGATTGGGAAATAGACTTTACAGTATTTGCTATGACAAAAGGTATGTGCCTATCTGCTGCACAACATACCTAAATTTGACTTTCCAGTTAGCATGGTTTCGTTAGAAACTTGAATGACCGTACAACTGTAAGTCTTGCTCAGAACACAGGAAAAGTTATATCTTCCTCACAGTTTAAAAGGGAAGAAAAAAAAGGTAGGTTTATTGTGAAGACCACAGTGTCCTCAGATTTCTTCACAAAATGTAGTCAATTCAATGTTTAGGACCTCAGTTTCTGTTTACTTAATTATGGTTCCTTTTGTGTCTCATTAAAAGAGATCTTTAGCAAGATTCTGCCTCTTTTTTTTTTTTTTTTCCTAGAAAGCTGTGAAATCAGAGTCTGCACATCCCCATGAGTGGTTATTCTCCACTTGCACTTTCCTCCAGGCATTTTTTCAGAAATTTTTGTTAACAATCTCTATTATTAAAAAAAACCAAAACCAGTCAAACCCCAACCAATATATATGCACACATAATAGGAAAAGCCTATTCCTCCAGAGCTTAAGTTTCCCCTTGCTTGAAAAACTGTACATTAATTAAAAGACCTATTTTTCCCCCCTCTTTTTGAAATAACTCAGGCTGGAGGTGTAACTCACAAATGCTTATATCTTGTATCCAAATGGAGGAGGAGTGTTTCTAAGGGTAGAAAGTGCACAGTTCAAATGAAATTTCACAATATAACTCAGCAACATTTTAATCAAAAAGGATTCTGTTGTTAGCACAGATGGAAGCAGAGCAGTAGGAACATAATCTGTCCAACAGTAGCCGAGCCAGGAAAAGAGAGGTCCTCAATTTAACAGTGTTGGCAGAGTGCAATTCCCTGTAATTGTGCAGAAAGTCTGATCTTGCATACGGGTGCAAGTTGGAATTGCTTTATTTTTGTGGAAATTGTTTTTAGGAATAGTTTTCAGATTCCATACCACACAAATGTAAAATAAGTAGGCTTATTAAGCTGCTCCACCTGTTGACAAGGACAACACTGGAATGTTCCCTCTCTATATGGTATTAACAGCCGTTACTGATTTTACCCACACAGAGCTGAGCCTGGATAAGAAAGGAAGGACAAGTTAAGAGCAGAGAGCAGGAAGAGCTGCAGACAGGTGTTACATCCCCTTATTTACAGTTTATGCTGGTGCAACTGAAGGATGGTAACTGAGTCTCCTAGAGCTGTAGATTGCTGAGACTCTTGCCAAGGCTG
Organism: Falcunculus frontatus; assembly: GCA_013398115.1. Taxonomy (NCBI): domain Eukaryota; kingdom Metazoa; phylum Chordata; class Aves; order Passeriformes; genus Falcunculus; species Falcunculus frontatus. The sequence continues at coordinate 207,850 of VZRV01003103.1, read as the reverse complement.
CATCTATGGTGAGCTGAACTGCCACCAGCTGCTTGTTGCTCCCGCCCAGGATGTGATTTCCACCAGGGTCAGGGCATTACCCTGAAGGCAAAGTCCACAGACTCACCTCACATGGCCAGCGATGATGGAATCAAACTGAAGTGCTCCACTGTAGAGCAGCTCTGAAACATTCTCCTAAGCTGAGAACCTCAGCCAGAGGGGCAGTGGCAGTCGGGTCGGGCTGTGGCATCTGTAACAGCCACAGCCATTTGCTAATTAAATGTGTGTCAGGCTTCTCAGTATGGCCTGAGGTAAATTAGAGAGGGAACAGGAGACCTTCAGCTGGCAGCTGCTCCTGTGGCCCTGATCAGCGCGTTCTCTGGAGAGCTGGGAGAGAGCAGAGCTTCTGAAAGTGTTCTTCATAAGATACATTTCTGCAGGCACCTAAAACCCAGATAGATTTTCTTTACAGAGGTAAAATAGATTAAAAATCTAAATACAAAAAAGCTTGCAAAAGTAGCTCTGAGTTACCCATTACTCCTGGGACTTGTTTTAATTCACTGATCCTGTGCTCTTAGTATTTGCCTACTCCTTTCAGCTTTCAAGTGGAATTTTATTAGAAAAATGATTGCAGAACTACCATTTGCATTTAATTTATTGGTTCATTTTACATCAAGGGTTCAAAGTTTGGGCATTTTGTTGTTTGTTTACTTCATAAAGAAGATTATCTGCTGCATCTGTTGAGAAGAACATCTTTCTAAAATTTGGAAATGTGGCTGTGATCTTTATTGGCTTTCTCATCCACTCCGGATAGAAATCACAGTTGTTTTTTCTTACCTTATAATATTTCATAAAATAAATCAACTGGTTGTGTGTGACTAAAGAATTCAGAGAGTGAAGAAGTCCTTAACTTTATTTTCTGGTTGTTTTTTTATTTGCTTGAGCAGGAGGAGTGTTGTGTTTGTGTTTAAAAAGCCAGCAGCAAGCAGCCACATGGCTGTGAAATCCTAACAAGTCCTTTTTACTTGGTGACTTCTGCCTTTGGGGGTTAATTCTTGCTAATTTGCAAGTCTCAGTCCATTTCAAGGGAGAAAGAATAAAGTAGAACTAAGGCTAATAAGCCACCTCCTCAGCCATGAGCAAGCATTTAAACTTACTGCCATTGCAAGTATTGAAGGTCTTGAGGCTGTAGGAGTTAACCTTGTGTACGCAATCCAAACTTCAAAAAAGTCTTGTCCCTTAGCTCATAGACTGCTTACCTGTAGCACAGAATAGCCCACAAGAGAAACTAGGCCCATGTTTTTTAGGCAACCAACTCAAGGGAAGTCAAAAGAAAATCTTTGTAGATGAATGTGTATGGAGGCACTTGCTGTTTCCAATTACGTTGTACATAAGATTAAAGAGAAGCGGAAAGTTATTCTCTTTGCTAAGATTATCATGTATATCCACACACACATTTTTGAAAGACTTTAAAAAAGGAAAAACCAACTTCCATTCTAGAGCATAAGTATTTTCTCTCATTTATGTTAATGATGGAAAAACCAGCAAATTAGTTAAGGGTTTTCCCCATTTTCGGGAATATACTGCCTTTAAAGGCACTTTGTTTTGTTTTGTGTTTTCCCCAAAGGAAGGAGACTGGTGTAAGTAAAGGTTCTGGAGTCCTTGAATTATCCTCCTGGGCTATCTTTAAATCTAATCTTAGCCAAGCACTTACTAGTTATACGATATAGTTAGAGATTACGGGCCAAATTCTCTTTTCAGTTATTCTTCTGAAACCCATTGAAATCAATGTGAGATTGGACTTGTGTAACAGGAAAGATTTGGGCTACTGTCTGCAAGAGATAAGAACTGGGCCAATACTACAACAGCCTTTTTCGAAAAAACAGATTCAAGCAAACTTAGGGTCACGTGCTGTCCTTGACGTGCACATACAGAGCTTCAAGGGTTCATGTTGGACACATATTTAGAAAAACAATTTTTTGCTAGTTTTTCGGTACAGAAGGAGTTTGGGTGGAAAAGTATCCAAAATTTAATTAATTTTGCAATTAAGCTTATGACTCCTTATATTTATTTCATGGATGAGCAGCGTTTTCTGTGGCACAGTGCAAATGACCCTCCCAAGAAACAGCTGATACTATAACTCTAGGTGATGAAGTGCACAGAAAAAGTGAGCTTTTCCCCATAGTATTGCAATATCTTTTGTGGAAATAATGTGATCCCATCTCTTCTCCCTTCCTTTTCCAGACTTTGCTACAGCACTTATGAGAAACAGTACTACTTGGTGCTGTTATGGAGTTTCAATCCCTAAATCAAAGCACTCAAAAAGGTTATGTGAAAGTAAGAAATTTACTATAAGCCATGAGGGTAGTTTTGTCATGGGGGTGAATAGAGAACAAGTTCTCACCGTGTCAGGACCTTCTTTTAGTTGGGAGCTAGAGAGGCAAAAGCTGCTTTAGTTTGCATTTATGCTAAACAGCTCACCTCCTTCTTCCATATTTCAATTGAAACTCGGTACATTTCTTGTTTTACTGTTCAGGTTTTTTGGATATAATCAGGATTAAAAATGCACTTTAGCATCTTGGACACTTTTGTCTTTACTCTTGAGTTCCTTTCATCTATTTTTGCAAGCAGTGCCTCAGACTTCTCCTTAAATCTGCTTTGGTGGGTCACCAGACCTGCGGCCCTATTTTCTTGGTAGCAGTGACCATAACAGCAGTAAATTGGTCCATATTGGTACTTTCTAATGTGTTCCTGCTGTGCTTCTGCACTGGGATGCTTGTGATACTGTTTTCTCCAACTGATGTAGTCATATAGACATGTTCAAAATCATAGAATTGTTAGCGTTGGAAGGGACCTTCAAATCATCTTGCTCCAAACCCCCTTCGTGGGCAGGGACACCTTCCACCACACCAGGTTGCTCCAAGCCCCATCCAACCTTGAACACTTCCACGGATGGGGCATCCACAGCTTCCTGAGCAAAAATGGTGTAGCACTGCTTTGTCCTGGTAAGTTATGTTATATATTAAAAGCAGCTGGTTTTCTCAGTGGCAGATAGAAAAATTCGTAGCATTATATCCAGGAAAAAAAAATTCATAAAGTATTTCAAGGCTCTAGGATAAAAGGGGATTTATGTAAATACAAGGTAGCATTATTATAGTCATTTTATTAAGTAACAATAGTTCTTGTCATTCTTTTGGCTTAAAATCTATGCAGATGAAAAAGTGTAGTTGGCAGGCTGCAGTAAGGTCACGGTGTGCTGAGGTGCTGACAATAATGAACAGCTCTGGAACACCAACAGGAAGCACTGTGCTGCATGTGCATGGTGCAGGGTGTGAATGCCCTGCAACAGCTTCATCAAGAGTGGTAAAGACAAGTAAAACCAAGCTGCAACAGTGTAAGAAAAATACAAAATAAAGTGAGCAAGCAAACTACAGCTGGGGCTCCTCTTGGAGAATAAATTGGGTACACAGTAAAGTAGAACTTCTGTTGATTGGCAGCTGACACTGGCTCTTTCTTAAATTGGATATTATTTGGGATTTTACTGTAGCACTGAACATGGAAAAGAGACTCATGCGAGTTTGTCAGCATGAATCAGAGGTGGTAAACCTTTTGAAAGACCTGCCACACTGAAAGATTTGTTTATTCCCATTTGGACAGATTTTGTTCTCTGAGATGTACCTAAAAATCCTCGTGCTTTGACCCCTTTTGTTCATTTGCGCCTGTTCTCTGTTGCTTTAATTCTCCCACAAATCCTGGATTTCTGTAGGGAACTGCTGAGTGTGAAAATTGCCCTGTTTCCTGAAAGTGAAATAAGGGTATTTCTTAAGAAAAGCAAAGATTTTGCAAGCAACAGCAAAGCAAATGCAGATAGATTTATCTGGATACAGAGAATACCACATGTAATACAAGATTGAGTGTTCCATATATTTTTTATTTTTCTTTATTGGTGATAACACCACAACATTACATTCCAAATTATGAAACCCCAGAAACAGAGCCCTGATTACCTAGCCTACCGATCAAGGCAATCATCTTGGTTTTGGGGACACTTGTACGCACATTTCTTTCCAATTAGCGCATTCCAGATGAGGTCCCAGTAGCTGCCTGAAATCAGTCATAGATGCAGTAAATATTTTTCTGTGCAAAGGGGAAAACTTCAGGTAGTCATGGGATAAGTAGAAGATATCTTTGAATATCCTGTAGTTATTAGCCACTTACTTAAGATGTACAGCATGAAAGTTTTTGATCTGAATCTAAGACCACAGGTGTCAATTTTCCCTTTCTTTTTTTTTTTTACACTGCTTTATACTGTTGAGCTTAAAGATAGCTAATTGATTGAAAAAATGGTATAATTTAAACCATTAGCATGTCATTGTACTTCTTGGGAATGTTCTCTGGAATTATCTAATTCAGTTTTAACTTGACTTCCTTGATTTTTTTGTAGTATCTTTCTTCTGCATTAAAGATTTGACCAAAATTTTTACACTAATATGTTTGGCTCAAACTATTCACTTTCCTGGTAAATTTAGGAATGGACTTGTTTGCTGCAAAATCAGTGCTATATTTACCTTTCATTTATTTTAGAAAAGTGCATGCCTGAACATACTAGTTGCATAAATTAGAAGTTTGGTCAAATTTGTAAAGTCACAAAACCAGTACCACATGAAAACTTGCATTCCTGCTGTCTAATTTCAGGAAGTAAAAAGAACTAGCTGTGAGGTTTTCCCTGGTATAGGAGAATTGAGAGAGAAGGGAGAAAAAAACATTCATATTTAAGAAGACCACTATACAGAATATACACATTTCTCATTTTTCTGGACCAGCATATATTGGGTAAGTCAAAGAAATGCCTTCATATTTTATTGCTGTGATTTAATTTCCCCTTTTTTTTGGTTTTCATCTTGCTGCACAGGGTACATAAAGCAGCTTTTCAAGAACAAAAGGAAATGAAAACGATGATTTTTCCTTTTTCCAACTGCCCCAAGTGTTCTTAAACCAAATAAAAATATGACTAGACGTAATTTTTAAATACAATTCCAGGTACAACTTAAAACTAAAAGGAGTCATTTTTCAAACCACAAAGCCTTTGGGAGACTCAGGGAAATGAGTGACAATTAAAAAAAAAAAAAAAGGTGTCTGTAGATATGTGTATTTTGTGGTGACAGCCTCTGCCAGAATGAGTTCCAGTTAGATTTGTCTGTCTCACTAAAATTCTACTTTTCTCTTTTCCTGCATGTTTCTAGTCCACTGTTTCTACCAGTCCATTAGTCTTTTGTTTCGTGGTACTAATTATATGCCCAGACTCTTCAAGTGTGCATCAAACTCGGTGCTCATGCTGTGGGTGAATTAATTAAAGCACCAAGAAATTCATGCTCAGCAAGGAGAACAATCGGCTTGATGCACTTGGATGTAGATTTACCCGCAAAGACCTCGGGGCACGTGAAGGAACTGCTGTGAGCATCTCCCCCGTGTTGGAGCTGCTGCGGGTTGTGTGTCTCTGTGCTGAACCCAGGCCACCAGTCATACAGCAAGGGGCTCCTTCACCCACATCTGCTCACCCTGGCTCGCTGATGCTGGAGACAGCTGTCCCCATTATGCTTCAGTGGGGTGAAGTATAGTGAGAACAAATGCCCGGTGAAGACATTATGTGTAGGAAAGAAGTGCAGGAAGGTGTCCAGGAGCCTGGAATAGAGGCAATTCAGATGAAGCTCCTGTCCGACAGCAGGACCTGGAGGAGTGTTACTGCCAAGCCATCTGGGATAGAAATTTGGTAATGAGAGGACACTACTACACCATTCCATCATCTGCAATGATTTACTGGAAGTTTTAAGTCTTGAAATGTGTGGAAGTCCAGAACTGCAACGCAGCAGAGTGAGGACTGGCTGACAGCCTTTGTAAGAATTAAGCCCAGTAAGTAACACTCCCGTGCTCTAATGCAATTAGACTACAACTGCCTAATTGAGTTACCAATGAAATTTCAGAGATTTCACTGTGATTATACACAACTTATGTGTGTGTGTGTGTGTGTGTCACAGTTCATCCATTATTTAGCCAGATATTCTCAGGATCTGGGTTTGCATTGGGTTACTGGGAGCCTGCCTGTGGCCATGTACAGGCAGAAGCAATCAATAGCAGGGGCCTGCTGCTGTCCTTACCAATGTCAGTGAGTTTCACAAAAGGACTTCCAAAGAACAGGGATAATAACATTTAGGGCTTCTACCACATATTCAAAAATAGAACACATTGTGTGCAAACTGATTAAATAATTTGTCTCTACAGCGTCTCTTATTCCTATTCATCAGCAGATGATCTTATCACTTGGTTTCACATGAGCCGCATTGCTTTTGATGATGTCATTTTCAGAGTTCTTTTGTTTAAAACTGTGCAACTCCCGTATGGACACTTTTATTAATTCAGTTCAATATTTCATTGATTTAGTTTTATATGAGAAAGAAATAATTTAAAATTGATATGAATTGGGTTTAAATTGGATTGCCCGTAGATACTGTTGAGTTCACAAATTTTGCAACCTAATAATAACTTCAAGGGCCTTCATTCCCTCTTCATTGCTCTCTTTCAAGCTCTGTAATGAGTCAACTGTTTCTCACCCTACTCATCTTGCAGTAAGACTTCCCACAGTTAATTAGAATTTAGTTCAACATCTTTTAATGCTTAACCTTTTAAAACCATAGACAAATATTGCCTAAGAGTCAGCACTGTACATATCATTTATAACTATTAAAATCCATCAGTTGTATTCAGTCTTATAGGTAGGGGGATTTCTGTTTTGTTTACATGTTGGATTTTTTGTCTTATTTACTATTTCTTAGCAGGAAATTTTAACAGAATTCACTTTCATGATTTCAGAAAAAGTCTGATTTAGCACAGTGCAGGTTTAGCGTAGCGTAATGTACTGTGATGGAGTCAGCTAGCTTTGAGCTACTGCTCTAAAATTGGCCATTGGCCAGGCTGATTTGCTTCACGAATTAGAGAAAATTAAAGCCTTTTGCCCTGGTGGTGCTAATTGGCAAATAGGAGCTTCTGGAACTTAGGGACATCACAGATCTGTCCTTTTTTTCCTGATTATCTTCTCTGCAGTAGAGCCCAGAAGAAGGGGCATGGCACCACACCAATATTCCTGCTCATTAGTGACAATCCTGTCCCTGGGAATACTGTGCTATTTGGCTTATCCATTCATTGGCTTCAAAGCAGATAAAATGGTGCTGTTGCTCTGGTATTTAGTGGATTATTCCATAGCAGTGCTACCAGTTGTGTCCAGAAAGTTTCTAAGATCTGAAATACATTCCTTTAAAAACATGTGAAAGATGAGATGTTAGATGAGATACCTGTTGCCTTGTAACCAGGTGGGCTGGAGCTTATTGCAGCAGAAGCAAGAGCAAGGATATTTTACAGCCCTTTGGTTTTGAATTTTTGTTGCTGTTCTCCTGAGAGAAACAAAACCATATGCTAGCAAGCAGAAACTGCCAGTTTAGCAAAAGGAAAGAAAAGGTACAGGTGAATGAAGGTGTTATGAGAAATATTGTGAAACCTGTGGCAATAAAAAGAGAAAACCAGATGCAGCTGCAAACCCCCCCCAAAAAACCCAAACCTCTGTCTTATATCTTGACTTGTGTCTTCTTTTCCTGGTGGTAAGACATCCCATTCCTGAAGAATGTGTGAGGCTAACATCTAAACTGTGATGACAGTGAAACAATAGCAAATTTGAAAGAGACGATTTATTCAAGGAAGCAGTTTGCCAATGGATGTGTTGTGCAGTGGTAGAGAGCTAAATAATGTGGAGTTATTATTGTTTAACATTGGACAACAAGGTGTGGCACTGTCAGACCAAGGGGCCTGAATGAGATCAGCAGCTACATTATGAAGTAAATTATTCTGGTAGCACTCAAGTAGCGGAGTTTCATTTTTGTTCCCTGTCAGATGCAGTATGAAAAAAGTATGAAAGAATTTGCAGGAACTATCATGTCTAGCAACATAGGAAAGAATTTACAGTCTTTTTTTTTTTCCTCTACCCAACAGATATACCTGCAGCAGGTGATGGAAAAGAAGGCAAAATTACCAGAAGTTGATCTTGCAGGATTTCCAACATGAGAAATATTAATGCCAGTATCTCCTAGAAATAATATTCACTTTGAAAATTTTAGGCATATTTGTCAGACTTAGTAATTCAAAATAGTTGTCGTTTACGTTTCTGAAGCCATGTCTGCACATAAACTGGCTGAATCAGAACAAGGATCTGCATGCAGATCATGCCTTGTGCTGTTACACAACAGGTCAGATTAGATAGTCTTTTCTTGCTTCAAAAATTCTATGAATCAAATTCAATTTCTGAACTTTGGAAGCATCTCAGATTTTCTTTTCATATGCAAATTAGGTCTAATTTATCCCAGAACAGTTGCAACACATCCGCAATCAATGTCACTATGATAGGATCAGGTTAAATTCAGTTCACTGAATGAAACCATTTCATTGGCTTTAGTTTCTTTGGAGACTACAGGAAGCATTCATATAAAATAACCACAGTATTAATTACTGCTGTAAAATATACACCTGAACACAGCGTAGACTATAGTACCATGGACAATGGAAATGTGACTCCCCACTCAAGGGGGTCACAGCTGTCTCTGACATGAGGTTGCCACTTGTCCCATAGAAAATGATACTTCTCATCATATATTCTCAAATCCCATGTTCTTTTTTGGAGGGGTAAAGACTATTGCTTAACTTGTATTTTCCACTTCTATATGGAAAAAAAGAGAGTGAAATCTGGCAACAGTTGTGCTACAAAATCTTTCATTTGTCCCTAATGTATTGCTGCTGCATTCCTTGTTGGATGGGAACACCTGTTTCGTTCTGAAGGTTGCAGCTGGAGTCAACATCACCTCAACAAAACTGCTAATGATAGGATTTCTTCCCTTTTGAGAGAAGCGCCCAAATGAAGATCTTGTGATGTGCATTACTGAATACCTCAGTTTTCTTCTGCACCTGACAGGTTGAGCTGCTATTTCAATATCTCTGTAATTTTAGTCTAGCACATCTGGCTGAGCCAGAAAAATTCGGGATCTTTTAGGGCTGGGCATTAAGATCCATGCACTGCTTCCCCAGCTGTAGCCAAGGCTGCATAAAGCTTTGGCAATGGTTATTGGAGAACATAGACCATGCATTTTCACTGTCACTGGTATTTATTTTCCTTAACAACATCTTAGTCCCCTCATGAAAGAAAGGGACATTTTAGTCCAGTATATTTTTAAATGTCTTTTCTGGCACTGCAGTCTTGTCGCTTAGCAAATGCAGCGAATGTGTGTCCTCATAGCTGCATGACCCACCCAAATAACTCTTTAGTTTCACACGGACAGTTGCTGGGGCTACTGCGCTGGTGAATCTCTAGAAGTGAGGAAATGAAGACACATCCTCCTCTGATACTATTTTCAAAATGAAGAAAGCATAAGAGGAGGTTTAAGTCCTAAGGACAGTGTGCATTACTCAGGTATTGTATATGAGGGAACTGAAGAGGCAGAATTGTGAGTCCTGCAGACTGTTACTTTATGACATAATGAAGAAGCTTATTGCCCAGAGTATATAAGCAGTTAACTGTAATAGTTTGGTGCTCCATCTTCATGGTGATTTATCAAATACACCATTATTTTACATAGCTTTGAGTAGTAAACTTTATTATGATTACAAATGATAGACATTAATGGATCATTAATCCATATAATAATCCTGAATTTTCATAAAACAATTTCAAATCATTTAAAATTTTCCCTAAGAACCTTTCTGACATCCTTCACTAGAAAATGACTTTGTTTTATTTATCCCTAATCATTCCACACTTCCCTGGTTCCACTAATTACTGCTTCAGTTCTCAATTGTTTGTTCAGATCACCTTTAAAAATCATTCCCATAAATTAAAATACAGCACTAGTTTGTCAGGCTTCAGATGAATGTCTGAGTTTGTATTTCTCAAAGTATATACTATAGATAGTGCCCAGGAAGGTTCTACACGTGAATCACATTATGGTATTCTATAGAATATGATTACATTCATGTCTATGCTATATATAATTACTCAGGCAGGTTTTTTTAATGTCTTAAGTAACCAGCTGATTAATTCATGTCTCAAGATAGCCTGAGATCTGCAGTTAATGATTATCCTTTTTTGCTGAATTTTAGGAACTTGATTTCTCTAAGCATAGCCTCGTCAATAGCTCATCATGAAAATTCTGAAGTCATAAAATGACACAAAGGTCATTGGCTAAAAATATAATAAATGAAGTTGTATAGTTTGCTTCACTACTTTTGAAAGCACTGTCCTGGTCTTATGGGAAAGAAAAAACACTCAGCCCCAAGGACTCTTTGTTTAGCCATGAGTACCCTGCAAGTTTTAATCAAAGTTCTTGGTTTGAGGTTGATAACTACTGGCCAGGTATCACAGAAGTCAGGGAGCTGAGGCCAATTTATACCTAATACAAAAAAATTCCTTGCTGTGGAATGAGTGAATAAGCATAGGCACAAATCTCATTGATCCTGAAATGTGATGTACTCACCATAAACTAAATTAGACTGTTGTATCTGCAGTGGTATAATAAGGGCTCAAAACTATCCATGTGAATTTGGACAAAGTCTAATTGTGCAGTCTTTCAAAGTCAGGTCTTTCTTTGTGGTTGATTGCAGTCTGAAATTGTGTACATGTGTATTTCGTTTATTAAGTCAGGATAAAGAATACAGTGGAACTAAATTATGAACTTGTGCAGTCATGGTTGTGAAGTTACCTTTAATAAGTATAAAACAACTTTGTCATCTTTCAGATTCTTTTTACCTTTCCATAAACTTACTCCTAAATGCACTTAAGCACAAACAGGTCAGTTATAGCTGCCTTGACCTCATTCCAGCCTCCTGATCCAGCTGTGTTTGTGGGTGCCTCCTATTGACTCAGAGCTGCGTTTGATAAAGGCTCACTGCATGATTTGCCTGTCATACACTGCTAAAGTCAGGGGTGTCAGGAGCAGTGTGTTCCCCTGAGTGATGCTCAGGCTCCTTCTGCCTTCAAGCTTCCACTCGTGAAACAATGACTGCCTTCTCAGAGACTGAAGTACTTCACGTCTATCGTAACTAAAATCTGATCATAAAGCTATCTGGAGATTTGTTCTGACCCCTTCTGTGCAATTTCCACTGCAGTGGTCACCCGTTGTAATTAGGCATCAACAAATTCCCAGTAATTTGACACTTGCTGTACATGGAACAACATATAAGCAATTTTATGATTTCTTTAAGTGAAGCTGTCAATAAATGAATTTTCCTCATTATGCTAGAGGATTAAAGACTTGTAATTCTTCTGCATCCAAAAAGTTTGTCAAATTGACATAACCTCATAGCCAGGTTAATGGAAATCTGAATTAAAACTATCAAGATTCTCACGTCATTTTATTTTGGTAGAAAAGATGCATTCTTATGAAGTGCAAGTCTTTGTCTTTGAAAATTAATTAGTAAATTGACCTAATATCTCAAGACAAACTGGCAACTCTGGAGTGAGATCAAATAGTGATGAATAAAAGTAATCTGGAAAAGTATATTCTAATCATTTGGTTTTGAATCGTGATCTGGCATTCTGAAAGTGTCTATGTGAGGAACCATTTGAAATTGCTTAGTTGAATTATATTTGTCATTAAAGTGAAGCTCTAATTTTATGGGGTTTTAATTGTATTTTTTTCAGGCTTGTGTTCACTTTTTAGCCTCTTATTTGGCTTTTTTTTTAATTTCAGAATTTCCTATGAATAGTCTAAACTTACTTCAACATTTTCCAGCCAGATATTCTGTATGATTCACTTTTGAACCTCTTTGGTGTAAGCTGAATCTTGACAATACAAAAAGTATTTCAAATATATATGTAAATGCTTCAGAGTTCTCCTGCTGTTTGTCAAATTTTTTTTTGCTTTTACAGGGGTATTTTCTCCTTGATCTTCACATTCTGATTGGTAACATTTTTTTAAAAATACTTTTTTTTTTTCCTCATCGAAAAAATGTAATTCAAATAATTATCATATTTCTTCATTGAAGTATTGTTGCACTTTAAAAAATGCTTATCCTAAGTATATCTGTGGTGCTTTTTTTTTTTTTTTTTCTGAATAAAGATGATCATGAATCAATTACTGGATTTCCCAAGGCCTGGATGTCTTGGAATTAAGACACTATATGTTTCTAAACTTTATCCAAGATCGGAGGACAGAAGTGTTTGAAAGAAATCCCTTCGAGGAATCAGTCGGAAGTCCATATGAACCCAAAACTAATGCTGCTTTGAATTCAGCCTGTTTCTGTAAGCTTTCCCCTTTCTAGGAACTGGACATGTTTAGAAAAGATATCCATAAAGGAGTCTGTGGTTGTTTTTTTTATTGGTCCAGTTCACATGTGATATATTTTCAGAGAAACAGGGCAATTCTCACTAAGAATTTGTCATGCTTTTGCATATTCAGAGGGAAAGGCCTTTTTGCAAGCATCTCACTCGGAGAGCAGGAGAAAGCGTGGCATACAGAGGCCATGTACATACATTTATTGTACCCATTTAGACTCCAACCCTGTGAATGATCACCTGTAATAACTCAAAATTATTACTTTGTGGACTGTGTACTTAATTTTGCTACTCTTTTGCTCCTGGTTCATAAAGAATGCATTATGCAAGGTGGGTAATGCTGTTCCATCTAAAAATAAAGATTTATAAAAGCATTTTTAGGAATGCAGTCATTCAATAAGAAAGCTCTAATTGTAGAATTCAGTGAATGTTTTACGGTGATTAATTTATCTACTATATCTACCTTCTTGTTCTGCAAGCAGAACAAAAATAAATTGTCATTACCTTACATTTTATGCTGAAACACAGTCTTTAAAACAGAAAGACTAAATGATAGAATTCCTCTAAGTAAGACACATAAGGAATTCTAGAAATAATTATTTGTTTGTGGGCTGATTTTCTGCCTTTCTTTTGAAATTCTAATATATGTGCTTTGCATGGGCACTATAAAATAAGCTGGTTTTAGGGTGGTTTTAGGTTCTCTGAGTGGGAGAAAAGTAATTTGATGTAATAAGAAATACCTTTGCAAGTCTTCAAGCTGTTCTATTCAATATGCAGTGTTATAATTCTGCCACACAGGGCACAAAAGGAAATGATAAAAATAAAAGCTGAATTATGATATGGAGAGATTGCAAATGGACTATGATTTTACAATGGATTTTTTTTTTTTTTAAATCTGAAAAGAATAGAAATTATATGTAGTCTGTTTGGGATTCTCTGCAAACCATCACATTACAATTTTATTGCATGTTAGAAGAAAAACAGTAAGAATACTTGGAAGACTCTGGCAAAGAACATTTACCAAAAGTTTACCCAAAACTGTATTTTTCATTTGTATTCCTTAAAGACTTGTCTGTGCATATTTCCTTTTTGTCTTTTACAGCTCCAGAAGTGATTTCAGTAGTTGTATTTTAAAATAAAATATTGAAAATAAGTCTGTAAAGATCAATAAAAAGCTAAATTATTCAGTAGCAGGCAGAAAAAAATGTTTTGTTCCACCTCTCTTGTTATTAAATATTGAAATAAAGCCTCTGAGTATTTCTTAAGTAGAGGAGTATTTTAGCATCTTCATAAAAAAAAAGCTGATTCTAAATCCACCCAGAGGTGAATGTGGTTTATTTTTTTTTTTTAATGCTGTTCTCTCTTCAAATTGTAGAGAATTTAAGACTAAGGTGTGCCCTGTGCTAAACTTCCACATAGTAAACAAGAAAGATGTTTGTTACTAGTTATGTTTTGCTATTATCCAGTCTCCACTTCCTCTGAATTTTTACCAACTACAAGATCTTATGGGGAACTAAAAACTAGTGGTTTTACTGAAAAAATGCTTTTTTAAATTAAAAGAAAATCAAAGTAATCCTACTTAAAATACATTTGATTGGAGAATATTCACTTTTGCAAAGCAATTCAAAAACATTGGCTCTCTGCCTATAATGCACTTTGTTTTTCCTCTGTAAATAACATTTTCATATAGCATTAACAATCCATTTCCTTTCCTCTATGATGATAAATATTTTTCATGTCCGTATTTGGTCTTTAAAAAAAACAAACAAAAAATCTGAAGTACTGCAAGCATATAAAACCTTTACATGTTGGGTCTTTGAAGAAAGATTTCACTGAAGCCTAGAAAATTTATTGGGTCTTAAGAGTTTTTTGGTTGGCTCATTTGAATTCAGACCTCTGATGCGATTTGTCTTTGCGAAGTGCACTACAATGCCACAAGTTTCTGGGGTTATAAGACTGTTCCAGCCTTCTTAAATTGTAGCGTTTTCTGTTGTTTCAGTAAAGTGTCTTTCTTCTTTTTTTTTTTTTTTCTATTGATATAGAGAAATGAAAAATAGAGAATTTGCAGTTTTCTGTTCATGTGATCCTTGAGTGCTTTATGTGGTGTCTCATATAAAATTAACAGAATTTAGAGAGGAAAGTAGAGAACATGAATATTCCAGTGTTTGGAAGAGAGATACTGAGATAGAAAGCTGTTAATTTTTAATTTTTTTCATAAGTCTTTAAAATATTCTGAGTCTTGCGCTGTGTAATACAGTATAGTATATCCCCTATTGTATGACCAATGGCTAGGGTGCGGATATCCCTGTATTTCTTTTCTTTTGAGTCCTTTTGAGCCAACCTGTAAGTAAAAATCCAGACCTGAACCAGACTGGCAGATAGTGCAAGGTCAGCCAGCAGCCCACATGAGTTAGCAAAGCTCCCTTTTTACAGGTGATATGTCAGTCCGAGCTTGAGATTTCTGTTGATTTATCTTTGGTGAACACACAGTACGATTCCACCATCCCTGTGGGGAAAGGCAGCTTGCCATGGGTGACGGGGAATTGTGTAGCAAGGTGATGGATGCCACCACATGGGGGACAAGCCAACAGGAAAGTAAAAGGCGCGCAAGCAACCTGGGCCGCAGAGTGAGAAGCAGGTGGTGAGGATCCGCTGTTGAGGGATGCAGATTATCACGCCCTGTTCAGGTCTGTGAGGACGGGTGGTGAAAGAGAGTGTCATCAGAGGCTGAGGAAAGAGGGCATGTCTGAGCCCTGAGGAGATGGGGAACAAGCAGGAGATGGCAATGGAGGGGCAAGGTGTTCGGTAATAGTTTGTGACGGAGGTGAAGGTAAGAAGAAGCCACCCAGGAAAGACAGCCCCTGAGGAGGGAGCTGCATTGCATCACTCCTTCCATGGCACGCAATGAGGCTGCACTGAAGCAAGCATTAAAAGGCTAATTGTATAACATACAGCATTATGGGGGCACAACCCCAATCTTTTTCTTGCTCACGGGTCAGCCAGTGGGAGTTTTGCCTCCTGCCTCTGCTTGGGTTGAAGTTATGGTAACTTTCAATGATACGAAGCTGACTTTGGTTGAATGAAACGGTCCTTTGTGTTGGAGTAGAGGTTGAATAGAGTTCCACACTTTTCTTCCCTTGTCACTGGGTCACAGAGCACACATGATGAATTAGGACCTGCTTTTGATGCTTCTTGCATAACTGTGTGTGCTACAGAAGATGCAACTCGCCATTTTATGAGTTTATTTCTAGCAGCTTGCAGCAAACTCATATTGTGTGTGCTGCTTTTCCAGTTCTTAAAATACAGTCATTTTGGTGATGACTTTCCTTCACATAGCCAGGACACAACACATGGCTGAAGCAACAAACTATAATTTATTTTAATGAAGAATGATAACATCTGAAATTTACAGGTTTTGGTGATGTTCATGTGTTGGTGTTTTACAAGTTCAGAAGTTTCTAGCATTGGAGAAAGAAGACAATCACAGCCATTTCTACTTAAATTTAGTGTTTGTACTACAAAATATGAAAAGAAGAAAAAGCAAGTGGGAAGTAACACAAGTGACTTAGACCAAAAATGCAGAAGGCAGTTTAAAATATTAATTTGAACCTTAAATATATTATGCATCTCAGAACTACAATGGACTCTTCTAGTGTCCATTGCAGCCAATAGCATTTTTAAATGTGACTTTCCTAGCATTCAAGTATTATTTGACAAGTTTGCCATGACTTCAAGCTTTCTGCATGGGGGTGCAGTACTGCAGGCGTTGCTTCAAAGATTAATACCAATTTGCCAGCAATATTCAACATTACACTATTGCAAAAGTGCCGTTTCTTAGCTTTATGATTCCCACTTCTTGTCCTAAACCTTGTCAGTATATTCATAAACTGTCTCTGACCTCCTGCAGTTCAGTAGGGGGAAGAAGAAAAAAAAAAGAACCTTATAATGTGTAAATATCAATGAATGCAATGTTTAGCACACGGGAAGTTCTGACTTTGTAAAGATAGGTCTGAGATTTTAAAACCAGCTTTACTAAAATTTTTAGGCTTTCTTTACTAAAATTTCTGGGCTTTCTTTACTATGGTTACGGAGGTTCTGAGTTCTTTTGGGTTTTTTTCGATTGTTCGGTTTTTTGTTTTCCTGTCTGGTTTAGCCAGGAAGTGTTAACTGATGTATAAAATAGGTTTATGTTGTATTATTTATTTGGAAAATCTGCTACCAGTTTCCACGGCAGCTCAGAGATCTAAAAAGGTGAATGAACTTTAAATATTTAAAATCCAGTGCCACCACAGATAGCATATACTGGTAACTGCAAAGGTACTGAGAAGAATCAGCTTGTGGAAATTCATTAAGTCTAATGCTTAGAGGAAAGGAAGAGACACTATCTCTATCTGCACAGAAGAAAGGAGTAATTGGCTTCCTCTGCAGACACTGAGATCAGCACAGTGTTTATAGGCATAAAACAGCCAAGGGAGTATATCAGCTTAATGTGAACCCTGATACAATATACCTGCCTTTTCCCATATGAGAAGATAAATTTGCAGATGTAGCAAATATTTCCTAAATGCCAAGCTTTTCGGCTTGAAAATTGCAAGATGTTTGTCATTTATCATACCTTTTAGACCATTCTTGTGGCCTGTCACTATAGCAACTCTATTGGCTTCTACAGCAACACCTGGTCCTATCAGTAGCTTTAGCCCATCAAAGTTTCTTCATAAATAATCCATGTGCAAGTGAATGTAGCTGTCATGTTAATTTGTGGCTAACCTGGTTCTGGCAAGTTTATAATTAAATTTATGAAGCAAATAAAGCAGATTGTTTTCTTTTTCTTCAGCAATGACTTAACATAAACTGAGAGAAAAAAATAAAAGAAGATTTACTGATCACAGTCAAAGTAAAAAAAAGTATGTCATGAGAATGTTCTAGCTACCATCTCACAAATATATTCCTAAATCTGTCTGTCTGACCTCTAGTTAATATTCACAGGGGTACTCTTCACAAAACATGTTTACTTTCCCAGTAAATACTATATACTGCCTTTGGTTACTTAATTCCTGTCCTCCTCCACTTCCCCACTTCAACTCTTTTCTAATCTTGCCATCATTGCAGTCTCATCCCAATCCCTTAAAGTTAGGGATAGCATCCGCAGATGACAAAATAAAAATTATGTTTAAAAACATTACTTTAAATCAAGAAGGACGCAGTTGAGTTAAACTTCTGTTCACCCCTCCCACTAAATGTGGATAATAGTAGGCTGAGGGTTTGCATCTGCCTAGACTTCCAGTGTCTCCTCTCCAAATATGGTCTTAATTTTGTGGCAGATCTTTTCGTACATAGGCCAAAGAATTGCTGGCTTTAGAAGTCTAAAATTCTAAATTGTGTTAAAGCTTTTCCATTGCTCTTGATTCCTGAATATATGAGTGGGAGATAGCTGGAGCAATTGAAGTCTGCAATTCTTCCCTTCTGTTGCTTTCATAGACACATTGACTAGAAAATGCAATATTGCTGGTATAAAGTAGGAGCAAATAATCTTAGACTGAAAATAAACTGTTTGAGAAACTGTAAGGGAAAAGTGTGCCCACAGGACATAATATCCTCCAGAATTACTCCTTATACATCACTGTTCAAGTCTGATGAAAACTTTCTGATTACTTTCGGAGGAAGAGATGGTTATCTCTTCAGTCAAGATAAACAGCTAAGTCCACAAAATAGCGATTGTCATCAGTGGGCACTGCAGTCTGGCACTGAAAAAGATATGTACATGACATAATTATGGTTCCCATCTCTATACTTGTTTGACAATGACTATTTAAACTATTAGTAAGTGTTATGGGTTCTATTTCTGTTTGTACAGATATCCTAAACTATATTTATCTCTCTGTCAACTGAAATAAACTAATTTTATCTGTTAAAGTATTCCTAAGGCATATGTTTAATGTATTTGAGATTCTATTTTTACTGTTTCCTGTATTACAGGAGGCCTTCATTAATTCAGAGCATTTTGACACTTTTTGTAGCTCACATCATAAAGAACAATTTCTCCGTTCATAATTATACCTTCCTGCCAATTTTTCTTTCTGCCAGTCTCTGAAAAGAATTCTTTAAATACAGTATATATAACATGATTTACAAACCAAAGTAACCACATCAACCGAAATCAAAGTAAGCCTTTCTTCAGGAGTAAAACGAAGTCAGTGTGTACAAGACCTATTTTCAGGAGTTAAATGAAGTCAGTCTGTACAAGACAGCTACAACTCATGTTGTAGGATCATTGCCATAGAAAATTAGCTTCTTCAGTTCGCTGTCTCTTCTTTTACAAATGCCAGTTCAGTTAAGAAGTGTCTGCGAGTTTATATCTGTGTATATAATTCATAGAGGAATTACATCTGGAGATGCTGCCTACTGAAATAGCTGACCTGCTTTTATCCCCTGAAGGATATTCGCTCAACACATCCCCTGAAAAAAGAGATTTGCTTCCTCATCATGGTGTAATACTTACAACAACGAAATACATGCATAAAAATCTTGTTGTACTGAACAAGGCCATTAATGCAAGAGCAGTGAGAGAACGTAATAAAAAAAAAAAAGAGACAGGGAAAAGAACCTCCTTGTCAGCTTCCTTGCCACGGTGTGGGGATGAGTCAGAGAGGACAGTCTGCCTCTGTCACGAGAATGCAAAGTCCAGCTGGTGACTCCGACCTTACCACTTCCAGTGTGTACAAAGAGAGGACACTCCCTATGAACTGTGTATCTCGTTAGCATTTTAAAAGAACTCCGTTCTGAAAGCTGAAGGGAGTTCAGAATATGGCTGACTGAGTAAAACTGTAGTTATTGGTGTACAATTACAGGTGTCAGAATTTCTTGTCCAAGCAGCCTATTATGTGAAAATGAAGGAATTTGACCAGAGTGTCTTTGAAAGGTATATCAGATTAGATATTCTCACATGTATTTGATATCAGTTGAAAAATTCATCTGTCAAAAATGTAATTACCACTGAGTATATATCAGATTATCATCTGATCCTGAAACAGCGTTCAAAACAGAATTCTTAAGGTATGGCTTGGAAAGGCTCTGTAATCCACAGGGGACAGGGTCCTAGTAGAGACAGTGTAAAGATTTGCTTTTGGCCAAGGCAGCAGCACAGATCTTTTTCATTTCAGAAAAGAAACATCACGCACTTCTCTGCTCTTCTGAGGCTCAGTACCTGGAGGGGAACCAGAAGCAACATGCCTGCTCTTTTGGCTGAGCACAGTTTCTGCTTGACATGTCTTGGGTTGTTCCTTCAGGAGACTGGCTTGAGGTATGAGTCATAAGTGTGGAGGTGGTAAGAATTCAGAAATCATCTGCATGAGGAAGAAATGAGGTAATTATGCCTGTACTTTAGTCTTTACAGTGTACTGTAAATCTGCAACGTTTGGCAGTGAAAGGAACTAAGTGCATCACTAAAGTCTACCATAACCAGCTGAATTGTTATTCACACCTGGAACGTTTTTCAGAGCAAAAAAAGGTCAAGAAATGGATGGGGTGATTGAGGGAATGATGCATCTCCACAGACTTTATTAAAAACAACTAGGTTCAGATTTCACATAACATTCCTCACAAATGTGTCTGTACAAAAATGGAAACATTTCTCATAATTTTTAAGAAGACTGAAACTACTTAAAATGTTACATAAATGTTCTGGTATGACTTTTCCCATTGTCTGTAGTAGGACTGCTCATGTGAAAACGTGAGTGAGATTATTTGATTATCTTTGAATTCTTGCTTAGTATGTCTACTCAATTCTAATATCCTCTGTCCTTAAGAATCAGTGTTTCTGTAGTCTTGCCAGTTAGTTCTTTACTGCTGCTAGCAATTTTTAGATTCAAATTTGAAAAACACCATATGCAGTCCTGCCCTTCCTTGTTTTCTTCTTACACAGGTAGGAAAAGTATAAGATGACAACATTTTTTATGAGAAAAAAAAAAAGATGGCTTTGAAAAATAACAAATTCTTTGGCTAAATATCCTTTTTTGAGAAATTAACTTTGATTTCACGGTGAAATAAGCATCAAGAATGTCAAATAAATTCTCTATTACAATAGGAAGCAACTCCTCCAAGTTGTATCTTAACAGCATCATATGATTATTGGCCACTTGCTTACCCACAACCTTACAAGCAGCTTTCTAAACAAGACTTTTAAAAAGTAACTGCAGATAATAAGTGAGTCATGATAAATAAATCTTTCTATCACTTTGTGGAGTTACTACAAATTTCTTACGTATAGCTACTTGACTCTGGTGGGAAAGAAAATTAAAATAAATATTTTCAAAATTTAAAAAATTGATAAACTTGGTATTCTTGATGGTGTCAGCAGTAATTCTACACTGATATGGAGCTGAGCTTATAATTTACTGGAAAAGCAAAAAATTTATCCTAATTGTTACCAACTACTTCAACCTACAGCAGTTTCACAACTTTTTCTGAGCTTGTAAAAAGATAGTTTCTATTTGCATCACTTTGAATATGTAATATAGATTGTACTTGTGTTACTTCAAATTATTGCCTCATTTAAAGTTACAATTTAATGATTATTTATATTTTCTCCTTGCTTTAGTTCGTAGCAAAATGTTGCCCAGTGACCAAGTGGCCTCAAATCTCAAAGCTTTTCCCAACAATTGATCAGAATGTATCTTAGGTGGAGAATTATTTGAGGTTATTACTCTTGTGTAGTTGAGAAGTTGATTTAAGGTAGCTAATGCTGTTCATCACTGAAACAAAGAAGCCTGTGGGACTGGAGAACTGGCTGACTTAATTCTCAGTTTAAGTAGAAAGTTCAAGTGTGCATCTGAAATAATAGAAAATGCTCTATCCCAGATATTCCTCAGCATAAAATACAACATATTTTGATCAGAGTGTATCTAACGTTTGCAAACTTCATAAAATATCCGTATCCTTCTCTGTCTGATCTTAAAACACTAAGGCTTTAAACAAATTATTATGATGTATCTCATGTTTATGTGGTTTTGCTCTTTTTCTTGCATTTTTAGGTGGAGAGGAAAGATAATAAAAGGACCTTGTAAAGAGAGAAAGGAAATTCTTGTTAGTAAAATGAAAATGAGTAATAGGAAAAAAAAAAATAGAGGACCCCTAAATGTTTCTATAGGAATGTTTCTATCTACAACACGCGTCAAACTAGGTATTTCAAAGCTAGCTGTGAATAGGAATCTGATTCAGAAAGTATATTGAACAGATTGCAGTTTCCTTGTATATTCCTGGGTTTCCTTCCCATGGAAATCGAGGAGTGTGAAGATGGTGCAGAGACATGATACTGTAGCTCTCTACCAGTAGTTGCTGGGTCCTGGGATATCCCCTTGGAGCTCTGGTTATGGCATCAAGTCCCACCTTAACTGAGCCCACAGCCTCAGCAGGGGCCCTCCCTCGGTGCCCCAGCTCTACACCACCACACTGCAGCTGCTGTGGTGCTGAGATGTAACACAGAGCTCTCTCTGAAAATCGTGGCATGTTCTGGAAGAAAGATGACCAAAAATGAGCAATGGGGTGAAAATAAGTAACAAAATCAGGAATGTGGGAATACAGTATAATATTTGTTTAGGAAGGGCCTCCATCTGTGCTTCAAAGTTATGGTAATAACCAGATTTCTTGGCTTCCTACTTTTTATTTATAGTTATTTATCGCAGTCATCTGTTTTTATTTGTTCTGCAAACTTTTATTATTCTCCCAAGTAATTTTTCAACCTTTTAAACAGTTTGAGAGAAAAAGGGTTTTTCAAATCTCTCAGAGGTTTTAATTGCTTTCAATTTTCAATAGTTGTCCTGAGGGAAGACGTTTTGTCAATTATGAGAATTCGGGGAAAAAATAAGGGGAGTTTGAGTTGATCAGTTTGGTTGTGCTGGATGAGTTATTCAAAAAATTTGTGTCTCACAGTCATGGTGGTTTCTTCTTTCCTAATAGGTTTTAGGGGGAGATGGGATAGAGATGGGAGAGGAGTATGAGGACTTTAGAGGATCTGGAGGAAGGTCTTAATGTTGCAAAAGTGACAAAAAGATATTGGAATTCATAGGAGAGAAGTAGAGTTACTGTAGAGAGGGACAAGGGATAAAAGGATGTGAGTCATAAATCTATAGGAAGAAGTTTGTTAGCCATACCACTTGTGAAAGAAGCAATTTAAATGCAGAAATGTTCTGGAGTTTCAGATCTTTTCATTAATCTCTAGGTTAGTGCTTTAAAAGGGCTCTCTATAAATCCAACACTTGATAGTTTTCTCCCATTGGAGCAAGGCTTCCCTGTATTAGATTTGATGCCTTTTTTTTTATCCCTTTCAGAATTAGTACCAAGCAGCTCTATGCCACATGCACGTTTCTCTATTATAGGCAAACCCCAAGAAGCTCATTAAGTTTTCTTTATGGCCCCTATGCACTGCTGGAGCCATACCTAAGTGGAGTGTTTGACTGTCGGTGATTAGGTGCCATGAGGGTATATACTTCAGAAAATACCACGGCTGGCATATAGAAACAGACAAGTACAACAGCACAGCAGAGGACAAGTTGTTCAGGCATTTCAGTGGCATAAACAGTAACACGAAGTTCCTGACATTGGCTTCCACCTTTGATAGTAAAATTGTTTCTGAAAGAGCTTCTGTGGAACCACAGAATATGACAGAGATCCTAAATTCAAGAAAATTGTGGAGGTCAAAGACGAGTAGATTCCTACTAGTTAAAAATCATGCTGTTCATAACTCTCTTTTGAAGGCGTTGGTGCAAAATACTTCTTTGAAGGAAAATGTCCTTGTGGGAGATGTGATATTGGTGGAATATTTGATGGGTCATTGGTGGAAATAATCTTGTTGCTCAAATACTCAGGTTTAACACGGTGCTTATCATAAAGATATTAAGTGACAGACCAGAAGAGTGCCAACAGATTGGCTGCTACTGTAACTCTTATTGTGAGTTTATATTAGTTTGGTGATCTTGAGGAACTGATGCTCTTATCAAGGCAATCTTTGATAATAATGTAGTGAAAGTACTACAGAGAAATAATATTTTCCTTCTTCCTTTATTACTTCCCCTTTCCACAAAATTTCTGATTTTCTGTTAAAATTCTCAAACTGTTTCTTTCATAACCAGTCGTCTTTTCTATTTTAGACCTTCCCACTCTTTTCTGTAGCCAAACTGCTGTAGTTTCATTGTGCAGTTTTTGGTTTTTTGAGTGGATGAGCTGATCTTTCATGATAAAAGTAATTTCCAACAGTTATAAGATTACCATAATAAAATGAAGAGATCTTATGGTGATCAGGCTGTATGGTGCGCACATACATGCACTTAAAAATGTTGCCAAGCAGGGCCTACAAAGGTGTTTGTTCCACCTATGTTTGAAATGTAAACACATTGCAGCTCTATAATTGAGTAGTAGGCTAGCAATGCCATTAGTCAGTGCACGCTGCTACCTGCATCAGTCTGACTTAGAAATGAAAATGTATTTGAAACTTCCATCCTCCTTGCTTAAATGGTTTAGGGCAGTTTAAGTTGCGCTAAACAAATACATGCATAATTTTCTGAAGTTTTGCCACCTTCATCCTTTTGGTAGGGGTTAAATCCGCCCCTTGTTGTGTTAGTGATGGCTGGGGCCAGCAGCATGCCCTCACTGTTCCAGGACAGACCAGGGAAGCTCTGCCATGGCCTCTCCACTCAATCACCGAGCAGCAGGCGAGCGCTGGGCATGGTCACCACCTTTATCACCCTGCAGCCCAGAGCACGACTTGGCTTCTCCTTTAAGTTACAATAACCACGAGCTGCTCTAATTTCTCTTGACAGAAAGAGCTCCCTGGAGGCATTCCTCTGTTTCTGAATACCTCGTGTTAGTCGGAGACGCTGCTTAAGATACTCTCTGTCTCTGTGTCAAGGACAGGGAGTATGTTGCATAAAGCACTTTGCTCAGAGGCCTGTTAAAGACACCTTTATGTCTCTAATGGACGAGAGCAGCGCATGAGGCCTTAATCAGAGGACAGGAATGATCCCCCTCCTTCTTTCAAGAAATATTAGTATCTCACAGACCACAGTTTCATTTTCTTACAGCACTTCACAAGCCAACTTCAGGACTTATTACTCAGGGACAGTAAAGGATAAGAGCTTCAGTGAGGCAATATATTTACTCCTAGGAAGAGTATCTTCTGTCAGTTCTCATTTTCTCCTTCCTTTTGAGCTTGCCAAAGATCAATGCTGGTGAGATCTGAAGGGAATCATCGTGAGAGGTCACTGTGACAGGACTCCCTAAGATGGTCTCAGAGGGCCTCTGATAAGAGATAGGGGGACATTTTTTACTTTCTCTAACAGCTTCTATGAAACAACAAACTCTTCTTCACCCATCCCCAATAATAACTCACATACAAGGTAAGATTTTGGAAGGTGGTATAACTTTTCCATACCTGAAACAAAATTAGTGACAAAACAGTAATGGGTATGCAGCATAGATTATCTCCATGGCATATATCATAACCTTAGGAAAGTACTTGGTCTAAAAGAGGTATGTTAACCCTTCAGTTGTTTGTCTAACTACATGCAAAAAAGACTCCTGAATTTCTCTAATCAGCTAATTTGGTATTGTTACTCTTTTTTTTTTCTTTTCTTAAAAGAAAGTGGTTTTCTTCTCTACCCTCTCTATATCTTTTCTACTCTGTTAAATTCTTGTAATTAATTTTCATCCCAACTTGGTTTACTTTCTGGATTTCAAATATAGGTGAAATTGCAGTTCTCAGCTTCTGTGTGAGACAACTCACCCTATAAACACCAAATACCTTAGAGATGTAAAAGGTGAGAGTACTGAGCACATCTGTTTCCCCTTGGGCTGTCCTTCAATGACTCCTGTGCTGTTCTAGTTGGCCCTGGCCTGCTAATATATGGTTATAGACTGAGAAACTAAATGAACTCGTGATGCATAAAAATTTACTGTTATTCTGTGGTTTTTTGTATTCTTTGTTTTGTAACACTGTTGCCAGTGTTGGTTTCCAAAAAAAATCCATAGCAAAATGTGTCACCTGTTATATTTCCACTTCAAGGAAAGGGCGGAGAGCACTTTCTTAAGACACGGGTTCATCATCAAAGTACTTCACAAAAAAATGAAAGAAAACTTGCAAGAGAATGGTAGAGATGCTGGTTGAAAAGGAGGTCACCCTGAGGATCATTCCTCTCAAACTCCAGCTGTCACCAACCCTGGATCAGGCCAGCCAGGGCCTTTTTTGCTGGAGTCTGGAGAACTTCCAAGGATGAGTTTGCACTGCCTGTCAGGGTAACCCCTTCAGTCCTGCTCTCCCCTCACAGCAACAAACTCTTTCCTCCACCATCCATACTGAGAAGAGCTGGGCTGCATAATGTTTGTAGCTGTGTAGCTGCAGATTGTGCAGCTACAGCCCCCTACTCTCTGAGCCAAACAAGTGCAGCTGCCTGTCCCTCCTCGCAAGTCCTGTATTGTAGGGCTGTTACTGCTTTATAGTCTTCTACTGGAGTTTCTCAAAATTCTCGACATCTCTCTCAAGCTGGAGAGTTCAAAAATCAGTGTTTCAGGTGAACCTAAGTACAAACTGAGTTAAAGGGTATAATAAATGACCTGCTGGCTGCTCTCCTCCCAACATGTGTGTGCAGTTTGCCTTGTTGCTGTGAGAGCACACTTTGTAGCTCATTTCCAGCTAGGCATCCACAGTGACTGCCAGAGTATTTCCAGCTCAGCTCGTGCTCTGCAGGCTGGCTTCCAGCCTGTACTGACACACAAGGTTATTCTGCCCTAGGTGCAGAACTTTTTGCTTTTCTTTGTTGAACTTGAGTTGGCCTGATTCTGAAGCTTTTCAATGTCCTTCTGGGCTTTTCTGAAGCTTTTCTGCCCTTCTAGACTGAGTGGGTAAAACTCCCTGCTCAGATGTTGAGCCTCTGAAAAGTGTTAAATTTCAGACTTAGTCAATTTAACTACATTTAATTAAGCTTATCAGAAGAGTGAGTCTCTTCATTGTTATTAGAGACACAAAGAGCAGTTAATTTCTTTGCCTTTTCTAAAAAAATGTGAAGAAGAGTGTTCTTCTGAGATCTGTGCCTGATCTTGACCCATGGGCTCTAACTTGCCTTAACATCTATCCTGTTTACTCCCAAAGGCCTGAGTTTTATCTTTCTTATTTGCTGTACTGAAATCAATCCAGAACAGACTAATCCAAAAATGTTCCATCTAGTCCAGTTAAAAACAGGCATTCTGGATTCTGGCTGGCACATGTTGCTAGTTTTATAGGCATAGATAGCTCACTGACTAATTTATTTCAGAATCATCTTAAGCATCAGCAATTTTTAAAGGACAGCAGCAAATTGTGCTAACAGTTATTATATTTTATTTCATTAATCAACACAAAGCTGTTCTTCAAATGGAAAAAAAAATCAGCAGCAAGATCAGGGGGTTTTTTAATTATTTTTATTGACTTAAAAGGTCTATTTCTTGTTTTACTTTACCACTGAATCATTTCAAAATCACTGAAGGCAAAGGTGTTGCACTAGTATAAAATCAATAAGAAAGGAGTTAAAAGGCCATATTTTCCACATGCAGTGAATGAGAAATGAAAGAGAGGTTTATAATATCATAAACCTTGGAACTGTGTCTGGTAATTATCCCTGCTATGGCCTGCCAGGGAAATGACCACCATCTGTTGCTGCCCACCAGTGCCCTGAAAATACAATCAGGCTGTGAGCATTGGCTGGAACTAGCAGCAAACTAATCCTCTCCACTTCAGCTCTTCAGATTACATGTAATTACGTTTAAGATACAGGCTCAGTTTACACAGATTTTTCAGACTCTGGAGTTGTGAAGATTGAAGTAAATGACATTTCTCCTGCACTCACTGTTCAGATTCTCCCTCTGTATCTGTATTTCATAGATTCTTTTGTTTTTAAATTGCTGGCAAAAAATGGCTACCTGCCGAGGTCTGGGTGTGTTCTCTCTGGTTCGTGCATTTAGAAATGGGACTTTTTCTCACAGAGCAGCTTTGAGCTAAAGTTAATCTTTTTCTTTATGAAACTGAGATAAAACTGCTTTTAAAATAAAGGAAATGTTCCAAGGTTCTGAGGGAGTTTCAGTAATATACACACATCTCTATAAGGAATATACAGGAACTAGACCATGGTAAGACAAAGTGTGATAAAGAAATCTACTGAAATGAAAGAATTGAAAGTAGGAAGAAATAGCATGGAAAAGTTAGATTAGAAGAAGGAGGAGGTGAAATAGGGTGAGAATCTATAAAGAATACAGGGCAGCCTTAATTCTAGTTTATCTGTTTCTACATGCTTCTAACTTTGAATGCAATATAAAGGGGTATCTTCACAGAAGATTTTTTTTTAGTAAAATAAGAAGTAGCACAGAAAAAAATTCTAGATCCTATCAAGTTCCTATTTAGTGCTTCACAGTACAGCAAAGAAATACCAATGTGTTCAATCAGCATCTTCAAAAACTAGAGGAATATGGAATTAAAAAAATTAAAAATGGGAACATGAATAAGGCAGAAAGGAAGGAAGGAAGTGGCAGAGGGACTCTGCTGTATTTGCTCTCCCCCATTTTAGATGGATTAAAGAATTATTAAAAATTAAAATGCAAAATCGCTCTCAGACAAACCGAGTGAGAATGGCTTCAGCTGAACTGGATAATATCTGGGTCCCACAGGATATAATTCTTCTTCATCTGTTTTTGGCTACAATATAAAGGGTCTCTGAATCATTTGGAGTGGTCTGCTGCAGTAATAATGTATTCCTTAGAGCTATGCCACTCACCAACAGAACACAGGCCAAGAGAGGCAAAGCTGCTGGAGAGGCTTTTTTCTAGTGTTAGAATAAGCACTTTGGCTTCTCTGAATGAAAACAAGACTATGGTGGTATTAGATACCAATTAATGGTGAAAATAGGCTCTGTCATAAGGGGCATTTCCTCGGAGATAGCCATTACAATTTCTGGTCAGTGTTTGGAGCCAAAAAGGGTGCAGGGCTCAAGCTGAACTTGACTAAATTGTGGAATGTGTTTGTAAAATCAGGGTTTTGAATATTTTAGAAGAATGTTGTGAACTTTTGTTCATTTAATTGTGAAAGTACCATTAGGGATTCAGGTGGAAAATGTTGAATTAATATACAGTGGTGTTACAAGGAAAAATGAATCCACACCCCTTTCGGGCAATAATAGGTGCTGAACACACAATTTGCAGTCCATGACACAGAAACCCCTGGTCTATATGTAAATAGGGAGGAAAATTAAAGTTTATCTATCATACAGAACCAACACAGTAGTCTGTATTAGAGACTCCCACGTGTAAGCTTGGAAGAGTGGAAACTTCCCTGCCTCCCTTTCCTGCCTCCCTGGGTGGCTGGCTGTTAGTCAAACCTTCCTGTGCTTGATGTGGAAAATACAGCTGGTCGTATGGAAGGAAAGAAGGCAAAAGGGCACCGTGGTTGCTTCCAGCACTGGGAGGCAGAGGGCACAGTACAAGGTACTCTCAATGGTATTGGTCTTCTGAGAGAGTTGTTATGGCTAAGAGCTATTTTTTCACCCTCTGAGTCTTGACCGTCAAGTCCGTGTTTTCCTTGTAATTATAAAATAATAAAGAAACCCCACAGTCATTCCGTGCGATCATCTCAAGGTTTTAGTCCCAACTCTAATCTTGCAATATTTTCATTTCAGCTTAATTTCTTTCTCTCTGGTGATATTGCCCCCCATTTACATTGAAATAGGACTTTCAGAACTATTTGTATAGATAATCTATAGATGCAAATTCAGCTAAATGTATGTTAAGCAATTTACTGCAAGATCTGCTGTACATACAAGGATGAAGATGGAACCTATCATGGATAAAAGTCAGGTCACTGTAACATACTTCTGTTCTGTCTTTGCCCATAGTGAGGGAAGGGGGGTACTATCCGTTCTGTGAAGAAAAAAGTACCTTATAGCACATTTATCTTTATCCCACTCCAGTAAAAAAACTGTGAGAAAGATAAAGGTCCTAACCTCACAAGGTATGTAAATGATAAATGTGCTATATTATTTCCTTTCTCTATGTGTTTTTCTCTCTTGATAATGTTGCTATCTCAAGATCTCTGCCAAAATATTATCAAATATATTTTATTGGAATATAAATTGGTATGCTACCTTTATACATTCAGCTTATCAATGTTAAATGAAAATGTTATCATTCTCTTAGTGTGCCTACCAAAATGAATAGCATCTTGACAATGCTATTTGATATGCTGGAGCCTAATGATATTTCTTGTTCAGAGTCTGTAACCATTCAACTTGAAAACAAATAATTAAAATAAATTATACCCTTTGTATCTGCAAACTAAGGAGAAGAACAAAAATAGCTGCACAGGAGGGAGGTTAACACACGGATATCTCTTGACAGTATTATGAAGACCTCAGAGGGATTCCTACATTTGCCTGACTGCAGTGATTTATGTGAGGAATCCCATGTCAGACTGTTAAATTTAGCAAACAAGATTTCCAGTAACAGATTTTCAGAAAAATCTGGTTCCCCAAAGGTATTGTGTTCTTCCCAATTACTCAAACATTCAGAGAAACTTTGGCCTTTTTTCTTCTCTAGTCATGTATGTATGTATGTCTATGCACATAACTCTTGGGTTTACTTTTTTTTGGTGTTTTTCTGCTTACGTGGGTTTGCGCTTGATGTCATGAGAGAGATTTCATGACTTTTAAAACAGCTGCCAGCCACTTTCTGTAGGTGCCTGTGTGGATGTGTGCCTGTTTTTCCGATGATGATGATGAGTGCCTCTCAGCCATTGTAGTTTCACCTCAAAGCTCCTTCTAGTTTCCTCCCTGTGTTATCTTTTATCAGTGCTCATTGGAAATTTCCCAGGATCTCAAAACTTTAGGTCCCAAATATTATTAGTGCTGAAGGCTCTGATATTTAAGCCCCTCTGCTGTGCTGAATAGCTAATGACCATGAAGCTTCTATTGTGGGGAAATCATCATTAGCAACCCAAAATTCTCAACTTGTGGCAAGGCATCCTCTTTAGTCTTTTCCTTGTGTTCCAATATCTGTCTGTTGGTGCTCTTCACTTCAGAGGAGGGAGGCAACTGATGTGATGCATGAGTTGGAATAGGGAGAGAATTTAAACAAGCAAAGCAGCATGGGCCAAGTGGCCTTCTCTGTACTTTAATATGCCTTGTGGTCTTCTTGTTTCTAGACATATCAGACTATAAGTGGTGTTGTTTTCACCAATCCGCTGCTCTTGTGGAAGAGAAGAGAGGTTTTAGGCTGGACTGTGCTGCCTCGCTGGCACAAAGCACCCCCAGGAGCCCCCTTGGCACGTGAGCTGCTGAGGCAGGTCTGCAGGGCACACCCAGACCTCAGCAGTGCTGCCCACTGAGCACCTCATCGGGGTGCTTGGAGGCACAAGCTGCACCCCAAAAGGCTTATATCATCCTCCTAAAGGCTTGACCCATTTGCATCTATGTGTACACTGTAAAAATCAGTCTTTGACAGCTGATATATCAATGGACTTAAATGACTTATCAGCACCCAAAAAGGAGGGAACTGGAGGGACCAGGTCAAGATGGTTTGGAAGGGATGTCCTGTTTACTCACTTGCCTCCCTGTTCCCCAAAGGGTATCAGTGGCTGTGCCACAGCAAACAGTCGAGCCTGTCCCCATTCTCATTATGTCTGAACAGATGATGATGTCCCCCAGAATGTCTGGAACCCAGCCTAATTCAAGATTGGAAAGTTAATTTGCTGTCGGCCTGTAATCTTTAGACCATCTAGGTTTCTCTGAATAAGGCTGGTAGGAAGAAGAGTCTTTTTCTACCCTGTCCTTCTGTCCCAGATGCTTTCTCAAGAGTTCCTAGTCCGTACACGAGAAGTAGTATAATAAAAAGCCAGAAGGAATTCAAGGAAAGTTTTCACAGTGGAAAAAAAGTTAATTCAGATTCAAAATATGAGAGATTCTTTGGCTGAATCTTGATTCTTTTAAAAATCACTTTTTTTCTCTAAACTAATGGCTGAAAATGTTTTTGGTTTTTTCCATTTAAAAGGAATGTGGTATTTTAGACTTAGTTCTCCTTAGGGAGAACCGTTGTTAGCTTGAACTTGTATCAAACTTTTTTTTTACTGCAAGTTTCATAGTTTTGGGTGTATCAGTGAACATTATCACACTCAGCAGATGTATCTATCTGCCTCCTAGGACTTGAAATAGACCAAGAATAATTCAGTGGTTCAGTTACAAGACTAGAAGTCAGAAGATTTGGGGACAAATTCAAGACTTGTCTGAATTAATCTTAGCTATTTATGGCTTCAGAATAAGTAACCCAATTTACATCAGCTCAAGACCTTGTGCTTTACAATTTCTTCTCATCTATTTCTAACTCAAAGATAAAAAAAAATCGTGTAAGACGTCCAGCAAATTACTTAAGTCCTGCACCCCAGTTTTCTATTTCATGAAGTAAGATGATGATGCTGATGTTGATAATGATAATTACAAGTGCTACTGTAATAGTGGCACCAAACAATGGAATTAGAAATTTTCAGAATGTGGGAATATTTCTGTGGAAATAGGAAGCTGTATGCAAATGATGTCTAGAAATACCTGACAAGGAAATGGCGTAGAGTAGCAGTTTAATTTTAGAATCCAAGTCTGTTTTGTCCATTTTTTCAACCAATCTAGATCACAGTTCTTTGAGGATGGATACCTTTGCTGACTTGGTCTGGTTTCAGTACAGCTCCAGACACAGTGATAATGAATTTAAATAAAAATGCTGAGCTTTTGATGTCACTAGAACGTGTTTAAAGCACAGTTATTGCATTCTCTGCCTTTGGTGTTTTTTGGTCTCTATGTATCATTGTAGAAATCAAAGGTTATTTCAGTCCCGAAAATGGTGTTTCTGTTATTTCCTTGTGTTGAGCTTTTTATGCAGTGCAGTAGCTAAAAGAGGTGAGAGAGATGTCCATTTTGGAAAGAAAAAACTGAGACCGTCCATTTAATGTCACTTAGGACCTATTACAGAAGAATAATTTGGTCATTTAGAATTTTAGATCAAAGTATAAATAGTCTAAAGCTACACAGCATCCCAGAGGTGAGGAGATGGAGGCTATTTGTAGTCATAATACCAGATGTTTAGTCATTGCTATAAGTTCAACAACAAAAACTGAAAATAAAAAGAGAACTGCTAATTGGAGATATTTGGAGTCATGTCACAGGTGAAAGATGATCTAAAATGCTGCTTCATAGCACAGTGCAATAGTGAAATTAGCACATGTCTATTATCACTGCTTGCAACTCTGCAGGAAACTAATGGAAATAGCTTAATCTTTTCAAGCTCTGCTGAAAGGAGAAATATAGGATTTAACCTGTGTTCCTGAGTTTTCCCTCCTCTCTTATTCCTTGCCAAATTCTTGCTGCACAGCAGATTTTTATTATTTAATAAAAATAAATTGCCTGAACTGTAAATTTAATAAATAACTGTAGAGATTAGGGACCTGATCATTCATTTTTAGAGGCAGTGGTAGGGATCCATTGCGTTAATGGTTAGAAAGAGAAAGGGGTGCAGTCCTAAAATTCCCTCTCTTGAACCAGATTCAGGGAGTTGTCTTTCCAAGGCAGTAAAAGCAAAAGCATTAATTATACATTTCCATTATGACAGAGCCAACATCAGCAGTGACTAAAACATAATTTGTTTAGGTGACAGTGCAGGCTGTTCTCTGATCAAGTTTTGTTTCCCAGAGGGAGGCATCAGTCTTAAATTACACAGCAAGCAGGCAAGAGAAAGGAAGCAAACAATAAAACACTTCCCAGAGGAAGAAAAGAGGAAAAATTGTCTCTAAATGTCTCATTAAATAAATAAATATACATATTTGTCAACTGAGAAAAAATCAGCAGTGGGGTACAGCTTTAGTTAAAGGAAGTGGTTTTTTTCTGTGGGGCTTCATAAGATTGTATTTTAGATTTCCAGTGATGAGTTGCTTTTAATGCAGAGGAACTTTCTCACTGTAAGGAAGGAAAAGATGACAGAAAGAAAAATCCTTGGAAAGTGCTGACAAGAGGGAAATATGGGATATTTTACTTGTCTTAATGTAATACATAAAGATAGAGTAATTTGGATTTCTTCAGAAGGTATGCACAAAACTAGAACCAGTGTTTATCAGCACCTTTAATTTTACAGAAACATGGAGATATATATATATATATATACATACATGTGTATATATATATATACATGTATACATATATATATATACAAATTTATGTGCAATTAAAGCTGGACATGCATCTTTTTGGGGAAATATATCTACATGTTTTGATCTATAACTCGGATTAAAGCTATCAAACACGTGCCAAATTTTACTTTATCTTCCATTTCAGCGAATTTATTATTTTGCATAAATCTATGTACATATTTTACTATATTACCAAATCAAAGACCCCAAAGGGGTGCTTTTGTTATTTGCTTTTAATTTTTGGTTGCTTTAAAGAATCATTGATTGTAGTTTTTTACCATAATTTGACTTTTAATATCATATCCCCTGACTGCTTCAGCACCTCTGCATTTGGCATGAGTAAAGCAAAAAGCAAATATAGGCCTTATTTCTTATTATCTCCAACCCTTTCAGGGGAAACTCTGAAAACTAAGAGTATCTTCATGCTGAGCATACAAGTCCCCCTCCAGTGGTATTTTCTGGCAACATCAGATGAATGAACAAAACAAAAAATGCATGTCTTTTACCCCATGTGCAGCAAATACTCCTTTGGAACACTGAGTGTGCAAAATTAGATTCTCTCTAATACAAGCAAATAATCTACATGTCATAAAAATGATTACAGAGAATTTTGTGTGAGCTTAGAAGGTTTGATTTAATTGAAGTAGTTAATATTTCCTGCCTTTAAAGAAAAGATGCTTCTGACCACTTGAACTTTCCAAGCAATTAGATCCTAAAGAAAACCACTGCCCAATATTGCTTTGAAAGGAAATGAAAGCAGCATTGTCTCCTTATTGCAGGTTTAAACTAGCATAGTTTGGTTTATAATTTACACATTTAGCAATGCTTCAATTATAAAATTAACTTTTCTGTACTAGTTGTTTGGAACCTTAATTACAGTGATCTAAGAGCATGTATCTCCATAGATCTGTCATTCCTAAAAGGCCAAGTTGCCATCATCTCCAAAAGGAGTGATGGAAACCCAGACAAAACACTGTGTAAAGACATAAAAAATGTTAAGAAAGTGGTCTGGGAACAAATGATCTCAATCTTTTACATGTGTTCTCAGTTTCATTGCTCTTAACTGAAATAAGGAGCAAAGGATTAATATGAAGACTGGCTGACCTGATGTCCCACAATTACCTCACCTCCAGTCAGAATTTTGTGCTCATTAATGAAGTGGCAAAGGCTGCAAATCTCACTGATCTATTATTGGAGTAGGTAATGTTGGGGGAGGGTATCCAAGTTATACTGTGCATGGACACCCTCTCCTGGATATTCAAGAGGTAGAAACTCTAAAATAGGTCAACTGCTTAGAAAATGATCTGCATGCCCTCTACTACACACATACCTCTAAAGCACTCATTTAAATGATAACTGGGTTTGCCTATATGTATGAAAATTGGCTTTCTGATGGCACATCTACAGCTCCTGGAGCTGGTGACCTTTGTGCCACAGGCAGGTAAACTGACTGCCTGTCACTTGTAGCTTTCACCTGAAATGGACAGCTAAGAAAAAAAATTTTTATTCCTGCCTGACCTATCCAAACTATCTCTGTCTTTCACAAAGGCAGAAAACCATAGAATCACAGAGTGGTTTGGGTTGGAAGGGACCTTAAATATTCCCTGGACATGCCATGGGCAGGGACTCCTTCCACTAGACGAGGTTGCTCTGGCCTCCATCCAACCTGGCCTTGAACACTTCCAGGGATGGGGCATCCACAGCTTCTCTGGGCAACCTGTGCCAGTGTTTTACCACGTTCACAGGGAAGAATTTCTTCTTAATATCTAATCTAAACCTGTCCTCTTTCTTAGTTATGCATTCTTACCTAAACAAATTGTGAAGAATATTCCAAAGTCAAAGGCCTGGATGGAATTATCCCCAAACAAGATGAAAATTCAGGTGAGAAATCAAATGTAGTAATTCAAGATCAACCTTAGATGTTTCTAATTTGGTAGTGTTTTTGTGTCCCTTACGAAATGCTCAGGTTACTAAAAAATCCTGTTAAGAAATCACTCCAAAGTGCATGAGAGTTAAGCATGATGACTGAATGGTCTCAGTCTGATTGTCTCTTAATTTGGTTGGGCTAGACAATTCAGTGTTTTGAGAGGCAAGAAACTGTTCAAAACAGGAAAACAGGTAGGAGCATAAGTGCAAAATCACAGCTTCAGTGATAGAGGCCAGCCTGCTGGAGCAGCTAACAAGGAAATTCCTGTGTCATTTGGACCATTTTTGCTTATTTTATTTTAAAAAAAACTAGTAAAAACCTTCTTATCTCACTTTTCTGTATGCATAATTCTTCACAGGGCTTGTTATGCTGTGATAGTTTAGAGCCAAACCAAAAAGAACTTGAAGAAGTATATTAAGTTTTTTTGATGCTGGAAGCTGTGAAATTAATTGGGTTTTGAAATATTTCCTGTATTTTCATATTTTGTTTGTGTGAAGTGAATATTCCTAAAGAGACTTTTGCATCTTTGGCTTTGCTTTCCCTCAAAAACCAGTTATTTAATGATAATATTTTATGTGACATTTTACATTCTGTTTGAAAAGCCATCTTTTATTTAACAGTGTTCTGGCAATGTTTTTAAGATAATTTACCTAAAGTCTTTGTCACTTATTCACTCTGTTAAAATATCGTGCAGGCTTCATGAATAGGGACACTAAGAAGACCTTTGAAAGTTCAAAAATGCATTTTCTGCAATAGCAGCTGTAATAGAGCTGTACTTGGGTAATGTTTTTCCCCAATGTCTTGTGTTTATGAAGCTTTTATAACCTTAAGAAAAGATCCCAAGCTAATCCACAGAAGTAAGACTATTTGAATTTACTGAAATCACTGAAAATGTTTTCAGTTTCTTCCTGTTGCAGATGAAATCTGGGCAGCAGGAAAAGCCTTCCTCCTGTTTTCATCTGTAGACACCAGGGCTTCCTGGAAGATGCCAAACTGAAATGGTTTGGATGTGAAAAGTGATATTTGGTTATTATCTTGATGTAGCAAGCCATTATCTAAATTGTTCTTTTTTGGGGGTAGAATGAAGGCTGGAATCTTAGTAATTTCCTTTCCAAGCCCACTGAAGTGGACTAAGTTTTGGACTAAATACTGTTGTGAGCAGATTGGAGACCCAGATAAAAGGAATTAAGAAGAGAGGTTGTTCTGGCTGTTCATCTCTGTAATGAGTGTATTTGAAATTTGGAAGTCTGCTGCTCCAGATTGTCTGCTTGTTTCCCAGGAACACTCATTCTTAAGCCCCCTTTTAACTTGCTCTCCTCAGCAGGATTTCTTCTGGTTGCTAATTGCCAGCAGTGAATAATCTACAGAGGTAAATAGATGAGGAAGAAAAGGTTTCCAAACTGAANTGGCATTTTATTTATTTATCTTTTTGTTACGATAAGGAAAAGATCTTTTTTTGCTAATTCTGTCAACAGTGATCTGGCACCTTGTGAAGAATTTCTGCAGTCTCATAGTCCCTGCTCCATAAATAGGCAAGAGATCAATAGTTGAATAATACCTTAAAATAATTGTTTGAAATAGTTGAAAATAAACACAGCAACTACAGCTTCTAGATTCATGTTAAAGACTATGCATTAGCATTTTTTTCCCAGCTCTGATTCA
The DNA here is from genome assembly GCA_013398115.1 of Falcunculus frontatus. Taxonomy (NCBI): domain Eukaryota; kingdom Metazoa; phylum Chordata; class Aves; order Passeriformes; genus Falcunculus; species Falcunculus frontatus. Next base: position 170,686 of record VZRV01003103.1, on the reverse strand, counting down.
CAGTCTAACTTGAGTAGAATGGCACACAGCCCCAATTGTTGTGGACCAACAAGGACATATGTTTTACAGCTTCATTTCATTTTCCCTTCTGACTATGCTAAATAACAGATATCTATAATATAGAGTGATAGACCTTAAAAAGTAATTGCACATAGGGAATCATCTGCTGTGAGAATTTCTAACAGTTTCTGCAGTTATTCGTTCTTGGCCCAATCCTAGGCAACGCCAAAATATCCATTAACTGAAGTCACAGGCCAAATTGCTACTGTTCTGAATTAAAACAGCATTTGGCTGTACTGGCCTGCAGGCTTACTCTGGGCCACAGCACTAAAACAAAATATGGTTAAGTTTTACAGTTTCTTGGAGGTAAACTGACGGTACAGGTAGCTTTTAGAGAATTGTCTAGGTCATCACATTTTCAGTATTTCCAACGTGTTGTTACACATATATGGATCAATATTTCTCTTGAAACAAGAATATAAGCTGTACTTACTGAGGAGACTTGGAGCAACACTGGTTTAAACCAGGCTCCTTGTTTAAAATTGTAAGATAGGAGTCCTGGATGAAACCTCAGAAGAATATGGAATAAAAGAAATATATACTATTCTACTGTATGCAATACTCATGAAAGCATTATCAATTCTTGAGTCAAGTTTCATTGTATTTTTAAAATGAATTCAAGCAGGAACTGCGGGAATGATTTGAAGTTCAAAATATCTGCTTTTCAGCAGAAAAGTAAAGAAATACTAAGAACACTCTTCTAGTACCGACTAAAAGTTTTTGCTAATTTTTCAATTAGCATGTGAACTCACAAGCAATTCTAGGGGCAGAAAGTTGAATCCAGTTTCAGATGAAAAATAAGATATGTTTATTGATTATAGTAACAACTGTTGGGGGTATTTCAATTGAGGTCTTGAAATGAGCTCTTAGAGGTCTGTCTCTGCTAAACCAGACATAGTAGATTCTTTGCAAGGTTCGCAGGAAGTCAGTTTCTGGCATTCAGAACTTTCTGTGCTTTTCTCAGCAAAGTTGTGAAGGTTCTTCCATACATTGTCCCTGTTCCAGTCTTCAAAGTTCTTCCATGATTTTGTAACACAGGATTATCGCTTCCTTTTCCGCAAGTTTGTATATCCAAAGACTTCATCGGATCTTCAGCAATGCCAAGCTTATGTACTGATGTGCTTATAGTGCATGACTCAAATCCTGAAGAAACTCAGACTATCTCAAATAAGAAGAGAGGATGCTGGTAATTTCTCCAAGATTTTGGCATAAGAATGCCAAATTTAATTGAAAATGTAATATACGTTCCGTCATCCAAATGCACTAGACTGTTTTAATGAAAAATGAGTTTTAATTTTTGTTTATATGGGTTTCCAAAGTGAAGACAAAGAATAACCACAGTAAGAGGTGAGGTGCATTTCCAGATGCTCAAAAGTGAACTAGAAAGAACACCTAAGTAAAGGAATTATTTATAGAAAGCAGAATTTGAAGAGAAATGTCAAGAGATGTCAAAACTGATTGAAACATGCAGTCTTGACAGTCCTGAAATTCATAGTCTGACTGCCTGTGTGCCTGACAGAATTTGTGCACGATGCTTTATTTTCTTCAGCCGCTACCTTCGGCTATCAGTGAAGGCAGATGAGAATTTAGGAATCATTTGTTACCTCTGCTTCCCTCCCCGTCTTTATCTTGCACAATGTGTGCTACTAACCACTGTGATGCAATTGAAATGATAGAACTAATGCAGCTCATGGAAATGCCACCCTGTTCATTTGGGGAAAAAAGGCAGTTTAAATTGGATTTCAAAAATATTAAATTAGACAAGTGTCTTATGCAAAGATGGCTTTTGATTATGATGCCAAATAATGATTACTTTCTCATCAATTTAACACTTCTACCAACAAACAAAATCAGACAGAGAAGCACTGGGTGGGAATGATATACAACAAGCTCTATTCTCCTGTCAGGGTACAAGAATACTATGTCTTTGCACTGAAAGCTTTGAAGTTACACTATTATAAAAAATGTATAATAAAAAGAGAATGAGATCCAGGTAGTCTTTTCATTATAGCCATAGATTAATCATAGTTCTGTGACAGTGGCCACACAACTTCAATGTAACTGAGGCATATTATATAAGAATTCTTGCAAATAAAAAACTGCTGATAATATAAATATTTTTATAATGTATTATTAGGTTTTTATCTCTTGCATTATTCTCGTTTTACAAAAAGGCAAACTGATTTGTACAATAGTTAACTGACATATTTAAAGTATCTCCAGACATACATCTGAAACCAGATCTCTGATCATCTTACCCTGATGTCTGCATAAAGACCAATAAGATTACTTTCTTTTCTACAAAAAGAAAAATAAATAGGCTTTGACAATGACATCTTACATAGCTCCATATAAAGACTTTGTCAGATGTAACACTGTAGGGATTCTCCCTTATTCAGGACCCATTATAATCCAAATCATCCCAGAGATTAACATGAAAGTAAGATACATGCCTTGTTCTTGTTGTCCTGTAAAGTTCAGAGAAAATCTACCATAAATAAGTTTAGAAATTACTCATATTCTACAGTTTTAATTTACACATAGTGCTCTTAGAGAGATACAGAAATTTAAGCGGAGAATGTATTAGGAAGTATTCATCTGAATGTCATTACCATAGATTTCAAACTGGTGTTTTCAAAGAATATCAGTTATCTATTCATAACCACTTCTAAGGGTGCAAAAGTACATTCTTATTATAAAAGCAAAATTAGGAGTTCCACGTTAAAATTGCAAAAGAAATTTTTCTACTGATTTGGTACAAACAGAAGAGAAACACTTCAATATTTGAAAAATAATCAAAAATCCTTTCCAGCTTCAAGATATGTAATCAATTTTATGTTTCTTTAATTATGTTTCATAACATAACCTTCTGCTGACAGACTACTCAAGGCCTATGTCTATCAGAATAATAGGTTGCACATGTTATTGATTTAACTATCACTTTGAGGAACTGATCTTATGGTTTTATTAGACTTTTTAACAGTTCCTTTCTGGACAAGCTAATTCCACAGACCTAAACAGATATAGATCGTGTTCTCTGGAGATGTGCAATCATTTTACCTTCCTTTTAGCCATCAATGATAATCAATTAAAATAATGGAGTATTCAAGCAGATGTTCAGATGCAGTGTGTTGGGCACACAAAAGACAGAAAGGTATGAGTTAAGAAAGAGCATGTATATGAGACAGTTTTACAGAGCCATTTTGTCTAAAGAGTGATCTCTTAAAGCTTTTCTGTAGAATTTTTTACTTCAAATCATACAGATTTTGTTTCCTCAATTCAGTTTCAATACGTACCCAGGATTTAAGGAACTTGACCAAGTTCTTTATGGTACAAACTTCATCAGCTCTCCATAAAATTACCTTCTTTTAAATTTGGTGTAAACTGTCTTAGTTAACGTTTAAAAGTCCTTTCTTTTATATTCAAATAATAATTCAGTGCTCAATAAATTAGAAATAGTGAGTCTTTGCTTTCAGTGCATTTTCTCTGTCCCCTCTGCTTTTAACCTTTCCCAGCTGTGTGCTCCTAAATGGGCATTTCCATTTCTGCATTATGGGTTAGTGATCCTTACCTCTGGGTTCATGTGCACACATTTCCATCCTACATCATCTGCTACGTGCCCACCGCATCTTTCTGCCATACAGGGGGGGCCAGTAATATCTAAGGGTTAGTACTTAGTAAATACATTTTGCTCCTCTGAGGTGGACAGAAGACTGCTGAATTAAGTGAGCTGAAGCTGTCACTTATGCTGAAAGCAAATACTGCAGTCCTGGGCTGCTCAGAGCACTGAACCCCAGGAAAGTACCCATAGTCCTTCCAGCTCAGTTATGCAAATGGCCAGACTCATACCTGTACTTGCATGCTAAAAGATGCAAACACGTGGCTGGCTCTGTTGGGAACCAAAGGGACCAGGAATCCAAAGGAATTACATCATCCTTTTAGAAACTCTACTTCTGTGAATTTACCGGTGTTTCTTCCAGAAGGTGCGGCTTACCTGTTTTTCTCATTTGAAACTTCTGGGGGGTTTTGATAGGTGAGGTAAAGGTGAATATTTTTCTTTTCATCTCCATGTTTCTGATGGTTAATTTTCTTCACGGTCTTTTTTTTTTCTTCTTAATAGAGTGGAATAATAATGGAGCTTCTGCCTCCTAACTTTGTAGTACAAATTGGTAAATAATCAGAGATTTTTCAGTGTTCCCTTTAGAGAAACAAGGAACTACCTTCAAAAATCTCCCACTATAGGTAAGTAATTTGATTTGTCTTCCCATAAATCATTCTTTTTTAGAATATAAAATTAAAGAGTTTTCTTGACATACATCTACCTTTACCTAGAAAAAAAAACCAAAACCTGAAAGACAATTCTTTTATGTTTCCTGTACTAAAACTTCACATGTCTAAGTTAGATTCATACAAGCTTTGCCTTAGTTTAAAATAAAAATAATAAAAATAAGATAGAGAAAATACAAAGCGTTCCTGGGAAGGGCCCTGGAACTGAATTTCCTGCTTTGCACCTACGATAAGAAGCTAATGAAATATCAAGTAGATGATATCTGCCTCGTCTACTGAAAATAAAGCTCTTGACAATCAGAATTATCTCATGGGATAGTCTGTAGGCTTGGTTTGAACCATACTTTCCATTATATTCAGAGAGACCTGAACCTACTTTACTTCTGGAACTCAACAGGAGTCATACAGAAATGTTTGAATTGCCTTCCAACTTGGTCTTGACAACATTTTGGTGAAGTCAGTCATACCGAAATTATTGACGAAACTGTTGATGTAAAAAACCCTCCAAACTTTACCTTCCATTATTTTTCCTTTACACCTACTGCTGCTCCTGTTTTACAGCAGTATTGGTTCTACGGGAAAGAAGTTGGCAATAATCACAGGAACAGAATTCTCCTTGCTTTTCTACCTTGTTAGCTCCAGCAGAATAACCTCAAATTCATTGGGAATAGATGCATGTTGCTCACAGATTTTCTTACTATGCTTCCATCTTGTAACTCGTTCTGTTTTATTTCTGCATAACATTATTCACATCCACCAGGGTTATTCCTGTAGGTAAAGGTTGTATTCGATCTACTGCTACATGTCCTATCCCTTATAAACACCTTATAGTTCAATAGATTGTCTGATGGTTTGATCCTTGTAACAGGCTCTGTTTGAGGGATACTAATCGGCTCAGAAGAATGAAAATATTCTCTGGCTACCAGAACTACAGTGACTTATCATATGAAGTTATATTTATATAAATTTATTCAATCTCAGTAGCTTCATCAAAACTCATTTGCTTTTCCTTATAGTCAAATACAGGCAGACTTTCTGATGTTTTGGCTCCACTATTTAAAAAAGTGCATTTTCTAAAAATGCCTTTCCACATGGTATTGCAAGCTTTTTAAACAAGTCCGCTTTCATAACAATTTTGTTGAAAAGAAATCAAAACAAATACTAAACCCAGAGCACCAAAATAGGTCCATGTACTTGACAACTGAGAAGATAGCAAAGATCTGTGAAATGTATCAGAGTAGGAATCGCTATTTAAATTATTTTGCTTCTTTCTAGTTGTCTCCTACAACTGTAAAAATATTATGATAACCAGGCAAGGTAAAAGTTGTGCTAAGAATGTGCTCTTTTCTTTTTCTTTAGTCATTTCATAGGTGTAATACATTCTAAAGAACAGGCAGAACATTTTGTTTATACAATTATGCTTATTTTAATAACTTGTTCTGCTATTTTAGACCTGTTCAGTACAAAATCAGACTTGTAAAATATAGATTTTTTTTTTAAAGCTTAATAACAGAAAAGTTACAGTTTGCAGGATCAGTGGCTTGCTGTGAAGAAAACTAAGGGATGAAAAATTGGAGAGCAAGACAGGTGAAAGCAAAAGTGAGATAGTCAGGTAGGGATGTGGTCTTGCAATATTTTAATTATTAAGTGTATTCTAGCTCATAGAGCATCAACAAGATGTAAAAATAAAATGGTTTTTCATAGGTACTTATTTCTTTCATGCTGTTTTTTCTATTGAACAGAATTTTAATTAGCTCTGTAGGTTTTGCAGGATTTGTAGTGACCCTACAATGTCCATATGATGCTGCTTTCAGGATATACAGGTTATTATTTTATATTTAGAGGCTTTTATTCACGTTTTGGCAACATTCACAGTGAAGTTTCCCAGAACATCTTCTACAGAAGTGCTAGTTTCTAAATTTGAGAGTTTTATGGATCCCAAGCACAGCTGGAACATAAGGAAAACCACAAATCTGAAATTCTGTAAGTCACAGTGAGCTTTATCAAGAATTAAATTGCTACCAATTACATATCATCCTTTAGGAATTTTCAGTGCAAACTATTTTATTCTGCTTCAGAGATTTGTAAGGAAACTGTACTTTGCCCACTTTTAGTTAACGACACTGTAATCACAAGTAATACTAAAACTGAATATGGGGTTAGAGTTGAGGATAAATGATGTCTGCAAGAACTGAGACTCGTGTTCTAAAATTATGTTTGGGGTCAGGTGGACTGGCAAGTTAATGCCTTCCTGCTTGCTTCTGTTCTTTTTAGATACTCATCAAGTCAAAAAAAGAACGGAACTACATATACAGTAAAAAAATGTATTTGATTTTTACTTCATGTGCACAGCATGCGCGTAACAGGTATTTTATTTTGAGATGGTGTGTCTTAGATCATGTTTTAGTTTTAGAAAAATACACAAAATAAAGAAATGTGCTGCTAAAAAACCCCTAGAAATTCATAGTTTTAGAAAATGATACTTACCCTAGTTCGTATAAATACAGCTAAAAGACATATTGAAGACTGCAAGAGTTGACCAGTGTAGCTACACGGGGTGCAGTTACAATTCATTACTTAGAGCTGCATCTTTGGCTCACACCAAGAAGGCAGAGTAGTTGTGTGTTTCTACAAAGCTTTAAGCTACCTTCATTGGAGTCAAAAAACTTACGCTGTCGAGAAACCTTGCAGTGATCCTAAGGCACTCACTGTGAGGTTTGGATCTTAAGTTCCTGAATACACTGTATGTGACCAATATTTATATTATATTCCTTTGAGAGGTGAATACATTTATTTTACTGAGTCTTACTGACTTTTTATGCTACTTTGTGCCCTTTTAGTGTGCCATATTACTACTGGGTTGATTCTGTATCTTTCAGGTTCTGGTAAATCTGACAAATTCTTCTTCCTTTTTTTTTTAAATAATAACTTGTAGTTACCACAGTCTATGACTAATCCTGTATGTGATATTCTAGCTTTTCTAAATCTTTCAAAACTGTGGGATTTTTAAGGAAAATGTATTTATTTTCCCCTATTTTTATTTCAACTAAACACAATTTATTTTGCCAACCGAAAGATGATGAGAATCTACCTAAAATGGCAGATCCTTGCCTTCATTGTTTCCGAGAAGTGGATTGAAACTGCTTTGAATCTCTCCTAAGAACCTCTGAGACACACCACCCTGATGAAGAAACCTGAAGAATAGGTACATGGTTGTACCCAGGGATGGAGAATTTCCACTACTTTTACTCTCTATCATGGATTGGTCCTTTGGCACCCGTGGAAGTGTCACACTTCGAATTATGTGTCAAAATGCTGAGCAGTGCTCAGGTTAGATACAAGGCCAGAAAAAACAAGAGATGGTTTACCTTTGTTCAGGTCTCCCATGCCTGGACTCAGTGAACTTCTCATTCAGCACAGCTGCAAACAAGGGGTTTGCTTGCTTGGTGTCTTCCACAGTTCCCGGAGGAGCCCCAGGCATTGCTGCTCCCAGGGGCACATTTGGGCCTGGGTGAGTCCCTTTTCCTTCAGCCTGCCATTCCCCAGCACGGCATGAAGTGTCTGCCTGGCGAGGGGGCGGGAGTAGGATGGGTCCCAATGGGTGGGATCCCAGCATTTCACCTTTATTTTTGTTGTCTGCAAATTTTAGCTCATGGCAACCCACCCCGTGCATTCCTGACTAACAGTTCTCCTGATTTCAAATGAACCAGTGATCAAACAAAAATGGGTCCTAATTACATAGATCCCATTTTTTATCTCTGATAGAGTTTAATGGGTATGAAGTGTTACTATTGATTTCCATGGGAACAGGAAAGGTCTCGTGTTATCCAGTGCATACTGAAAATCCTCTGACAGTTACTGGAAGGCAAAAAGACACACCAACTTTCCTTTAAATTGCAGGATGAAAATTGTGTATTAGAACAATTATGCCTCAGGGTGAATGTGTAAGTATAATGATACTGAAACTTGGCTTCTTTTCAAAATATACAAGTCTCTGACAGTTTGGTATTGAAAGGCAAGTGATTCACATACATAAAATATAGAAGCAGACAAAAATGTCAAGGTTTGACAGAGGGCAAATCTAAAATACTTCCAATATGAGGAAAAAAATAATTTTAAAAGCATAATTGTTGAGTCTCTTTTCAGGAATATATTTACATCATTAAAATATCATTTATATATTAGACATAATTATAAATTAGGTGCAATAATTTTTAAAAAGTGTAAGTATATAAAGAAGCCTCCCACTCTGCACACTTACCACACACAGCAACAGCTTATAGAATGGAGAGTAGGAGTTAATGGTCAGTTTTCTTACTGGAAGAAAATCACCATGGAGTCCCAGAGGGATGTATTCATCAGCAATCTGAAAAAGAGAATGAGCAGTGAAGTGACACAGTGTGCTAAGTTACTGAGGATAATGAAGGCAAGGGTAATGACAAAAAGATGCAGAAGGTGCTCGCAAGGACTGGGTGGTAAAATAGCAGATTGAGATCCGTGTTGATATATGCAGAGGGTAAATGAAGGAAGAAAAATAATTGCAATTTAATATACATAACAGTAGATAATGAATTACCTCTTACACTGAGAATCTTATTCTTGAGTATTTTTGTGAAATTCAGGATAATTTTCTTCTGTAGTCACAAACCTCAAGTATTTTTAGGGAAAAAAAAAGAGAATAAAGCAGAGAACATTGTGAGCCATTACACACACAGCTGCCGTGACACCTCAGTCTGAACACTGGGTAAAGATGCATTCTCAGAACAGCACAGCAAAATGTGATAGTATGGGGACAGCACAGGAAAATGTGGCAAGATACAGAGGCAGGTGACCAGGATAATGAGAGTTTGGAACAGATTTTGGTCAAATATTTGGGAAAATTCAACCATGAAAAATGGGGCAAAGAGGGTATGAGTAAAGTATATAAGGAATAAAGTGCCTGCACTCCTACGCTCTTCCAGGGACACGTATAACTGAGCAGCCAAACCCACACTGGTTCACAGACCACACCCCAGTAACTTCCTTTTCAGTTTACGTCAGTACAAAACCTGTTGAGAAATGCACGGTACTCTGATTTTCATTGCACTTCGTTTGGTATAAACTAGCCTAGAAGGATATGCTTCGCTTGTTTTGGCAGTGATTGCTTTTGAAAATCTGGGTTTAAGTCCATATCAGTGTTTTGTTTTTAAATAGTGAAGATTTTGTTGAATGTATTACGCTTACGTGTTTTTCAGTTAAATGTATTTTTTTATGTTGTATTACAATGCTCCTTAGCTAATGGGATGGTTTTACTGGCTTACCAGTGATGAGCAATGGGATGGTGTGCCAAAACTTGAGGAAACAAGCACTAATGGGACCCCTCAATCTGCTTCAAAAGTGTTGGCTACAAAGTACCATACCTCAAATGTTTCTACACAAACAGCAGCATGAGGAACAAGATGAGCTCAAAACTTTGGCCCAGTACCAGAGATTTGACATCACTGGCATGGGTAAAACCTGGCAGGAAGAGCCCTGTGACTGGAGTCCCCTACTGGATGGTTACAGGTCCTTTAGGAGGGATAGGCAGGCCAAAAGGGTCAGGGTTGGCATTGTATGCAATGGAAGGAATAGAATGTATGGAGCTCACATCTGGCAAAGGCACAGTTAAGAGCCTCTAGATAAGAATCAAAGGACAAACAAAAAATGAGGATGTGGGAGTCTACTACAGACCTCCCAGCCAGGATGCTGACGCTGATGAATTATTCTTTGAGGAGCTAAGGGACATATCCATGTCAACTGCCCTTGTCCTGATGGGGGGCTTCAGCTTGCCAGAAACTATTTGGGAGCATCACCCGGGCCACAAGATTTCTGAAAGACCTGGATGACAGGTCCTAAGGGAGCCTACTCGGGAAGATGCTCTCCCTGATCTGCTGCTTGTCAATAGAGTGGCTGCCATGAGCAAAGTGCTGGGTGGCCATCTTGGCCACAGCGACCATGAACCGATCCAGTTTCAGCCTGGAGGAAACTAAGGGGAGACCTCATTGCAGTTACCACTTCCTCACGATGAGAAGAGGCACTGATCTCTTCTCTGTGGTGACCACTGACAGTACCTAAGGGAATGGCATGAAGATGAGTCAGGGGAGGTTTAGGTTGGATGTGGAAACTTGGAAAAATTTCTTCATCCAGAGGGTGGTTGGGCACTGGAACCTCAGGGAAGCAGTCACAGCGCCAAACCTGACAGAGTTCAAGACACATTTCAACAATGCTCTCAGGAACAGGGTGTGACTCCTGGGGCATCCTGTGCAGGGCCAGGAGCTGGACTCAACGATCCTGATGGGTCCCTTCCAACATCACATATTTTACGATTCTCTGATACCAAACTATTCTAGCTGCCTATAGCAGAGAGGGAATGTTAACGTTGCTGTTATACTCTTTCAATGGATGGTTATGCTTCATGCTGCACTGAGCCAGCCAGAAATCCTGTTCTGCTCTAGCAGAAAATCAGATCTGGAGCAGTTCAATGTTCTCTGATCTTTTCCACATATGAAAGGAGTATTTAAAAGTATAATGTCTTCCATTTCATCAATTTGAGGGGAAAATAATAACATCATTAAATGAATTCCTATGTAGAAAATTGCCTAAGGACTCAGGCCCCAAATGGTTTGAATTTCAATATAAAATGAGAAATAGCTGCTTTTTGCCTATCACAGCAATTTTTCCCTTCAGCTTTACAATTCTCCCTCTGCATCTTGTGTAGCTTCAAATGTACTGATATTCTGAGCATGAAAACAAGATCTTCTGGATATTTTGTAGCCAAATTTTTATGAATACTCTTTTGAAGTTACCTATTTACACAGTCTTTTTCTGGCTTTGCGTTCAAGTCAGCCACTCTCAGCTGAACAAATGGGGAAATCTGTTTTTATTCAGATTATATTGTTATATTATTATTATTTATTCATATTACATCTATTATTATTGTTTTTATTCAGCTACATTGCCTGCTTAAACATATATTTATTAGCGTGAAACCTTACATTGAGTAAGATATTAATCAGCTGAGCAGTAGGGGACAATTCTGTAGATTTAGCTCATAAGTTACACATTTATGAAACCCAAGAATTAGCAGTGTGTAAAAACTACAGATGCTTGAGTCGCTATTAATTAATACACCCAGTTAACCCAGTCTGACTACTTCTTTTAAAAAATCAATTAATTTGAATAAAGCCTGTGACTTAGATTCAGCACAGTCACCTTTAATTTGGTGTTGAATTCACAAGCAGATTCTGCAATATCCTGAAATCAGCTTGGGGGTGCTAGAAACATGTTCTACTTCCAGTGAGAAACTTCAGAACCAGCCATGTTAGCTCTTCTAGCATGACTATTTGAGCTGCAGCTCCTCAGTGATTTTGGTTTTCCTTGAATAAGTTAAGAAATAGGTCCAAATAGGGAGAATTGAGTCTACTTCGTTCTTATCAACCACTGCATTGGGAACCTTCATTGTATTTTGAGGATTTGCTACCCCTTTAGCTCATGCTTAATTCTCCATCTCTCATTTTAATTGTCTGTAGTTAGAAATAGTATTAAATAATTGCATGTCACAATTATTATTATATGTAGCTTAGTATTAAATAATTGTGTGTTAGGCCAAAAAGCACTTTGAAGCTCTCTCTCCCAATCACAGAAAATTTCTTATACTTTTTTTAAAGCTTCTTCATATTCAAACCAGCTGTTTCCAACTCCATATGATATTTAGCATTTATTAATCATTCCAATTAATTCCATTCTAGCTGCTAGAAGGATCCTGGATTTATTTTCCTTTTAAGTCTTCCTTCAGAAACAGACTTCATGCTCTTCTGCCTTTACAGATAAGAACAGGCCGAACTGTTCAGATCTAGCAGTAAATGTTCAAGACCAAGGACACACATAAAACACAACACGACAATCCCCTCTCCTGTAAGCACATGGTCAGATACAACTACTACAGCTTGGAGAGATTCCAAGGATCACCTATTACTGGAAATAAACAGCTGCCCTCATGCGGCAAAACTGACATACCAAGACAAAAATAACCTGTGCACTTCCAGAGCCTGAACTACAGAAGCATCACATGGGAGGTGAAATGGTGATGCTTTAGTTTTGATTCCAAAATGGCACTCTCCTTTAAATAAGGTACAGATTAATTTTCGGAATAGCAGGAAAAAAAGCATTCCTACATTCAAAAGGCCCCCTGTGCTTCCCAGACTGCTGGAGGGGAAATGAAGGTCACTGTTTATGGAAGGTGTGGCCTTTCAGAGACAACACCAGTAGTTTATTACGAGTGAAAACCACTCTAATTTGACCAAGGTCAGGCAGAACAGCTCATTCTTTTCAGTAAAAAATGGATTTTATTTATTATGCTACATACCACACAGTTTAAATCTTTTCAACCTTATGCCAAGCATGTTTCTTTGGCCCTATTTTCTGCTGTAATACAGTTATTTGTAGAGATTTCTGTAAGAATAAAATGTCCTTGTCTTCTTCACAGAAAGATAATCTTCCCTGAAAAAAAAACAAACAGCAACCCCATGGGTGTATTAAAAAAGATTTTTTCCCCTTCAAATATTGTAAGACTAAGGCAAATATTTCCTAGTATTTTAACTTATTAACAATAATTGATCAGGGAGAAAATATGAAGAACTTTATTTTGTAGTTCTGTAACTCCCAGATGATACTTTGTGGAGTCCCAAATGCCTATTGACCTCTTCCTTTTTGTCAGCAGTCTGAGCTTGTGCACATTGTCTTGGTTCATGAGCGTACATAAATTGTACTGCGTGGGGGAGTTGCATGAGAGTGCACTTTTTTAGGAATTCTAACTGAAGCAACTGTGGGCCTTTAAAACTTGAACAAAGAAAGTATGCAGTCCTCAGTTTCTGAGTCAGCACTATGGGAAGTGTGGTTTCTTGGGTTTTACACAAGTCTTTAACTTGTGAGTTGCATTGTAGCTCATGGAACTTAATTACACTAAAATGAGGTTAAACATAATTTGCTCACCCCTACACACAGATTTGCTAAATCTGAGGACTAGGCAATGCAAAATCTGTGCTCTGGCTGTGGCAAGAAGTAGTAACACTAGGAACTGGATGTGAAATCATGTCATTTTCTGGTTGTATACCTGAGGCTGCCACCTGACTTTCCGGACACTGCTTGGATGTGGGTGTGAAGGCTCCCCTCCATGAGCATCTTTGGAGCATTTCCCCAGAGATTCCTGTACCACAGCCTACTTTTGTGCATGGCAACAGCACCAGCGCTCTTGCAGAGCTTGTGTGGTGGAAGAGTACCCAGGGGGGTCTCCTTGTTACCTCCTCTGCTTCAGTCTGACTTCCAAGATGACTGAAATCACCTAATTTTAGAGGCCTCAGGAGAGCTCTGCCTGATGGTGACTATCACCTTTGCATTGAGAACAAGAGCCATGACTTCACCAATACAGTGTTGTCTTTGGGATCTCATTAAAGAGATCCGTAAGCTGGAGTCAGTCCAAAATATGATCCGTAACAAATCATCTGTGGTAAAAATTATTTTATTTTATTGAATTTTTCCTGTGCTAGAATGTTTTCCATATCATAACTGAAACGTTGTCACAGATTCCTTTTACAAGACATTTAACAATAACATAAGCTTCAGCTCAGCCCATTTATGGCAGATATAAGGTGTTACACATAATCTTCTTAGGGAGCTTTGAATGCACTGCCTCATACAAGCAGAATAAAAATAAAAAATAATAATATAATGAATACTTTGACTTGCTCGCCAAGAAGAAAAAGTTAATACAGCAAATTAAATATTCTCCTAAACCAGCCTTTAATTAGCAAAAGAAGATACAGTAGTTATTGTTGGTCAATTAGAGATGTAATAATTACTCCCGATTAGTTGATGAGAACAGGATAAGTAGGCAATTACCATAAAAAGCCAAAGTGAAAGTAGAATCAGCTAAAGCATACATTATATGGAAATAAGTAAGTGGTAACTAAAGTACACCATCAAGTCTTCTGTTCATCTTTTCAAGTACATGTTAAATTTTAAAAAGTAAAGTCATTATGGTATGATACTATAGAGCTCTTATTAAAATACATATATAAAGAACTTATATAATATTATAATATTATGTTCTTAGTACAGAATAGTATAGAGCCTCTTTCCCCCTCATGCCATACTTTCAGTTGTCCCAATTTCTGGAAAAACAAGATAAAAAAATGGGCTTCCAGACTGTGTCACATTCTTCTCCATGAGAAATTCAGGCTGAAATGGGGATATATTTTCTAAAAAATTTCATTTTTAACATTTATTAGAACTGGGGAAACAACTTACAAAAATTAACATATTCAAGAATGCCCGTCCTAATTCTGTTCATAAATTATTTCCAAACAGACTGAAATTAAGCAATTCATTCTTATTCAAAATTATTCAAAAATAGATTGTGCAAAGATAGACTAGCTGTTCACTAGCTCTTTTTATAATGCTTACTTAAATCATAGTCCATTGTTCCTTTACTTTGATTAGATCACTAAAACATTTATAAATCTGTAAAAGGATAGTCCAAGATTTTCTAGTGTTGAGTTCTCGAGGCTATCTCAGGGACTAACAAATACATCCATTAATGAAAAGTAAATTAGCAAATATTTAATCGAATGTCATTGACAATAACTTAACCTTTCCCTTTGGACAGGAAAGGGTGCTTCAATTAGAAAAAGTAATTTTTATAATATTTCAAATAATTTGAAGGGAAACGCTAACTCTGGACTGCACTGCAGCATATTTTTTGTCACTCAGCTGCTGTTCAGAGATTACAAAATAAACTCCATCTGCTCCAAGGGATAGCTTTAAAGCATGTTCAGAAGTGAGTAAGTACTTTATACATCTTCTAAGGCTTGGTTTTCAGGGATCAGATTAGGGGTGAGAGTGGTCACAGTCAGAGTGCTTTCACAGGCATTGGGGTCACAGCGCAGCCCACGCATGGCAGGTTTTGAGCTGCTGTCTCATTTAGATGAGGAGCACGGACTCTTCCCAAGGACTGAATTCTCTGCCTGAAGAAGGGTGCCACGTGAATTTTTTTGAAGGCAATACTGGCTTAAATGTCCTTATCTCCAGCCACTGCCCCCTGCCCCTCTTGGCGCTGTGCTGGTACCACTGTATCCAAAGCTTAGCAGTGAACTGGATAGGGAAACTGGTGCCTTAAAAAAAAAAAAAGTTCTGTTTTTTTTTTTTGGTCGGGGAATCACTTGCCACTTTTTCACTTTTTCTTTATTCTCTAATGTAACATCTGAAAAATAGTGGATGTATATATTACTTCCTGGTTTTGGATGTAATTGTATTTCCATTGTCACACAAACTTAAGGTATACATGCAAAAATATTTTCTAACTGTAGCCAAGTCTTCTTTGGAAATGAGCTTCAGCTCATTTTCTTATTTAATAATTCTTAGTTTAATTCAAATGTTCGGCATAATTATGCTGATCAAATAATGACTGTGAACCTGTGAAATGATGGATCCTGAATTCAAACATCAGACACATCTATTGTTTTATTATTTTCCATTCACCACATGCAATGTAAGGGCCGTTGATTATGCAGTTCTTTCAGTTCTCCAAGATGTTCATCCCTTTTCTTTCTGAAGAAGCTGCAACTGAGACCCAATATTGAATTTCTCCAGTCATTACCTTCTGCCATGGGAATAGAGAACACTGCAGGCAAGTCCTTTGTAACGATTATCGTTTTGTTGGTGTAGGAGATGATGCGTTATAGACATCATTCTATTAGATACTGTCATTACTGATCACCTTCTTAAAATAATTATACCGAAGGGTTCTGGGAAAGCTAAACTAGTAAAAGGTCAGTATTGGGTGGAAGTAATTTTATTTTCTTAGCAGGAAATGGAAGGCTCTTTTTTTCTGATGGTGCTAGGACAAAAAATCATTCAATGATGCGTTCATCACACGCGTTTATCAGTACCTTGGGTAAGTATGCAGAAATTCATTTTGTTAATATAATTTTCTTTTTTTCGTTCTTTTTTTTAACTTAAACATCTGTCCTTCTTAAAATCATAGAAGTCCAAAGCACAGACTCAAACATCTGCACCTCTTTGAGTACTACTTTGCAGTATTTGGTTTCCTCTTGGCAAGAAAAGGTACAATAGCAGGCTATTTTCTGTTGGTTTTGTAGCTTTGTTTCTTAATCATGTCTAAACCACATATTTGATAAAAGCAGAAATGTGAAATGGATAACTATGAATTGAGAGTTTAGGTCTATGTCTTGTTGCATCATAGAAATTCCTTCAATAATTGCTCAAGTTAATGACAGTAAAATCCAGCCCTGTGAATTTGGAAGCTCAGGAGAATAATATGATCTCATTGTAAGTTCTTTGGCATGTTTTAGAAACAGAGACCTTTTGTCTTATTCTGTGGATTTTGCTCTTACTCTACTGTAGCCATTTTCTCCTATAAACTGTAATTTGAACAAGAGAACCAGAAGATTGCTTAACTTTCTAATATGTCTGTTTCTTCACTGCATCTTTTTTAATAGTTTTCAGAAATACTTGTGGTGCAGTTTTTATTATTTCATAACCCTAGAGATATGGATTATCTTGCCTATAGATCAATTCAGTCTTCATTCCAAAGAAACAATAGATGTGTTCAAATATTTGCTAGCAGTATAGTTAATTCAATAGATGTGGCTATTCAAAATAGGGACCACATTTTTCATGCAGAAGTCAGTGGATTATGCTAGCAGTGCCTAATCTCCCCCAAAACAAAGACACTTCCAGCTCAATAGCTCTGCAGCAAAAGTATTTTTTTGAAGCAAGTTTGAGAACATAGAACTTCCACAATAACTTCTAAAAAGATAAAGGCCTTTCTCCACAAAGCTGATAGGTCTACCTGGACAATCTCAATCTGCTGTTGGCAACTAAAATGAATTGGAATAACTTTCGTATTCCTCTGGCCTTTAATGATTGGATCAGCTGGCATCCAGCATCGCCAGGATCCAAGGTCACCTCACTCTGTTTTTATTCTAAGAAAACTTGGCTACAGTGGATGAGAGCCTGGACCAGTATATCCTGACATAAGAAATCAATCCCTAATTCAGCAATAATACCTAATTAAACAGTGGTAATTTAAAGAGATAGTATTAAGGAACATTTTCCTAATCAATGTACTGGCAAGAAAATTCTCTCAAGGTTTGTGTATTTTGAAAGCATATTACACATGTCTGTAATTGGTAATGTGACTCTGGAGAAACTTAACATCAGAAACTCTAGAAAAACAGTCTGTGCTGTAAAATCTTTAACCTAATGGAAGTTGGAGCACTTAAAAAAAAAAAAAAAGATGGAGAAAACTGTAGGGAAGCCATGAAGCATAATACATTTAATTTCTATGGTTCCAGCAATTTCGAAATATTGGAACATATTTAAATCTTCATAGTCTTAAAATCATATCCGGCAATCCCAATATAACTCCTTTTTGAAAGTTAAAGTTATGTTGTTTAACCTTATATTTACTAAAAGACAAAACCCAAAGAAAACCACCCCTGACAAGTATATATTGCCATGGTTGTAGAAAGGTTAATATGTCAGCAGAGAGATACTAAGTCTAATGATCTTCTAAGTGTTATAAAGCACAGTCATTTTGCATTTTTTGATTAAGTCAATACCTGTATTACTGTGTAAGCAATTTTCATGACACAAATTCAATATTTCCTTGTGTAACCTGGATTTTCCATAGTGGTGTCCAAGTCATAGAGCATATCTAGTGCAAAGCTAGATAGAATAGTATTAAACTATTCGTCTTCATCATCATCAATATTATTATTCCTATTAGCAGTAGATTAAAAACCCCATATGCTCAATTGATGTCATTATCAATAGCTATTAAATAACATACTTAGCAGTAAGGTTCTGCTTTGTTTTATTTTTTTAGACAGTGTCTGATCTTTACCTGTGTTTTCCTGAAAAAATGCATATAGTCTGATCATTCATATAAAATTTGGAGCAGCATTCTTCCCACATTCAAATTTATGACACAAAAGTAAATTCTGCTTGTGTGCTCTTCCACAGAAAGATGGACTTTGGCTAATGTTGCTCTTATTCTGTGATTCCCACTGGATTTTTCTGAAAAAGTAAGGTTTGTGGAGTGATAGTCATGACAGCTACAGAGTGTTCTTGGAAAACTCAGAGTTTTGTAGGAAGCCCTGTCAGAAGCCAGACAGGTTGAAGTTTTTCACAAGCTGTCCACGTTTAGTAGAGAACTTGGGAAGTAGTAGCAATAAAATTTATAGTTGAGAAAGAGCAACCTGCTGTGTAGTCTCGTGACATTTCAGTTCTAATCATGGAGGAAAGACATTCTTTTCAGTTGTATTTTTAAGAGATGAAAAATCAATAAAACGAGGAGACAATACCGTTCTTTTGCACTCTAAATTACCATATATTTTGGGGGGGGAATATAAGAGGAACTCTATTGTGTGTTCAGATTCCAAGAGCCACTGTAGCTCTTTCAGGTACATCACTGAAAGAAACTGTGCTGACACAGAGACATGGAATTTTTTATTTTGTTTTTTTTTTCAGGAGGGACTTTTGGAGATATTTCATAGAGCATCTGACTCAAAACAACTTCAACCCTGATTCCACTCTAGAGTCAAATGAGGTTGCTCAGGGCCTGGCCCAGTCAAAATCTCTGATGTGTATTCCAGCCTCTCTAGATAACGCCATGGCTCACCAGCAACAATCTGCAGAGGTGTGTGGGAACACTGAGTCCCAAGTGCAAGGCTCTGCACTTTCCTATATCGAGCTTCATGAGGTTTTTCCAGCTTGCCAAGCTCCCTTTGAGTGGCAGCTTTACCCTGCAGCTTTTTAGCCTTTCTCCTGATTTAAATAATTCCATATTTCACTTTTCATTTAAAGCCTTCATAGAATATTTTATAAAGAAGGGTACCGTAAGAAGCATTCAGGAAATAAGGAAAATGTAAGAGAGAAATGTGGCATGAAATGTCCGAGGTGACTGAACTGTGGTAATTGTACTGCACAGTCAAAATGGAAATGAAAAACAGTTTCTTGTGTGTCTTTTGTGGTCACAGATTGTACTAAAAATGAGTATATAGTGTCTGAACTTATGGCTCCTAGGCAAAAACTCAATTCAAATATCACTGCAGAATAGTCAATGTCAAAATGTGCTGGTGAGGAGAAGGAATGTGGAACACAGATCTAGAGTGGAAACCTGGGGAGAAACATGATGACTTGAGTCACTTAGAAACTGTGTATTTACTAAATTTTTAGATATTTATCTCTAAGTGGCTTATTAATATTTATCACATTGTGTGTCCATATCAGACTCCACTAATAAGAACTTTTTATATAATAGAAAATATTTTACAATTTAGCTACTTTTTTTTTTTTTTACATTAGATACCCAAGTTTAAGAGTGCCTTAACTGCAGCAGCTTCAAAAGAGATGATTTTCACTGGGTGAGTGGCAGATTTTTTCTGTGTGTCAGACCTTTTGACATTTCCCCCTAGGCTGAGAAAAGCAAGCATGGGGGTTTCTTAACTGAAAATCTAATTTTGTATTTAGCTCAGTACATTTATTTATCAGTATGCTTCTATTTCTACACAGACCTATGAGAAAGTCTGTTCATTTTAGATTTGATTTTTAAAGCAACTGAAAAGTGTTCTTTTTAGATTCTCTTTTATATGGAACTATTGGAAGGTTTACTAGTAATCCAGTTAAAAACCAATTAACAAACAGTAATTAGCAAGCAATAGTGTTAACAGGCTAATAAAAAGCTAGTTACATTCAGGATGAAAAACTGAAAAGCAAAAAACTGCCAGTTTGATTACTGCATCATTTTAGGTAAAATTCTCCTGTGATAGATTTGAAAGAAAAGCATTGAATACTTAAACATAAAAATTGAGGTGAAAACCACAGCAATCAAAATAGTCATTAAGAGTAACTTTTATGGAACCTGAAGTACTCTTTTATTCTCTACAGACTTGTATGTAAGTGAATTCTGCAAATCTGTGCTGATAAGAGAAGGAAACATACTATGTTCCATGGCTGAAGTGCTTATGCAAATACAGGTTGCAATATTGCATCTGGGAGACATGATATTGCTGCAGGAGTTTTAATATATCACAGTAACACACATGGTCACACACACCACATCTTCGGGACAAATGTCTCATTAAAACATAAAAAAAGCTTCTAGTTCTAAATGATGCATTAATATTATATAATAATAATATAATATGCTCTTGAAGCATAAGAATACATAGATTTATGGATATTAAAGGCAGAAGGGAGCATTAGCTAATTTAGTTTGAACTCTTCAGTACAGAGGTATTACATTTCACCTACTCCTAGGTCTTCTGCCCAAAGAAAGAGAGGGATCTTGATTTTCATTTGCCTAATAGTTAATCTTCACAGCTTACAAACACATACATACCCAAGAATATTATTACAGTCTCCAACAATCCAGTCTGAAGTCATTAGGTTAAAATCACCTCAGCTAGTGCCCCTGTGTTAGGCAATCATACTTTTGTTTGCATGGTGCAAATTCAGTATTTTCTTGTCTTTCATGTAAAATTCTATAATCAAGTTTTGCCCCATGCTTTTGCTGAAAACACCAAAGAGACTGAGACTTTTTTTCACTATAAAATTTTGCCTAGTATTTGTGACTTGTTATTTTCATAATTTTTCACTTCCCTGTTTCATTGTGGACATGAGATCAGGATAAAATATTCAAGCATCCGTACTTTCAGTGCCACCTGAAAGGATTATCACCATCTAACTGCTCCTGTCCATTATTTCTGAGTTCAGAGGACCGTAAGATAGCTTTATTTTAATTAAATTTTTTCCACACCTAAGTTTGTTTATCCAATATAATCCCCACAACAGATGTCTGTCCTCAGGAACCTTAGCTGAGTCCCCCGTGCTACAGGTAGGACTCCAATTCCTTTTCATTAAGATGAAAAGAATTGCATTTCCTTCTTTTAAAACTGATTTTGCTGTAATGAGCCCAGAGTATCAAGGGTGAAGGGATTTTAAGGAAGACAGAAATGCTTTCTACTAACACTCCAAACGCACACAGCAGCAAACAGGGGCTGTGCAGTGAGGAGCAGTGGGGCCCTGAGCTCAGTGAGCTAATGAACAGTGCTGAGAGTTCAAACACCCTGGCTAGGCTGCCTGCATCCGCCCGCCTTTGAGTGGGAGCTCGCAGGTGTCTGGCTGCCTCAGAGCACAGACAGACCCTGCACAAGTCACAGAAATATAACCACTGTGTTCCAGACCGTTCCAGACGAATGCAAGGCACGATTATTATTATTATTATTTACCACTCGCCCAACCCTTGCGTCAGCCATACGTTGTATCAGCAGTGATTTTGTGCTTACATCCAAGTCATTGCACAAAATACTGAGATGCATGTATCCTACAGTCATTGCTGTGAACACCGCCCAGTGTTTAGAGTGTACGAACCAAGTTACCCAAGAAATGTGTACCTATAGAGGTATACAGATTGCAAACATATGTATGTGTCTACATATGGCTGGAAGCGTTCTCTAATAGGAAGAGAAGCTCATAGACAGCTATATATAATTTGTTTAGTGATAAATTTAGACAAATCGCATCTAACAACCATATTGAGACATTACAAAACACGTGTCACCATTTTTATCATTAAAAGGCTGTGAAAAACAGCCTCCCACACAAAGGACAAAGAGACACACTCACAAAACAGAGTTAAAATTCCTGTCCTGAAAGCAAGGAAGTCTGCATACCTGGTTATTTACAACTAGAAGCCTGGATTCTGCCATCCATTGGAGAGCCTGAAATGGAAAACCTGAGATTATAAACTCCTAAGGGTTATATATTCTTTACGATTCCTCTAATTTATAGTCTTGAGCAATGATTGGATCTTTAGAAGACTGTCAGAATACCATGTACTCTGGTCACTCCTCCACTCTCCCCCCAGATACTCTTTTCATTGAGATAATTAAAATACTTGTTTACCACTCAGGTCCTCAATTATGGGGTCAGTATCCCCAGCTGGCCACTTAATCCAGTTTTGGGTTTGTTTTTACCAGTAGTACAGCACAAAAGTACCTTTTATACAGCTGGATCCTGACTATACTTTTCAGAAAATCAATTAAGTATTATTTGCTAATTTCATTACTGTTGTTTAACTGACGACTTTGCAGTCTCGTTTTTTATAGTATATTAAAAATATGCACCAAAATCAAATCTCTGTCTGCCTAAAAAAACCCCACTGTTCTGAAATATAGAAGGAAGAGTAATATGAAATAACAGCTGTTTTGTTTATTTTTAGTTGTAGACGTTTCTGGTTCTAAGTATCTACTTAAGAACTGTATTTTGCCCTCAGATGTACCACCAATGAAGTATGGGGTAGTTTTCTCAGGGTAGCTCTTCCAACTTAACTTTTCTTGTGCAGATTTGGATTTTCAGCAGCAGTGGCAAGAAGACATGGAAGGATAAGAATATCATTAGCTCAGTAATTCAGATCACATTAGAGTGACCTGGTTGTCCTAATTTTAAAGGTTATTTTAATTTTATGTAAATCTTTATCTGCCAGTCACAAAAAAATCTGCATAATGTGCCTTGCTACTTTGGTTTTACTTGTCATCCACTTTTGTACAGGAACATGAGTTAACTCATTTTTTTGTGTCTTCTGGTGCAGCAATGGTACTTCTGGTATCTCAACTGAAACTTGAAGAACTTAATTGAAACGGAAGAGGCTTTAACTCCCCCTCCTTATGAAACACAAACTTGAAGTTTTCCATTCTTATTTCTTTTTTGTCCACCAAACAATTTTCAAAATTATGTGCAGCTAGAAGAGAAGAAAGCTGACTGTTTCATATCTGGGAAAAGAATAATCTGAACCCAAGAAAATATTCAAATGCTTAGGCTAGACTCTGACCCCAATACTCATATTAGTGAAGGGTTATTCACCTTATTAAAACTAATCCCATGTTCATGTCAGTACCTGCCCCAGAAGGCATTTCTTTATTTTAATATTTATGATATTTCATATTCTGTCCTTTTAATTAAATTTTATCTTTAATAAATCCCCTTTTGCTTTGTTTCACTCTCTTCTGTGATTCACTAGAGAAGCTGCATGATAGGGACTCTAATTTCCTGATTGGTTAAGCCTACTACCTACTCCCAGAACCAATCTCTAAAACTGAGTGACACGTTTTTTTACACCACCAGAAAGTGAAAGAGAAGTGAATCAGTATAAAAAAATGCTCTCATCTCAACACCAGCAGATGATACCCTCTGCTCTCTGTACTTTCAAGTTATTTTTTACTGTTTGTTGTTGGCGCTGGCCCTGGCTGAAAGAAATATCAGGGCACAATCTCTGAAATTACCTACAAGTCCTTTCCCTTTTTGGTAAAATAAAGACTTTGCATGGGAAGACATGCAAATATGCAAAAAAAGCATAATTTCTTTGGTTTTAAACAGAGGAGGGGAATTTCAGGAGGCATGAATTTTCACAGGTAATACCATGCCACATGGGAACAGGTATGAAATTCATGACATCCAGCCTCAGCCATGTAAGAACTATACATCTGCTCTTAATGGGCCTTCTGATCAATGCATAGAGGGTAATAAAGAGCAATAAAATAAGGCTGGAAGCCTCTATAAGATAATGGGGAGAATCAATTTTCGTAAAACTCTGTCTATCTTGAGTAATGCTAAATATCCAAAATATTTTCCAGAATGTTAAAAATCTGAAGAACAGGACGACAATTAAATGAGGATCATTACTTTCTGACATTAAAATAGTGAAATCAAGTATTACCACATCTTCTTAAAAACCTGAACTCCAAAAATTCCTCTCCAGGTGAGGACATGCACATCAGATACTCAGACCAGTACATCTACCTTTCTGTCTATACAGTTGAATTATTTCATTTAGTTTGGAAGCATCTGACTTTTAATTGTTCCTGGATTTTAAATGTCCTGAAGCCCATAGTAATTTAGGGCTTCAGGACATAGATAGACTGTGATTATCTTATTTTTTTCACGTCACACTCTAAATTTGTTAAACCTTCATCTCCTTTCACACCTTTGTTCTGACTAGAACATGGTGATAATGAACCCATCACAACAGCAGTATCATGTTAATCTTTTATCTGTTGCTGTTGATTCTGGACTTCACCATTTTATAGCTCTTTTTAGTTTAACTCTCACAAAGACTTTGTTCATTGTTCTCATTTTATGTTCAGCAAGGCTCATCGGGAGATGAAAAAACCTTGAAGCATGAGAAACATCACAGACTGTCAATTAATATCTCATTAATAAAGAAAACAACAACAAAATGAACAAATAAATGAGGAAAATAGGCTAAGTGGGGAGGTGTTAATTGAGAAAGACCTGAAAGGCTTGAAAGATCTAAACATAAAGAATTTAGAAAAGAGTGAGTTTTTCCTGTGAATTCTCCTGCATGGAGGTTTGAACTGGTCCTGCATGGCTGTGATGATGGGAAAAAACATGAAGAATACAGGTAAGAGCAGCAGAACTGGAAAGAAGTAAATGGACAGTAGATGGATTCTGTGTCAGCACTGATGGAACAGGCACTCCGTCAAAGAACTTCACATTTTCAGATATCATTGGTAAAAAATTTTCCAGTAATTTCTACCAGCTGAACACCAAGCCAATGACCTGAGGTAAAGAAAAAAATACTCAGAATTCAAGAGATGCATGGCACATCTTGGATCCTTGAAAATCCTAGTCTCCCATAGCGGTCACTAAAAATTTTACATCATTCTCTTGACCTAAAAATGTTAAATGCCAAAATAGAGGAACAAAATTAGTAGACTTATTTAGTTGATTTTTTGGATGTGTGAAGTTTTTCGTGTTGTTTCTATTTGTTTGTTTGTTTGTTAATGATGAGGAGAGTTGGGAATAAAGGATGGGCAGGAAGGGAGACAGAATCCTTCACATGCAAGTCACATATCAGCCACATCTATATAAAATCCAGTTAAGACAACCAGTGATAAATATGATTTCTTGTGTACTAACTTTGAAGAAACAGGCTGATATCTCCATTGGAGACTACAGGCAAAAAAAAAGAGTCAAACTAGACCTCTAACCACTGCATTGTTTACCCTTGTTCAGTATTCTAATTAATTAAAATACTTAATTTTGTTAAGGAACTTGTTTCACACTGTTGTGTAGGTCTAGCTGCGATTAAATTTTAAAATATAAAGTATGAAGATATTTTTGATGCATTATGATTAACAGAAATTTTAGTTTCAGTCTCCTATATGATTCCCATTACTAGAATAATCATCTAGTCATGTGTTATTTTTCTCTTTCCTATTGTTACTAAGAAAAAAAAAAGGCAAAAAAAAAAGCAAAGATCTTGGGATATTAGTATTTTTAAAGCTTTTTAAAAGAGCTTTTAATAAGATGCAAAAGACTAGCTGACATCGGCACAGAAATGAGAAAAAAATCATGATTATTTTTAAAGTTGGCCTCTTGGGCTGGGTATGGGCATTTTTGCTGAATGGAGAAAATCTTGCAGTTCCAGTGTCATTCTTTCTCTCTTTGCATATTTTAATTTCTAACACTGCCAAGTTAAACCATTTTATCAAAACTAAATTGCCTGAACCAAAAAAATAAAAGCAAAACAACAGCAAAAGCTATGTCTTCTTTATTAACCACAGTGAATAAGGTGTACAGTGTATTTTCCCCAAGACCAATTTATTCTGTGAACCATGCATGCTAGCTATCAAAAGCTGTAAATTAGTGGTCACCTCAGGCATTAGAAATAAGAGCTCCTTTACAGGAGCTCCCATTGAGTCGGTCTTTTTCATCTTTGCTAATTAACACTTTTTTACCATTGCCTTGTAATAAATAATTGAAACTATCATGTAGGACATGATTCAGAAAAGGGAGAGCAAAAACTCTAAACTAGATCATTTTCAAAGGAATCTTTCTCTGATTGGCTTCTTCAGTAAACGTGGAATAGCTGGAAAATAAACTGCTTTCTGGCTTTAAGAAGTCTTTGAAACTTTCCACTACCTGAACAACTTTAATTTATGTGCATATCAAACATCTTACTGGTGCTGAAACCTAAAGACTTAATTCCCTGAAAAATGCAGGTGAGCCATAAAATACTCACAGTAGCACAGGATCACATCAGTGTGCCCTGTAGTGTGTAAGAACGCTGCAGTACCATGAGATCTTCTACAATGAAGAAAGCAACTTTTTGTATAAAAAGAAGGGGGTTAATCTTAAAGCTTTTGAATTGGGTGGTTTGGATCCTGGCTGAACAAGCAGAACCCTGGCCAATCACACAAGCAAGGTTTTGCTCATCTTTCTCAGTAGCCTCTAAAGCATTCCAAATTCATATTAATTCTGAGCTGGCATTAGCTCAAGCAGAACCAAAGGCAGCAGTTTTTTTGCATATTTTGAGCTACCTGAGGTAACATGATCCCAAAAGAATATTTTTTCAATACTGGCTCTCACCTGCACTTTTGTGTGTTTCAAGTAACTGTGTAATAACTAAACACACACCTGCATAGCCCTCATTTGCAAAAAAAAATTTCTGCTGTCCTGTGATTGTCAATATGAAGACGGGTTTGATTAAGCTGTGTTAAGCAAACATTAAGTGTGCCTTTTCAAGGATTGGTTCACACAGCTTCACTGCAAGGAAATGCTCTATGAATAAATATAATTACAGTAAAGGAAAACCTAAAGGTAATTTGATAACCCTCTGCAGAACTTAGCAAGGTGTCTTAAAATGAAATGTTGACATTTCTATGGTTACTTTACATATAAAAGAGGTACCTTTCATGAAAAGCAAAGCACTTACTTAACATTCCTCAAAGGTGGATCTTGTATTCTTCATTAGCTGAGTTTCAATTGCCTTTGTCAAGCTTGTCTTCCCGGCAAAGGTCTCTGTCAACTGTGAAATCCACTTAAGGTAATTAGTATTCTGTTAGATGGAACAGTCTGTGAATTAGAACTGTAACAAAAGAGAACGTCTACTTGTTTCTTCATTATCAAACAAGTGGAGCTTCCAGCTCCTGTGGCGGCTGAATCTGACTCTTTTTTCATGTCATACAGGCCACACTTAGCGTAAGGATTAATAGCCCTGCTCAAAAATTTGATATTCCATTTTACCAGAAATGATATTTCTAGATCTTTCTATTCTGATTCATAACAAGATTAAATCTCATCCTTTCTACAGTCGGGAAACGGTTTACTTCTAATCAGTGTAGCATATGAAAATTTTTTACAAATGTTCAGATTTTATTCAAGAATTTCAACATTTTCTTTTGAGTTTTATTTGTAATCTCTAGTATCTTTATTAAATATTTGATTATGTCACAGAAGCAAGGGCCATGTACAAATGTACAATGGTTGCAGACTTCTGAAACTCTGACATGAGGCAATATCTGAAGTGTTCTAACTTATCCTTTATTTTTGACATCTGCTGCTGAATGTTTGCCACTTGTTGACAGGAATATTTTATATTTTCTTAGTCAAAACCCGTCTATTTCATAAAAAAAAGGGCATGCTGAAATAAACCAGGAAGATTTGTTAGCATCAAACTTGCACAGACTTGGGAAAAAAAATCCCAAGAAATTATAGACAGATTTAAAATCTGGACAGTAATATAATCCAGGAAAAGACTGGGTTACTCATTGTAAGGTCAGAGGAGAGATAAGAAGGAGGATAATGGATCAATTGGCTGAAAACCTCACTATTTGCTTACTAGTGCCAGACGAAGGATGAGGAAACAAGAGAAACAAGGAAGTCTTAATAGTTTATGAAAACATACTGTTTAAATTTATGATTTTTCCAACATAACAGAATTTGATAGTGCTAGCCTTCTGCCTGGATTATGTTAATATTAAAACTCAATATATTAGCAATAAAAACTTAGGCGATGTGAAATGAAAATGTGTTGTTCTGTACTAACATTACATGTCAACCCTTTAACCTGCAGACCATAAAACGGCATGGCTCTCTTAGGAATCTGCTACCCCAAAAAATGGCTCCTTTTTATTCTTTAGCAGCCCAAGGGTGTGTCTCCATCAGGTTTCTACTAGCTTATATTTACACATGCAGGCTCTTCTTATTTCCCATTCTAGCTAAATTCAGACTAGAAAGGATGTCTGTACTGTCATCACACCTTCAGTACGTTGTGTAGACATAGTTTGAGACTAAAGTATTTTCTGTTTGTCTTGTAGTGACATGGTTTGACACTGAAATACGAAATCTCTTCATTGCAACACAAATAAGAGACATTTTTGATGCAGAAAATCTGCTTCAGTCACTAAGAAGGGTTTGTCTACACGAAGGCGCTAGTGAGAAACTGGGAAGTGTGTGAATTGAGAAACAGCTGCTGTTGCAGACTCACTCTCTGTTTGGGAAGGTACAGCCTCTCTGTGATTTAGCCAAAGCCATTTAGAAAATATTTTTAATAAATAGTAACAGACACACCAGGGCCTAGAATACATTCATGACCCCAGTCACCTCAGAAAACAGAGTTAAAGGAGAAATTTTTTCTCTTGCTGTGAATTCAACTTCCGAAACCATGACAACATGGTAAAGTTCTGTACTTTTAAGTACACAACTTTTAAGTGTGAGTCTGAAATTCTGAATTTTTGAATTTTCATTATCATTTCAGGTATGATTTAATACTCAAAAGAAAAAAAAGTCATCTTATTAAAATAGCAGCCAGTGCTCCTCCAGGCAGAGCTTTCACATCCCCTGTTGTCCTGTGAATGTCCTTTGTATCGCTAAGTCACTCTCTTGCAGGGTACTGCTCAGGGAAGGAATTATTTTGGTCCATCTCATTTGAGTGTTCATGTAGCTGCCCCGTGGCACACTTACTACTGACAGAATTCTTCAGACAGCTTTCACATCTCTTCTGACATATGCATATAGCCTGCCTTACTATCTTATTTATGTATAGGTTTTCATTTTAAATATCCCTATACTTTTTCCTAAGTGCCTGCTATCGTTATGAATTGTTCAGGGAGCTTCCCAGAGCTGGGCTAATGGATACACACATGGTGGGAGAGAAAGAGCAAGAGAGAGGGAGTCCAGACTGCCATCTTATTTATGTATTTATTTTCTTTTAAACATACCTATATTTTTCCCAAAGTGCCTGGAACAATATCTGCAATAAAAAATATTAATCAATAACCATGTTCAAATCATTTGGTTCCCTCGGTTCAATGCTGTGAAACAAATGTGAGAAACTAAATAGACCTTGTAGAGTGCCCTGTAGTTCAATAAATCCAAGGCCTGGCTGATCCCAGAGACAAGGTAATTTTCGCAATTGACATCTGCAGAACTCTCCCTCCTTTCCTTTTAACTGGAAAATTATGAAACTTTTTTTTCCTCTGTCAATTTTTTTACCTGTTAAGACAAAAGAGGAGAAATAGTTAAAAAGAAGTAAATAGAAAAGACTGAAACAGTTTGAAGACTAGTAGAGCACAAATAGACTAATTTTTACTGAGCAAAAGAATCTTGGAAAAAAAGAAGAATGAAGAAATGTATAGTAATAATATCAAGAAAATATTGATTTCCAGAAGAAAACTAAGGGAGAGGAGAGTTATAGGAAAAAGAAGGAAGTGCTAGGCAAAATTAAATACAGATGCATGTCTGAAATCTTATCTCTTTTTTTAGATGTATTTTCAGTTTTTCTACATACTTTGTACAGTTAAAATCCGTATTTAATATTAGTAACTCTTATTCCTGTCGATCTGGGAAATAATATGAAAGCAATTTCTTCTTGTCAAAAGCTGTGAAGAAAAAACAAATAATTTTTCAAAACCATGACCTGTACTAAACACTAGTTACTATAAAAATAGATTATGCTGTGAGTTTTCACCTTTGTATGTTGTAAACTTTTTAACTGCTGAAGTTTCAGACTATTTAATGGAAAACCACAAGTGTCAAGAGATCCTTGTTGCAGGAAAATAAAGAAATTTACACAGACATTGTCTGTTTAGCATCTACGTGGACTAATAGAAGAGGCCCGATATAACTGAGAAATTAAAATCTGTATAGTAAAAACTCTAACAGGTGACAGCTAAAAGTGTTTATCAAGCTTAATTTTTATTCCTCTTTTTTAATACAGGAACTCTGAAAACTCTTTAAAGGGTCTGAAGTTGACATTACACGTACTCATACCTTCTGAAATATAGTTCCTTTGACAGTAGTTTTTAACTGAGTAATGGAAAGTGAAGACGACCTCTTCCTCTCCTCAAAACATTTATGAATGCCAGCAGTGTATCTGTGAATTTATGTGAGAAAGAGAAAAGGAACGTGTGTTTCTCTCGTACTTACAAATTTATTTCCCTTTAAACATTCCTATGTTTTCCCCTGTGTGTCAGCTATAGATATGATTTGTTCAGATTGGTTTTAAGTCTGTGCTAATAATTTTGTATTTTCTTCATGTGGCTGTAGTGAAATAATGCTTAGGAGACTCAGTCATGGATGAGGTCTCTGCGCTGAGAAGGTTGCACAAGTCCAGAAGAAATTACTGGGGATCCAAATAATCTGATTTTGTCCACACTTTCTTCTGTCATTTGTTAAGGACATCTTTAAAAACTGCTTTTATCATTAGGTTTGGAGTTAGAGTAATCCTTTCCTTTGCTGCGGCCTGATGATTTATTTAGTTTATGTAGGCTCTGCAGTTTCAAAGTATATGTATTATTATATTCTTGTTTAAACTGAAGACACATTTGTTTGCAGAGGTTTTATTGGCAATTGAGTGATCGTACCAGAGACAATATGTTGCACTGGCAAATCTATCTCCAGCATGTTTGCACACAGCTTGATATTCTTCTATAAGGTTTGTGTTTTAAAGCACTGCAGTCTAGATGCTTAGGTTGATACCAGGCAAACAAAATGAAAAATGGAGAACCAAAATGCCTGCTTATCCTCAGGGATGCTAGGAAAAACTAGTGAAACAATCTCATATTATAACAATTCTTTCCGTTGTTATGACAGTTGTCATATTTTAATTCTTTATAAGCTTTCATTGGGGTATTGTCATCAAAACTCTTTGTACTAGCTGATTTGCTTTTGAGGTAAGCCTCCCCTATTCACCACTTCTTTTGAGTATGTGCCAGCCCGGTCCCCTGTCGATCAGTGCATCCAGAGAACCACTCCATTTTCTAAGAGCCTGCCTGTGCTCCTGAGGCGCTCTTTTGGCAGCAGCTGACGAAGGAGAGGCTGCAGCCATCCCTGCTTCTCCCTGCCTGTGGTGGCCACGCTGCAGAGAATAAAGCAACTCTGCACTACTTACAGATTAGGCAGGAAAGTCATCTGAGAGCTGCTTTAGTGGGGCTACAGCTGTGCTATGCTTCCAGCATGAAAAGTGTCTATAGAAGATTTGGGGCATGGAGTAGGGGGGATTGTGGCTGTTCTTCTGTATCCTATTCCAAGCTGTTAAGTAATGCTTCTGTTAATACTTGTCTACAATCTGACCAGCTTCAGACTGAAAATCCAAAGGTAAAATGATACAGTTATCACCCCTAAACCCTGAGTCACTTCTATTCTTACCTCTTAAAAATACTATGAGTTGCTAAATTGTGCCTTTGGAATGAGGTTCTTCAGATTTCTACTGCATTTCTTCTTTAATTTAATATTTTTTTAAAAACCCAAAAACCAGCGAAGAGTCAATTGTATTTATTTTTAAGATACGAAGTGCCATTAATGGTGTTCAGATGGTGTAGATGACACTGTCCTGGACAGACACATCCTGGATCCCCCTCCTCTAAAATAAACATGAATAAACAAATAAAGCAGCGACACCCAATCTCATGTCGAGATCATGCACTGAGCAGCTAATCTGCTCTTGCTAGACAGAGGAAGCCTCTGCAGACTGAAAAAAGGTGTCATTAGCTCATTTTCATTCCAGGACCAAAACCAAATAAAGCTAGAGCTGAAAACAAACAAAAATGTATTAAGCTGACAAAAAAGTTTCCAGTGGGAAATGAAAGACAACTAGAAACAATGATAATAACATTTTCATGTGCTTTCATTACACGAGCAATTTGGGGATGTGCTGAACAATTCAGAAATATTTCAAATTGCTGGGTATATGCCATAATTGCTGGTTTACAAATATGTCAGATCCTTTACTATGCAGGCTGCTTTTATCCACTGCAAACAATTCCAGATCAGATGTTTTCAATTCAAACTGTTAGAAGAAAATAGTGCAATGCAGAAATAGCATTAATTTTTACAGCTGTACTGATGAGGATTATTGAAGCACAATATCATCCTGGCATTTATCAATATGTAATCCTAACTCACATGCTGATCTCAATTAGTCTCACTCTGTACTAACTCTATAACATAGAGTATACGTACTTACACAACTAAATGTAAATCTCAGTAACCTGAGACAATAGCTAAAATGGACACTTGTAAAGACGTTAGAATTAAATAGCAATTACCTTTCTTTTAGATTACCTGGTTTATGTTAATACAAACAATTGATTTGGAACAATTATTGGTATTTGTATGTACTGTGGCAGTAGGAACCCAATCTGAGGATTTAGCATAATAAGAAATCTCTTTAACTGCTTATTAAAATTAGAACCATTTTTATGTCACTGTGGCTTTCTAACTTTGAGATGGCTACTTAAACAACATAATCTCTCTTTTCTATATGGTTTTACTTGCTCTGGGAGGAGAGAGAGAAGTAGAAAGGGAAAAAAAGGGAAAGGGAGTGGGGTGTGATCAGCAAGGTGCTAGAAAATTAATGTGCATTGAGCAGCTCTCACTGACTGTTCGTGAGCCCTGCTTGGAATGAGTTTTCTCATGTGTTCCCTACTACATTTTTCCAGATTCTCATCCACATCAAAACCAAATGCTGTTTCAAGGTGTTGAGAATTCCAGTGGATTATTTGCCATCTCTGAGCAGCCCTGGCATGCAACAGCAGACATTGGCCAGTGGCTTTGGGATTACACAAAAGTAACCTCCTGAGCCATCTCTACTTAAGAATAAATTGGTTCAGTTGTGGAACAGCCTCAGAGCTTGAAAAGGACCTTCTTTTGGGGAAACAAAGCTGGAAGATTCACACTCCAAGAGCTTGCCTGCTGCACTTCACCAATCAAAGACTGCCCAGGGTGGGCATGAAGTAGCCCCTGCAAAGCACAAAATGAATTCTTGGCACCGAATGTTTTGTGTTACTTGTGTACTTCAGGGTGCTGCAGAATTTTCCCTGGTAGCCATTTTTTATGGCTTGTGGAATGGTACCTGCACCAAGATTAGGTGAACACGTGGTCTTGGGATTTCTTTTGTAAAAATTAGGGAATTTTATGATTCTGTTCACCTCATCACAGTCCTATTACAAAAAGGGAATCTGGGAAAATCTCGACAATTTTTAGTCTGCTAACATCCCCAAAGAGTGTCCCAATGTGCTGATGCCCCTGACTGATGTGATAAATAAATGGATACTTTGTGAATTGTTAGTAGAAATGAGACTCTGAAAATTTTAATTTTGCAGTGTTAAAGTCATATATTGAAGAAAATACTGTGCAATGTCTGAGTAAACATCTCCTATGAAAAAAGTATAAAGAATCGTATTTTAAGTGGAAAGTCTAACCCAGTAGGGGTTTTAGAAATTGAGTAGTTTATAAAAAAAAAGATTTGTTTCAGCTGGATTGTTTGCAGAAGATTTAAAAAGCAAATATGTTAGATTTTAAAAATATGAATATATTAGTATTATTTTACTTCTCTCTTGCATTCTCTGTAAATAGTCTGGAAGCAGCATCCTGTTAACACATACATTTGGTACAATACAATTACTATATGAAAATTTATGTTGTTGATTTAAGGATATCTGTTCAAACTGCCAAACCTTCCCCCTTGAACCTTCTGTCCCTTTATGCTATTTAATGTGACATGATTATCTTAACCAATTTTGAAATTCATATGTGGATATATAATGCATATATTTCTTACATAGACAATTTGCACGAGATGGCATTGATATAACTTAATTACAAGAAGAATGCAAGCAAAATGCTAAACTTGGCTAGAACTGTCCAGTGCTGGAGAACTGCCAACTGAAAACCCCAAAGAAGCTTAGGACTCCAATTTATAGCTTAGTCTTGACTCTTCCTGTAATGACATTTTCCTGCTCACTGTATAATTTTCAAATCTTCCCGAAAGGATCTGAGAGCCCCATAAGATTAAGTGAGTAAATTCAGAGATTCTATAGATCTGTGTCTATAAGTAATGTAGAGGATGATGACAAAACCCAGTGAAACCAAGCTTACCAGCATGATACATTCATGCCACCTAAATAACAAGCAATGTTTTGTAGGCCAGAAACATTTCTTGCAGTGATTAGTTAACAGCAAGAATGCGGAAATTGGTTACTGGGCATCCAGGTCAGTAATTATATGACAGTATTTACCTTTATGATAAACAAATAGGTGCCTTGCGTTTGGGAAGTGAGACTAAATAAACAAATAAGGGGTCTCGTGAAGGTGCAAACAGCAAGCGATGGATTCACCATCGCTGATTCTGCACTGACAGCAAGACTCACAGCCAAGATCAAAGTCCGAGGTTTGTTCAAACTTTGAAGAATTTCAGACCTAGGTTCTTGTATTTAATTTATTCTAAGACCTGCTTATGAGATTATATAAATAAATAAATAAATAAATAAATAAATAATAAACTAGTTGCATATATATATTAATGCATGTGTGTGTGTATATGTGTGTGTGTGTGTGTATTCACATATATACGCCAAGATATAAATCCTAATTACAAAATGGTAATTAAAATGTCTAAGTAAAGGAAGCATTTCCTTTTGTCTATTATTAGATTCCACAGTCTCCCTATTGCATGTCGTACAGTGCCATGAGTCCACATGTCACTAAGCAATAAGGTTACATTATCCTGTGTTCTTATTTTGTTACAGTGATCTGCCAAAAACTAAATATTACACAATAGAAAGAATATGCCACAGTGGAAAACTACAGGGAACACAGCAGTGAACAGCAGCGGTTACCATTTGAACCTCATCCTAAATAACTCCTTTCAGGAAATGTTTAGGATCCTTTTAACTGCTGTCAATCTTAAAACTGTAAATTATATATGTTTTGAGCAATAATTGCATATTTCTTGTTATCAATGTGATAAAACTTGTCTGTGTGGGGAAAAAAAAAGGTTTAAAAATATATTTATATTTTAAATGTAGGAAATACACTGACAAGCACTGTGTCAGTGTAACCTTCAATAGCATGACCCAAACTCATAATATTAAACAGTACATTTGTTTACTTTTAACATTCAGTGATGTGCTTGTTTATAAAACTATGTATGTATGTTTGTCTTTTATCAATGGATACATGGTAGAAATACATGAATAGTAACCAGGCACATTTTCTTATATATTTGGCACATTTAGAGAATCATAATATTAAAATGTAAGTAAATAGATAAACTATATTGTGGAGTGGTTTCTTTAAAAATTAAAATTTCCTTTCTTTTTCTTACAATCATGAATAGAATGCTATTCTCCTTTTAATCTCTAATTGGAAAGGTTTTCTTTTATAAGCTTTCAGAAAAATGCAGAATACATTGGCAAATTATATACAAAGATCCAGAGTCTTCTCTATTATTTCAAACCATAGATAATGGTTTCTTAAGTAACGTATGGTAAATGTGCTGAAGTATTCTCATTTTTAAAAATCAAATTGAATACCTAATTCAAATATAATTATTCAGTGCTCAATAATAACTAATGCATTTGAATGTCTATCTTAACAGAAAAAGTGCAGGTTTCTCAGTTTGAGTCTTTCTGCAATGTTGAGAGTGTTTTCTTTGCAATCTTGGCTTTAAAGTTACGGCACTTACTATGCTAACTAGGAAGTGCAGATCTTGCTGTTGTCTGGGGAAGCCACATGGACACATCCTACAGGGAGCAGCCACCATATTGGTTTTGGTCCTGGTGGCCACATTGAACTAAGCCAAGGTGGTGAACACCTTTCATGTGGGTAAAACACCTTCTTTTGTTGTATACTTGTGCTGTTAATGCTGCTCTTGCTAGTGTGCCTTCCTTATTCCATTGTTTTTTTCTTTCAGTAAATTGTTATCTCAAGTCACAGCGTCTGCTTTTGTCCCTCCCTCACCAGAAGGAGTGGCAGAAGGGGAGCGGCTGATTTGGACTTTAATTTTGTGCTGCTGATAAATCACCAAATATAACAACCTGAACTCAAGTACCGGGGAACTGTGGAGGCCAAGAAAAAAGGCTGAATAATTTACACACCCTGCTTTTTGAAAATTTCACTTCCAAGTCCATGTTGAGCAGATGTGATCTATAAGGAAGTCTGTCCATAAAAAATAAGATCTTTCTATGAGAGCATTGTTTTTTCTCAGCTGGGTTAACTGGACAGTGTTACTTTGGTCATGTTTTAGGAAATGTGATACACGAGACAGTTCCCAAAACAAGTAGTTTTATTATTAAAGACAGAGACTACAGTAGTACTGTGGAAACCTTGATTGTTAAGAGGAATCCTGATGTGCTTTGATTAGAGTTTTATGCAAAATATCGATCCTTTGTAGTTGACACAGTCCTAATAAACTCCTAATTTTGTTTTGGATTTGCACTACTAGTTGGATATTGTGCCGGTTTGTAAACTGCCCTGCCCTTACTTGGCTTGATTTGCTCCGGGTTCTTACGCTGCATTAAGACTCTGTAGCCCTGACATTTTCTGCAATGCTATTCTCAACATCCGGGGTTGAGTATTGTTGTTTCATTTGTCTCAGCCCTTCAGCACAAGCAGAAGGCAGCAAGTAATGCTAAAGATCAGGTTTGTATCCTGAAGTGCAGCTCAATATAATCGGAGAGATTGGTAGGCAGCATTTTCCCCCTAATGCTGAGGCATGGAAAAGCCTGGGGCTGAGAAAGAACCGAGAGGGACACAGAATGAGGATGGAAAAGGAAGAGAAGAGATTCACTATCTGAAATAGAATATATAGAAAAAGATTGGACTGCATGAAGATTCACAGATATGAAAAATATGCGGATGAAGATTAAACTTTAGGGAAAAAAATAAAGCAGAATTTTTAAGAAATAGGCAAAAAAGAAGAAGATGAGAAATCTCAAAGTCCAGAAAGTCTTTGCGGTGATGCTCTAAGCCTCATCAGTTCATCAAGAAAAATGAAAAGCCTTATATCCCCCAAAGAGAAAGAAATATTGCAGAAGAGTATTTATCTTTCTCCAGGAGTGCAGGTTGTCTTCTGCAAGACAGAATAGCAGAAAAAAGCCCAGAGGAATGCCTGTCCTAAGGTACTCACCAAGTATATGTCATCCACCCCAGGAAACAGGAGAAAAGAAGAGGCCCTGTTCAGCCACAGTAGCATTCAAATTTATAAATGTTTAAGTATTCTTTCAACTTTCACAGGTTCTCTATTTGAACATGCTTTTTTAATTGATCCCAGAAATAATTTCAGTTCATATATAGCTTTTATAAGCCTGGGGCCTACTTGTCCTAGGCCTATTTGAAGATTTATCTATAGAAATCTTGTATGAAGAAAGGAGGGAGGATTTAATTTACAAAGGCCTAAATCCAAAAGCCTGTTCTGAAATTTGGCTTAATTATTGATGTGCAGTTACACAGGGATTTCCCACGCGACCTCCCAGTAGCATCACATTACCTTGAAGTTACAGTAACCACTGTAATCAGAACAGGTTCCTTGTAAAGAGCAGAAATATAGGTCTGGATAGGAAAAAAATCTTTAATGCATTGCACACTGTCAGTCTGGGGCCCCACTGAAACTGCTCTTAAATGATGCAGATAGTGGTCTTTGCTATTTCTGATCCTTTTCTTCAAGGAAGAGAATCTCACAGGTTTAACGAACATAGAAAGAATGGGATTTTCTTGGTACAGTAAAATCACTGTGTAGCAACTGGATAGCTTCAGGCCGAGCTTCTAGTATATGGGAAAGTCTATTAAAGATATCTGGGGTTGCATTTCCTTCTAAAGGTCCTGACAGGATTTCCAAAAGTATGTGAGGAGGAGTCCTCCACAGTATGCCTGACATACGTATTCACTGCCTTTCCGAGGCATCTTTGGATATTCACATTTAGCCTTCTGTTATTTTATCTCTTTGGTGGGGTCATTCCTATACCCCTATGGCAAGACACCTACAATTTAAAGGCAATATTCTTGGTGATAGTACTTGGAAAGGCTCTGAACAGGTATGGAAGATGAATTCTCCTGCTCTTTCCAGAGCACTCTTAATAGGACAACTGTGGGAAAGGTTTCTATATCATTACCTTTAAAGTGGGCATAAACATGGGCATTCAAAAAAAATACTTACCCAACATAAAATTTATATTTACCAACTTTCACCCAGAAAAAAATTAAGTTTGTTTAATGTATTGTGTTTTGTATATAAGGATCAGTTAAGTCAACTCTGGGGCAAAATTGAGCATCTGTTTAATAGTGGCAGCAATGCTGCAGAACAGTTTTAGGGAATAAAGAACAGAAGAATAAGTTATCTAATTGAAACTGTGAGGGCAATTTAAGTAGGCAGAATCAAATTACTCAAGCTGGAATTTGGCCATTCAAATATTGAAGCCTTTAAAGAAATGTTAATAACTATTCACAGCTTTACAAATATATCATCAAATCACAATTTTAATAAGAATTAAAAAAGGGGAAAATACATTTAGCAGCTTGTGCTAGGGAAATATTGTATTAACTGTAGAGGACAAAAATGAAGGTAAATATTTAAATACATCTGTTATCATGGGATAAGACTTTGATGTATCAATCCCATCTTCACCAAAGCCTCCTCCTATAAAACTCCCACATTGAAGTGTTTCTGTTTTGCTTTTGCTATGATAAATAACTATCACAAAAAAGGAAATTTGGCATAAAACATGGATAATAAAAGACATGATTTAAGAAAATAACTGTAGGCAATGGTTTTCATTACAAAAAGGAATAAAAGGTGGAGCAGAGCAGTGATTTGTTTTGCATTAACACATTAAAAATATTTTCTTTCCGATACATGGCTTGTATACTTGCTATTCCATTGTGTTAGAGATTGCTAGCCAGTGTGGTTATTCCCAAAGATCAAAAAAATTGGCAGAGTTAAAAAGAGGGCCTATAATTATATCAGAAGTTAATTGCAGTGTCTATTAGGTAAAAATAATTTACACTGATAATTTCTAGACAACCTAGTCTGCTTCAAAGTTTCACTCTGAAGGCTTATCTGCCAAATTTATGTACACCATCAGGTTACCAACAGCGATCAGAATTTTAGCAAGCATCTTGATTTATTCTATTTCATTAAATAATAAAAAAAAAATCCAAGTAATTAAAATGTGAGTTGCAATCTGTTCCAGTATGGAGGGTTAGCTGAAGTTTAGCCAGCTTACACAAGAATCTGCAAGCTGACACAAAGGTCTCCACTGGCAGTGGTGGTGCTTAGAGCATCTTCTGCTAAGTGGGAGCGATACCCGTTATTACCAAACTTGTCCCTCACAGTGCCAAGCAATGCAGGTCTATGAAATCCTCCTGGAAATACAAGGTTATGCAAACTAGTGTGAATATCTTCACATGGTGCAGTGCAGAGCGTTCCTGTGCAGCAGCTACTGGTTTGTCTTGATAGCATCAGAGCTCTATTAGCGCAGTACTTTGTCTCAGCTTATTATGGCTGCGCTGATGAGTTTTATTGCCACTGGTTTGGTCACAATGGGTTTAGAGATTGCTGCCTGGTGCTCCAAAACACGCTGTAGACAGACATCAGATTTATCTTTGGCTTAGATACAATTAAAAAACAATAACAACAAGAAACACAAAAGGAAACCCACAGTGCAGAGGGACAGTTAAACATTTGTGTTTGAGGTTCAAAGCAGCCAACATACTGAGCAAGGTTGGCTGCAGGATACAAAACTAATATGCTTTTTACACATTAGCTGAGTAGCTAAGGACCAGAGTGCTGTTCCCTCCTCATGACAAAGATTTCAAATCTCATCTTTCCAGAGCCTGCCTGAGGCTACTCTACCTGTTCCTGTTGAGTCTGGCACTACTTACTGTGCAAGGCTTGTGGAGACCAGAGAAAAGGGCACACCTGTGTTTGACATTGCAGCTTATGTGCTGAGTATGGGCTTCTCCCTTGGGCCAAACCGTCCTTTCCATCCTTCTGCCAGGTGAGAGTTGCGTGCATTCGTCTACATAATCATGTTCACACAGTTTCTCAGTCTGAAATGAAATTGAGTGAGAGAGGAAGCACTCAGGACAGTAAACAAAATAGGGAAACCTGAATTTCAGGCACTTTTTCAGCCTTGTTCCCCAGTTACCGTCAGACTGCAATGTTGTACCTTTCTAAAGGCGTCTGTGCTCCTCCCATGCCCCCCAATAACTTTTGATAATTTCTGCACAATTCATTGCAACAAGATTTGTGGAAAGTGAAGGTCTCAGAAATAATTACACGGGTCTGAGTTTTGCAGGCACAAACAACCTACACAATCTTTCATAAACACAGTATTGGACACCAAAGAACCCTCCCTGCAGAGGTCTCCTATAAACTTCTTTATGTCAGGAAAATCTTTAATGAAGTTTTCATTTTCTATCACCCTAAACTTAACAACAAAAAAGCCACACCAAAACGTGGTAAACTCATTTTCCTAGTTCTATTGGTCATGGATCTGCCTTTTGTTTTTAATATGGCTTAATCGTCCATAATTGTTGGAACAAGCCTCCCAAAAGGTAATAACGATATGCTATGACAAATTTTATACATTATGATACATGTCCTTTAGGCTTTATAAAGGCTCCTTGTGATGGTTTTGACAAGCTTCCCCAAGGCAACTGAGGCTCCTTTGCATAGTTCATTAGCTGAAGAGAGAAATGGGCTTCAAGGTGCTTAAAATAGATTAGTATTTTTTCAGTTCACTGTTCATGGGGAGAAGTATATGTAGAATAATTCAGGGCCAAAATCAGCTTTAATCGGAAAAATATGTATTTTAGGGGAAAAATGGAAATATTTATAGCTGATTGCATAGATTGATAGATGACTGTTCATGAAACAGAATTTGGCTCAAACAAGACAACTGCTGTTACTACTTTTATAACAAAAGTAGTTTGTCCCCCTCATGCCAGAAACTTCACACTTTCTTCTCCAAGATCACTGTTTGCAACATTTATATCAGAGAACATTTATAATAAGCTAAGAGCATTTATAATAGGATAACCTAGGACAAGATAATGAGTATTTCTTAGTCACTCAGGGAGAGAGAAGTACAAAGACTTGACTCTTGTCTTGAGCTATACTGCCTCGTCTACTGCTCAGTCATTAGCAAAGTCCTGTGCCTTAACATATTAGCATAACCTTTCCTTGTATTGTAGGTCAGAGAAAACTCCCATTTAAAATCTCCCTCGTTTGTCAAGACAATTTCTCTTTTGACATCATCCAGAAGATGTGGCTCTTTTTACCACATCTCTACTGTTTTTGCTGGAAACAGGTTATCGGAGCAGAATCCATGGTCTTCCACATAATTACTTGCCTTCTGCCTTGCTACCAATCTTGATTTTTTGAGTGTGTCATTTAAAATGAACCCCCTGCTTTTTCCCTCAGGTGTAAGTCCTGCACAGGAGTCTCCTCAGTAGCAATCATTACAACGTATCAGACAACACTAATAAAACAAATAATGGTTTTATACTCCTTCCTATCTCTCTTGCAAGGTTATGTTTATATATACACAACTATATGTGTATATATATATATGTACGTATTTATCTCCTAATTAGAATTTTATGTTAATGCTTTAGGGCTTTGGAGTTAATATGACAGTCATCTTGATTAACATCAGCTGTTGCTGATGTCAGTGTTCAGAGAGCTCATGGAGATTCATTCCAAGCAGGGTTCAGTGTATCTAGTAACATGCAGTATGTAGAAACATGTATGGGACTCTGAAACTAACTAGTACCAACCATAATGGCAAAAAAAAAAATAGCCTATGGATCTTATGTACAGACATAACTTATGAAAAGAGTCTGTAGATAAAACAGATCAAATGTTAATATTCCCTGCCAGGAAAAAAAAATTAGAAATCTATGGATTAAATAATTGGCAATTTTTTCACATCTGTTTTTTTTTTTTTTTTTTACATTTATGTCACAATTAAAACTGCTTCAATAAATTCTGACTTACGGTTATTAGATAAATTGTGAACCATTCCTCTTTCTTTTCTTCAGTCATTCTTCTGTTAGGGTTTGTGAAAGAGTTATAAAATTGTGTAAAAAAAATCCTTAGAAAACTTACAAGTTAAATTGTTTTTCTAAGAAGTATCTTTTATGGCTTATTTTTTAAACTATATTTAAATCATTAATGATCTGCATTTGTTATCGTATGTTTGTTTAGGCATTTCTTATAAAATCAGCACAAACAGGAATAATAGATATATGAGGAAAAATCTGTAAAGCTGGTCACACAAAGGATTTTTATCTCTGTCTCTACGAAATAGCTAAGTCAAGCCTAGTTAAAAATCTGACTACATGCAGTTTACAACACAGACTAATACAGCCACAGCTTTTTGCATTCAGTGGGACTATCATCTACCACAGACTATAGAACATTACATAAATAGCTGTATCAATGGTTTATAGAGATCCTTTCAATTATGTGTATTTGTATTTCATCCAAGGTTTCTATCAAAACAAAACTTTCAGTGGCTTGCTATAGATCAGTGTCTAGAATGAAAGAGGCCCTGATGTTCATTTTTTTCCCAATGGCAATTTTACATGGCTTAGTTTTAAAACTGATACAGCTAAAAATTCTTCCTTATTCAGTATTTGAAAATGTCTACATACCGTTTGTTTCAGTCCCAAATGTAATAGTCTTTTAAGCACATCTGTACTACCATCTACTGGAAAGGTGAGTAACTATATATCAGCAATCACTGCTTCTATCTGGTACTGAAGCCAGAGCAAAATA
This sequence comes from Falcunculus frontatus, assembly GCA_013398115.1. Taxonomy (NCBI): domain Eukaryota; kingdom Metazoa; phylum Chordata; class Aves; order Passeriformes; genus Falcunculus; species Falcunculus frontatus. The sequence goes on along the minus strand of VZRV01003103.1, from coordinate 127,374 downwards.
ATAACAAAAATTGAAAAAAGAACCATACATTTCTCCCACAAAAATTGCATCTTTGTGTGCACTTTAAATTGTACGGACTCTAGAAATCTCTCATTGCTAATCTTTTGCAGAGATCAGGTTGAACCAAGGCTGGATAGTTTTCATGAGAAAATATTTCAGCCAAAAGTGAGATATTTTCATCCTTCTCTTTTGATAAGGTACTGCACATCAATAGTGCTCTTTCATCTTCCAAGCTAAACAGAGGGAGGAGAGTGAGTGTCTGTGTGCACAATTACAGTTCTTGGGCAAATAAGGGAGACAGAGCATTCAGCAGAGCGGAGAGGAGGCAGGTACCGTGCATGCCATTTTCTGTGCTTCTGCACTCCAGATGCCAGCTATGTTTTCTCACAATTCTGTTGTGGCTTTCTAGGATATCCTGAAATAGCTCTGCTAAGTCTGGTGAACTGTATTCTTGTTTAGCAAGGTGAAGAAACATCATCTGAAGGGAGATTAGATTACTGGTTTTTATACGCACGTAACAGCCTGCACCCTTCACTAACCAGCTGTGCACACACACACACACACAAACACAAATGCAAACACGAGAGGAGTTTTGCAAATAATACATCTGGATACCATCAAGGGAACAATCCCCAGCTCCCTGGCATGTTATCAGCCTACTAGACAATTACATCATTTCTGCAACTGGCCACACACACACACACGCACACACACACACACAGATACACATGGTTACCTACTTCTAGGCAATTAAATAATATTTGATACCAATTACAGACTTTTCCATTTTTGTTCTTCAAAAACATGCACACGCAGATGCAGGGAGAAATGTGCAGGAGTCTGAGATAAGTGTACATAAATGAAAAGCAGAGGATGGCAGCAGTGTTATTACTTTGTGGATATGAAGAAATGGCTGTTCTCTGTACATCTATTTAAAAATGTATTTAGAATACTGCATGGGAATTACTTTAAAGCAGGCCATTGTGTTGTTCTTAGGCACATCAAGGACAGATAAAACAATAATTTGTTCACATAACATTTAGATGAGGAACTGCTAACAACGTATACTGTTCTTAACAGACATTATTTCAGCACATGTAAAGCAATGAGAATGATTGCGGAGAAAAATTTTTAAAAAACCCATTTGACACATTAGAACAAGCCTGTAACAGCTGGGATACAGTTTACCTTTTTCCTTTTGCCTTCTACCAGGGAGTGGAAGAAGGAGCCTTGTCTCTCATTAGAAAGCCATACAAGACCCATTGGGCATCATCAGAAATCAGTCTAGCAGCTCATTTTGTGTCTCTAAAAGCAGGGATAACTTATTTCCGATAACACAGCATGCAGCTCTTCTAAAACAATGCACACTGAATCGCTGAATTCTTTCCACAAAGTTACCTTAACAACATCAGAACACATAGTGAATAATCTCCCTCGGTCTCAAAAAAAAAAAAAAAAAAAAAAGGAAGAAAAAAAGTAATTTGAAGGGGAAAATGAAACAAGATAAACAAATACACTACTTTCACACGCTTTGAGTAATCCTTGTTGGATTTTCACCTGTTTGGCAGTGCCCTATCACACACGGAGAGCACATCGTTTCACAGTGATTAACATACTTCACTGTTTCATAGCCTTCCTTTGGCTTTAAACCTCATGTTTTCATGCTTCTCTTCAGACCTCATTGATATGAGTTCTTTCTGTCTCTAACCTGAGACTTAAGAACCTTCTCTGATGCTAAAAAAAAATGCAGATGTCCATTCAGACTCTTTAATCCTTTTTATTTTCTCAGCTGTGACATCTACCCGACTCTGTCTTGAACACCATGCTTTCTTTTCTCCAGAATGGATTTTACTTTTCTCACTTCAGTGGCTGCTTTCTGAGTTGTATGTTCTCTCCTCTTTTAGTATACTTAAAATTAACTTCTCTGTAATTTTTAATCCTGAAAGATGTTTTTTTTCAAATAATTTTTCTTCATTGACTTTCTTTCTTCTCATACTAGTCATTCATCTTAGAAAATGTTACAACATAATCTTTACTTGCACTTGCTAAAATTCAGCTGCCTTTAACTTTCACCAGTTTTTGTCATAAATATCCTCTATTCCCTAAGGTTGCAGATACCAGACTTACTGGCAACAGAATTCACAGATGTAATACTGTTCCAACGGATAAAAATCTCTAATATTGTAATTTTTCTTTGACTGTATTATCTGTGCAGGATGTGACTTAAAAATGTGCATTTTTTTTCCCTGATGTGATCTATAAAAATGATATCTCTTTCAAATATTCAAGACTCAACTCTGCCCTAAGGCCTACACAATTCTAGCTGTTAATCATGTTGAGGGAAGTGATGGGCTGGAACAGTAATTGCCTTCCTTATTTCTTTTTTCTAATTAAACTCTCCATTACCCTCCCTCTAAGTGGAAAAAAAAAATCCCAACAACATATAATTAATACTTATATCAGTTCTTTCCATTATTTACTTCAGCATTGGAGCTGTCTTTCTTACCTATCCATCTAATACACCTTTTAAGACCATAAGGTTTGTTTGCCCTTACTGGTTTGTACAGCTAGAACAACCAATTTCTAAACCTGAGGGAGGATGTGGAATACTGACACCACATAAAGGCAACATCTTTCCACTAGCTCACTGCTGTCAATTAGGCTGAGAACTACTCTACTTATTCCCTAATTTAATGTTATGATGGAGGAAGAGGGAAAGTTAGAGAAGGGAAGGGGAAGAACCTATCATTTTTATATCATTCTAAAATTCATGTCTAGTCATACTTGGGCTCATTGCATCTGTTTAATCTGAATCATTTGACAAGAAAAATTGTTTGGCTGATCTGCACAAGGGTTTGTAGAGGAATAAGCTGAACTGCTGTCTGAGAACGGAATTAATTCCTCTGAGAAATTCCAATATATATGTAAATTTCAACATGCTCGTTTCTACCATGCGAGTAGAAACATGTACAGTAACATGTAGTTTTCCTGTCTTCTGACAGCAAGTTGGGGCTATCCTTCAAACTGTTCACAGATTTTTGACACTAACTTCCAGATCCATACTCACACACACACACACACACATATACATATATCAGATACATATGCATATATATATATATATATGTATCTCAGATGTAGCTTTAACCTAATACGGGAAAGTATTAATGTAGCAATGCAAGAACCAGTAAACCCCTACCATGTTCAGAACATTTCTTCCTTCAGGTTTAGATATAAAGTACACCACCACAACAACCAGCATGTTCCACCCACAAAAAAAAAAAAAAAAAAAAAGCACCCTCCAACAACAACCCTCCCCAGCTTAAAGCCTGTTAAATTCTAAAATGTGATTGTACTCTCTAGTTGAGCAGGGGAACCAGCAGGAGAAACAGTAGCAAAACAACACCTGACACCCACTCCTGGGCTGCTGCTGAATTCATGAATATTGCAGAAACATTTTAGCTTGATAAAAAGCAGAGTGAAAAAATCAAATAAAAGCACTGAGTAGGAAAAACAGTTCTCTAAGCCATTCGCAGTGGGAGGAGAAAAATACAGAGAAAGTGAAGAGAGGTCCTTTTAGACTAGAGAACATTTGAGATTGGAATGACATGATTTCACTCTCTCAGTATTAAAATCCATTGTTTTTAAAAATAACACATTTATACAGTTGGTTTTTGAAGCATGCATGTAAAAAATGGGGAAAGTTTTTCTTTAGATTACCTATTTCTGAACTCTAAATCTATCCTATTAATTTTTCTTTATGTGGCAGGTGAGAGTGGATCCAAGAGTGAAGAGTGCCACCATCAGGGCAACCACCGAATGGAAGCAGTTTTTCACGAAGGTTGGTTATCTTCCCCCTTTCCTAAATTTAAGGTTTACCTGTGAAAACTCTCCAAAATTCTCTTAGCTATTCTTACCCGAGCAGTCAAACAAAGCTGACTAAGTGGGTTATTTACAGAAGGCGGAGATTTCTCTGAAACTTTGTGGTTTTTTAAGTTTCACATTTTTCTGCTTGTGGTCTGTGATGTCTTTTGACTCTTTCACACAATGGCAACTAAATCTTGGTCTTTTTTTCTTTCGTTTTGTTTAGTCTTTGAACAAAATTTTCTTTGGTTTCATTGATTGATAGTCAAGCGAATATTAATCGTTCCTTCATTTAGCCTTGATGAAGATCAGACACACATTGAAAACCAACTTAACCTCTGAATTAACAATACATGGCAGGCTCATTCTTCACCTCTCATATTAGGACTTCTTGAACTCAGAGGCATGTAAATATGTTGTTGTTCTTTCGCAAGATAAAAAAGACAAGAAAGTAAGTGGATTTAATTTAAAAGTTCATTAAAAATGATGCATACTGCAACGAGCTGAGTAACAAACTAAATTTTGCCTTGGGCAACAAGCAGAATTTATTTACTTTTTCCCCCCTTTATCTTCCAACCCTCTTAAGTCAGACCATGATGGATGAAGTGAAAAGACTTTCCATGCCAAAATCTGAATTCTCAGCAAATTACCGACAGCTGGTATCATTCCAAATTAGAGATAGGCTATTACTAGTGATCTGTTTATGCCATGAATTTGTTCTTTTTGACTGCTCACAAATTATTTGTGAATTGGTTTTGCTTTTTCATGTGTGTTTGTTTGCAGTTGATTTTTCTTTGAGATAAAGTTAGTCAGGAGAAATTTTAATCATGTAGGAAACTTGTTTATTCCTGCGAGACCTTCGTAGTACTTTTTTTTCTTTCCAAATAACAGGTTATTTTCTACTTAGCATTTATTCTCTAAAGCATTTTCCGAGAATTTTTTTTGGTGAAAGATGCAAATGATAATGGAGATGTGCACCATTCAGCAAGGTTTTTTGAGCAAGTATGCTCAGCTCTGCTCCTGTAAAAACATTTCTGCAAAAGAAACTTGTCCATTAAATGCTTCATGACTGGACAGTAGTGAAAGGTAACTGGTCACAACAAGCAAAAATCAAAAAGATATTTTCTTTGCAAGAACATATATGTAGTTCTAATTCAGTTATCTCTTTTGCTTTATCAGTTTCTTTCAGATTTGTCAGCTCACTAGGCACTACCTGACAGTATCACCAAAAGAGAGAAATTAGTAGATGGGTAAAAACAAAAGAACACACCCGTTTCTTCTTTGTATCATTCCTTCCTGATGAGATGTAGACTGTCTTTCACTTTATTTTTTCCAACAGAGATCATTTAAAGAAGTACATAAGCAGTAAAAACCTTCATGTTATCTTTTTCTAACTTGGATATTCTTCGCTCCCTTTGTCCTCTTGTCTCATTTTCTACGGAGCAGAAATCCCTGACATTTGATTTAATATTCTAAGTCTCATGCTTCTCATTTCTGAGGAAAAAAAAAAAAAAAAGAGAAGGAATGGAAGGCTGAACCAAATTGTGTTGTTCTATGCTGTTTAGATGATTATATACACAAAAAGAGTCTTGCTGCAGTGCCAGGAAAATGAACTTGATCATCTGGAAAATTTTGGTACAGAGGAGAGACCTCCTTCTCTTTCTGAATGTTGCTTGAACCCCTCCTTTTCCTCATTTATTTTAGGATATTTTGTTCAATGGGGTCTTTAAATGCTTGTGTACCATCTTTATATTTCTCAATGCACAGAATTCATATTCATCATTCTTGATCATGTTTATTAGGAAAAACAATCCTAGAATAGGTCATTACTCTCTGACCCTTACTTTTAGTTGATGATAAAGTTTTGGATTATTTTTTCTCTCTTTTTTCTCCCCCTTCAGTCTTGATCAAGAATCAAAGATCTGTTCTCTCTATCTAGTTCACCAGAGGTAAAAGATCTCAGAAATCTCAGGGGACATTTGTCTCACAAGAAGACAGGTCTGTATCAAAATTGAATTCTATTCAAAATAGACTTTAGTTTGTGGAGGTTTCACAAGCACATTCTAATCAAAATGGAGTAACTGCTGCACTAAAGCACAATTCATACAGAATATACATTTCAATGCAGCTGAGCTTGAGAGTGAAGATTAAAATGATTTCAGGAAGGGATATGCATGATTCAACACTGTGTAAAGGAATAATCTTTAGAGAACATGGAGAAGTGACTCTTCTCAGAAATATAATTTCAGCTGCATGCAAAATGCATTAACATGAGTAAAGAATGTTGTGATAAAGTTCCATAATACTGAAGCTGCATTTGTTTGTTCCGATGTTCTCTGTGTGACATCAGTATTTACTGCATTACTGATTTGCATTATATGCTGATATTTATGCCTCGCTCTGAGCCTTCCATGAATCCCGTTGCTCCTTTCATTTTGCAGGTGCCACAGTGCTAGCTGGACTTGTGCTGCCTCCATTCAAGGCCGATAAATTCAGCAATGATAAGTCAACTTCTCTTTTCATTTTAAATCCAAAAGGCCTTTCCTAATTAAAATTTATCTATCATTCCGAAGGTACTTAAGACACTGATGTAGTTTTCATCTCTATGGAAACTGCACCCCTTACAACACCCCACTGATAGAGAAATACTATTATTATTTTCATTTTACAGACACAGGGTTGTAAGAGACAGACAAAATGCCTTGTCCAAGGTTATACAGTAAGTCTACAGCAAACACAGATTTATCTGAGATTTCTAAGCTTCAGGCTAGCACTATAACTATTGGACCAAAAGTTTGTCTTCTTTTCAAGAACACACTGTATCCTAAATAGAGAAGTGAAAAGACCCTTAGAGGAAAGAAAATTAAACCTAAAGCACACATTTCAAATCTGTATATAACAATATACCTAGCATACCTTTTCTTCTCAGTACATTTCTGAAACTTTGCGTGTATCTCAGGTTCTAGTCTTTTTTTTTTTCTCCCAAATGAAAAATAAAACAAAAACACAACAGGTGTCCAGCAAACTAGACAATTACCTGAACTTTCAAAACTTCAGACTGGCATTACAGCTATTCATCTCCTTTTTGAGAACTTTCGGAACCCTGAACAGAGAAGTAGTAATAATCTATCACAAATATGAAAGCAAGAAGGATTGTTGTTTGAATGCTTTGCTGCGCAGTACATAACAACATTAAAGCATGAAATGTTCATATTTTTAAAAAGTGGTTGATCAGAGTTTAATGTCGACATCAGAAAAAAAAAAGAGAAAACAATATTACATAATGTTTTTCTTAATTCTCTGGGGTTTTTTTCATTTCTGCTTAAAAGGGGAAGAAGACCGAACTTATTTCAGTTTGTTTAAGAAGACTGGTTCTTAAAAATGTGGTTCAAATCTCTTTCCATGCATTTTATAAAATACTTTTTTCATGACAGTTATGTAAATGGAAAGAGAACAGGATGAGAAAGAGTCAATACGTGCTTTAGAGAAGGTTGGGTACTACTCGTAAAAGTAATCTAAAACACCCTCTAACAGGCCAATTTTATTTCTTCTTCGATTTGGTAGGAGGACTTGGGTCCTTCCTTTTAGCATGGTGGTCTTATTGGAATAAAGAAGGATGGGTAAGCTGAAGACAAGAAAAAGAGAGTGGCTAAATGCTTAGTTCTCTTTCAAACTCTAGAGTGGCTGTAACATAAGTGGCAGAAAATAAGAAATTTTGAAAAAAGAGAGAAAAATCATTATGATACAGATGTTTACAGACCAGTTACAGAGACAGTCTAGTTTTGGGCCTCCTTCTTCCTAAGATCTTTGACAGTCACATTTTTTAACGTGACAGTCACATTTGCACATCAAGGAAAAATGTTTGTTTTACACATGGAGTTCACTACTACATTTTATTGATGTTGATGTTTTAGTGAAATCCTTAACATTATGTTAATGTAAATCTATATTAGAGTCTATCCTTTGGAAGACAGAAGTGAAGAGATATGTGAGGATATTTTTCTAGGATATTTATATTCTCTGTTTCTGGCAAAATAATAAAAACCTGGTATAAATAATAAAACACCTGGTGTTATTAGAAAACAGAAATGTTGCCTTTAAAAAATGAGCAATTTGGCAATGATATTTGACTGTTGCTAAGCTGCCCTACTCACTGGAGTGGCTCTTTCCATACACTTACTCCATGACTACATAATTATTTATATCAGAATGAAATTTGCTTTACTGTCTTGTGCTGAAATTATCTATCAGGGAACTTCCCGAAAGAATATGACATAGGAAGTCAGTCTCCATGGTCAACATAACTTTGTCTGGCTTTATAATCAATTAATCAAACTTGATTTTCAAAATTACAGAGAACCCCTCCAGGACAGCCACTGTTCTACAGAGCACTCCTTAGAGATATAAGAAAATGATGTTCAAGTCCCTGCCACACATCAGACAGGCAGATTGCTTTGAAATGGTATCTCCCACTGCGGTTGGTTGATTCTGTCTGGATACTGGGTGCCCACCAAAGCCACCCTATCACTTCCTTCTTCAGCTGGACAGCAGAGAGAAAATACGATATCTCATGGGTCAAGATAAGAACAGGGAGACATCACTCATCAGTTACTGTTGTGGGCAAAAGAGATCAGACTTGAGGGAAATTAGTTTAATTTTTCACCAATCAAATCAGAGGAGGATAATTAGAAATAAACCCCAATCTTAAAACACCTTTCTCCCGGTCTTCTTTTCTTCCTGGGCTTGGCTTTACTCCTGGTTTCTCTATCTCCTTCCCCCTAGCAGTGCAGGGGGACAGGGAGTGGGGGTTGTGGTCAGTTCACCACACGTTGTTTCTGCTACGCCTTCCTCCTCAGCAAGAAGACTCCTCACCCCTCCCTCCCATAGGGAACAGCCCTCTACAAAGGTTTTGTTTCCCCTTCTTGAGTACATTATCCAGGAGGCACTACCATGGATGTTGATGGGCTCAGCCTTGGCCAAACTTGGAGCCGGCTGGCACCATCTCCATCAGACTTCAGGGAAGCTCCTGGCAACTTCTCACAGAAGCCACCCCTGTGACCCCCCACTACCAAACCCTTGCTGCAAAACCCAATCCACCCACTCTGCAAGAAGTATTTTCACCACTATTTTTTGAGTACATTTGAGTACATTCCTGTCTGCACAAGGAAAATGGTATCCATGGGAGAATGAATGGCTGAGAGCCTTGTGCGGGAGACAGCTCCCTGTCCAGTACTGCTGCCTGTGTTACACAGACTCATTGTGGACTAATTGCTCAAGTGCCATGGAAGGCATTATGATCTTTTCTTTTCTATTTTCTGTCTTAAAGGGTTCTTTCTGCGGTCCTTTCATTTGCATTGAGTAGAAGCTAAACTTTAGAACACTGAACTGGAAAGCAACTAGAAGCTACATGGTGGAACAGTGTAAATCTTGAGATTTATCCTTTCTCACAGGACTACCACCAAAAAAGATTAAAATACATCCATGGTTTTTTTTTTCCCCTCTCATCCCTTCCATTCACATCTAAGCAGATTAATGCAGCTAAGTGATATGGATAACTGCATTTGTACAAAACATCTTCAATGAACACCTTCTTTGCTAACAAACTTCAGGTTGTCGTAGATAATCTGTGGAACTCAAAGTTAAAATTGCCTGAGCAAACGGCAGCAAATTTAACTTCCCGTCGTATTAATAAAATAAGAAACAAACAAGACTATTGTTCAAGTGTAACTTTGTTTTTCAACTTCAGAAAGCATCCATAAAAAATTTTGGAAGGGGTATCAATATTACAGTCTAAGGCTAGACCTCTATTTTCACTTCGGTTTAGGTCTGCCATGAATTAAAAGCAAAGCATGAGGTTCAGGTTGTAGCAGCAGCAGCATATCAGAAAGATTTGAACTAGTTTTTTCTGATACTCCAAGTGATTGCTTCAGCCACATGGCAATTAATGAAAGCCTTGATCGTTGCTCAGGTGAGAGGATTCCTTCAACAAGTTCTGTTCCTAAGCCTGTTGCAATGCATTGGATGTCTCCAGAGCCTCTTATTGAAAAAACTATATTCACTGACGTAGAATGGGTTTTGCTAATAGTAAACTTTGCAAAACTGCTTTCAGCTGGGTTATGGTACAGATAATTGAAACTATACTCTTCCTTTCAGTTTTCCTTAGAGCAGCAGAGACATATCTCATCACTGTAATTAAGTCATTATAAACATATATTGATTATTCTGAAACCTGTGGTCTGATATAAAATCTCAGTATTACCATGCTCGAAAACATCACTCTGACATATTACTTACTATTAAAGTATTGTACTTGAGCAAGGTAGTAAACTATTCTGTATAGTACTCTCAAGGGAATGGGGGAGGGAAGGGATATAAAACCAAAACCTTGGTACTGTATACTCTTGTATTGATTTTAGTAAAAAGGTTTAGTGCTTTCTATGAAGAGCTGAAATATTCCCCTGCTCTGTTTTGGCTGTGAGAGTCAGACTTTTCATGTATCTGAACTACTGAGGTTAAATCTAAAATACAATTTAAATAGAGTTTGCAATCTAGCCCTTTTTAAAACACTTCTGTGAATTGTCAGAAGCTGAGATGTAAAAGGCAGAGATGCGAATAGCTGGCAACAAAATTAATAGTATAGGTGAATTTATAATATATGTCATAGAATTGTAATCACTATTTGTATATTTCATCTGAGAGTTTTGGCAGGCTCTTACTCTCTGAACGTAAATTCTGTGAGAGAAACTTTTTGCTTTCTGAGAACTAGTGAACAAATAAATTCTACTCCTTTTTATTTCCTTAATTCAGCCTTACTGATTTTGCAACATTGTTTTCAGTTTCCTTGGCAACACGAGAAATTTCTGTACTTTTAAATCCATCTCATATAAGAAGAGACCTAGAGCCCTAATGCTGAACAACACTTCAGAGACAGAGTTTAAGGATTAAGGCTGTTCTTGCAGTGCTTTTTCTACCTATTTAGAGTCTGACTCTCACCTTCAGAATCCTTGGCTCATTATGAAGTTGATGATTTAGCTATTTTTTGGTGCTGTATGTATTAGCATATGACTGCTCCGTAACTTCACAGCCTCACCCATCAGTGACTCTCAGATATCTTGAGCAACACAGTCCATTAAAAGTGCTAAACTTATCAGCCACATTCATTTGCTTTCAAAGTGTATAACGTAGGAAAGTAAACATGGTGTATTAATTATCACAGAGGCCACTGTGCTGTGCAGTCACCACTACATATCAGTAGTGCTTGTCAATAGTGCTTTTGTTTATCATCTGAACTCTAACAAGAGTTAATTTTACTCTTTTTCAGATTTGTGAAAACTTCTGCAACATACAAGTAGAGTGTAAATGCTCCTCAAGAGGATGCACTTGACCACCTGCTGGGAAATCAGTAATGTGTGATTCTGAGAGTGGCAAGATCTCTTGGTGCTGCTCGAAGCCATTCCGTCATTATGCAGAGAAGAAGGCAGGCTGGCTGGTTGCTTTGCTTCTGTGAAATAAAAAGGCGAGGAGGAACAGAGAAGCAAATTCTATATCTTTTAGCCCTCCACTCACTGCAACAGTAGTATGAATTACTTCTTTTCCTTCTCTGTCTTGTGCTGGAACCAGTCATTACTTGGTGACATGAGTTCCTTCTACAACCCCGTATCATTTGAAAGACTTGGCCATTTGATAAGCAGAGACACATGTAAGGATCACGGGAAAGATGTGGTCCACTAAAGCAGAAATCTTAGGATGTTCTGTCCTATTTTAGAGAAGGACAGAGGTGTAGGGATAGCTGTAGCATTGTTTAGCTCAGTCTTGGAAAACTGCAGGGATAGGAAGCCCGCAGCTGTTTCAGGGAATGAGGTCTCCACAGCATTTTAGGGGAGAAGTTTTATCACTCTCCCTGTAAAGAATGTTTTCCAAACATCCAGCCTAAATTTTCCAAGCCGTTATCCATTGCCATTGTGCCTTATTTTACAGTTAGACTTAATGGTCTTAAAGGTGTTTTCCAACCTAAATTTTCCTATGATTTGATGATGTTACCTCCCATCACTACTAAGAAGTATTTATCATCTGCAGTTTCTGTGAGTTAAATATTTGAGACCAACCCAGGCAGATTTTTTTATCTTTGTCAGTGATTTCACCAGCTTCTCATCAAGCCTATATACACATTTTACTGTCCCTGTTTTGGCAATTTGGACTCAGCAAAATTGAATAACAACATTAAATGTAATTCATTTAATTCTGAACCATGTCTTGTTATAACACTGGCTTTGGTTTGCAGCAAAGGAGGAGTTTGTTTCAAACCGTACGATTTGCAAATCAGTAGAGGATGACTGATCTTCTTTAGAGGCATAAGCATTTCCATTTTTTCACTTGTAATATGCAATTCTATGGTGGGGGTTTTAAAAAAAAGTTAGCTTCATGGCTAACTAGGTAATCCTATTGAAGTAGTTTAATTCTTTGCTTTTAAAATTGTGTATCATTGTACCCAAACACTAGGACAGAAATTGCTTAAAATGCTCTTTATAAAGAAATAGGGTTGTTTTCTAGTTTTAGGTGAGGAACAACCAAAGGCACACTTAAAACATCAAAAGCTGAGTCTAATGTAGGAAACAGTTAAGTGTGACCCTAATTCTAATGATGAATTTAATTCACAGTAATATCCAAAGGGTACTAAGTCCTTTGATCCAGAGTATTACTTTTATTTTCAGGGGGGCTTTATTTCTTCATGTCCATCTAACAGTGCTGGTTTTGAATTAACTTAAAAATTTCTGACCTTTTCACTCACAGATCTCACTACTTAGTATTCACTTACTATCTGCAGCAATAATATCAGTAGAATAATGCAAACTTAAAAGCTGATCTCTATTGGACAATTCTATTCCTTACAGCTACTTTTTAAATTAGGATAAAGCATCCTAAACCAGGTCATTTACAGATATTTTTTTTACATTTACTACTCCACAGAACTGAAGATGGTGACATCTTTGTAGCTGACAATAAAAAGAGCAAAACCAAGAGTCATCAGAGAACTAAACAGCTAGCTTAAAAGACCTGGATGGAGAAGATTTTAGGAATGATACTGGCTTTGTTCTTACATTAGTATGAATATTGAGAGAAGTTAATTTAATACAGTAGAATTGCATTTATACAACGGAATACTACATCTTATCTCCAGACTTTCTGGAACTCCGGATCCTCATTTGAACAAACTTGACAGTCACATTCATCCTTCAAAGGTAAATTAATTGAATACTGTATAAACAACTTGGAGTTCTTACGGGAAGAAATAATAAACTTATTTTTTTAACATGGAGAGGAAAAGTTTTAGTTCATCTTTGTAGTACTGCAGTGAACAATTGGTAAAATTTCTTAAAAAAGATTTCATCTAAATAAGCTATTACTACCATCCCCATATATGACCAACCCGTAAGAGTTTTGCATGCTCCTGAGCTGTTGCAACTCATCCAAAGAGTGAGTTATATTTTCAGTTTGCTAGAGGCCTGTAGTTTCTGAAAATTATTGAAATCCTTTAGGTTAGAGAGTGCTATATGAATCTCGTTTGCTTTAAAATATTTTTCCCTGTCACTGAATGCACACATTTTCAGACATGAAGCAAAGATGGCACTGGGAATTTTGCAATACTGATAGGATACTGTCACTAGCATCACAGTGGTTATTGAATAGTATCCATACTAAGGAAGAAGACTGAGACCAGAGGTGACCTCAAGGTGAAATTCCAATCAGTTCATTGCAGCTCTTTCTGGGAAAAGGAGAGACCCCATTATTTTGATCTGTACTGTCATTCGCAATACAAGCACACCCTTTAGTGAACCTTTCCAAAGCTGTTTATATTTACACATTAAGATTCACAGTCTAGTTTCCTTTGCAGCCCATTTAGGGAGCATCAGCTGCATGTGCAAGTCTTTATGCTTTTTATTGAACTATGTGCATTTCCCCTTCTTTTCTTTTTTCACTTTGTCTAAACTAATAATTTTCTGATAGGAGCTCTTATTGCAGTAGGAGAAACAGACATAGACTTTGTAAAGTTCTAACACAGAAGAATGAAGAGAAAATGAATGATGGAAAAAAATATTACTAGATATTTTCTAATAGTTTCTGTGGTTTATGAAAACTTTACAGTTCTTGAAACCCAAAGAAATGTCAATCTATTCATTCCTGTCTTTATGTTTGTGGAGAAAATGGTAAACTTAACTCAACAAATCTATTTTCTTTCTCTTCTTTCCCCCATGGAAACAAAACACATCATCTGTTCACCTTAAACAAGATGTGTCTATTCTCCTGAAAGATGCCTAAGGAAATGTTCAGTTCCTAATCTAATTTTTCGTTTTTTCCACAGCAGATAGGCATCTTCAAAAGTTTTGAGAAAGTGCTTTAAACTCATATTTTAAAATACACATATTTAGCTATTGTGGTGGGGTGTGCAGGGAGCTGCAAGATTCTTCTTCCTGTAGACTTTTCAACATTGCAGGCAGACCTTGCAGAATTATATTTTTTAGCAGAAATAAATTAGTTGATGTTCTAAAAATCTCAGTTTACCAGGGGTTCTCAGAACAAAACTACAACCACTATCCTTCTGCTAGCTCATCACTGAGTGGAGGTGATTTTCATGCAGCATCTGAAGGCTGAAACTGTCACAAAGATTCACATCATTCCTCTGTTTGAGACCTCTTAATCCCGTTTATCCCAACTGTCCAGAGAACCCTAATTATGCTGATCTATAGCACAGAGGGAGCTATCCTGCCTTTATTTTGCTAAAGTTGTCCCACTTTACTTAAAAGAATCCAAGACTTGTCAGGCAAAGATTACCAGCATTAACTGGGCTGTGTAACCAGCAAAAGCTGTCTTGATGCCCAGACCTCATCTATTCACATTGCGTCTGTTTTGTGTGAAAACACATGAAATTACTGAAGTTTGGTTTCTCTCAAATGAAAACTTTATCACGAGGCAGGAGTCACATCTGAAAGCAGTCATGTCTAAATCATGCAGATTACACAGGTGGTACTCAGGCATTCACTGTGGAATTCAGGATTACAGCACGAGTTATCCTCGCCTTGAAGTGTTAATTCACTGACATTATCTTTCTAGCTATTCTTGATTCATGATTTCCCCGTCAGGCCTGTGATTTTTTATGAAGATAAAAAGAAGAAAAATCCTGATGTAATCCTATAGTAAGCCTTAAGAGGAACAGCATGGGACTTTTTTTATCATACTCTAAATTCTTGGGAATCAGACTAGCTGCTTTTTTTGTTCATAGTAGTAGGGTTTTTTTATCACTGAAATTGCCATTATTCTAGCTCACAGTAGAAAGTCCCTTGTGGTTATGAATCGGGAGTAAAAATCTATAGTCACACACTGACAGTGCATATTTTCAGTCAGGAATAGGAAAAAAAACAAAAACAAAAAAAACTGGTTTATGTATTATCCTCTATATTTATTTCACACAAAATAAGCTTTTACAGCTTTAAGCACAGCACTTCTCTTTAACTTGATTTAAGGTTTTATATTTCATTTGATAGTAACTGAAACGTATTGCATTGTCTCAAAGTGGCACTAAATTCTGAGCTGCCATGACCAACAGGGCAGTCTTAATTTTTCCATCTGTAGCATGAGAAGAAGGGGAAACTTTTAGAAAATGAAGGAAGAATACCGTGCTAAGTTAAGGCTTCAAGAAGATAATTAGGTTCTTACTCTCACTGCTCAGTCAACAATTTGCAACCCGGAGGAGTGAGAATTCAGTCATTGAATAGTGTGTCAACACATGTATCTCATCTTTTACTGTGGCGCTATCCTGCTGTTTTTACAATCTCAGAAGTGGACCTACTACTGAAACTTGCCACTATACGAAAATGAGGATTATTTAATAACAGCATTTTGATTCAAATGTTTTCCATGCAATTCCTTTTTTTCTGTAAATCTTTACATAATGACAATTGGCAGTACTCAGTCTTCACTTTTAGCATGAGGTTTTTTGTTTGGTTTGTTGGTTGGGTTTTTTGGTTTATTTGAGGGGGGGTGGTTTTTGTTCGGGGTTTTTTTTTGTTTGGGATATTTTTGAATGCTCTTATTTTTTCTGAATTAGAGGGTTCTCTAAACACAGATAACACAGAGACAGGTCCTTCCCACATACTGACGAGATAAATTATAGATTCTTTTAAACATTTTTTTCTTTTTTAACTTTTATACCAAGCAGTAACATGAAAGATAATGGACTTCCTGGGTCTCTCTTTGAACTCTATGAGAGTGTTTGTAGGTACTTGTGGGCCAAGGTGCCTTCCCCTAAAATTTACCTTGGAGTGAGAGGCTATTAAGAGCTGAGCTGTAAGTTTTCCTACTGAAGCTAAGTGTGCATCTTTATGATATCCCCAGATGCGTTCTCAGAGGAAAAATATTTTGATCATTGAAAGAAGTGGGCCCTCAGGCACAGTGACAGCAGAGACACTGTGGTCACAGCAGTGACAGTGCAGTCACTGGCATGGAAGATGAATGCAGTGAATTCAGGTGAGTGCTCAAACTTTAAAGCAAATAGGTATAAAAATCTCACCAAGTATGCTATTTCTGTAGATTGCAGACCCAACAGAGCATTTTCCCTTTTCTTAAAGCGGGTGGACTCTCTGCACAGGCAGCACAAACAGTGAGAAACTCCCAGATTTTAATCCCAGTTTACATGCAAATTCTGTCTGTGATCATCACAGGTGACTCATGTTGCTTACTGTACTTAAATTCTCATTTCCTAAAAAGGACATGTCAGAAAGTTATTTAATGAAGAGAGTTTTACATCTGAATCAGTTGCCTCTGAAGCAACATATTGAGGGAATACATATTGAGAGATTATCATGTCACACAGCAACAGTGCACATTTTAAACTCATTAAAGGCCCTGGCACCGCCTGGTGGCCCCTTGCTCCCTGCATTTCCCAAGACAGTTTTGAACACATCCTGCTTCCCTGTGAACTCTGGTTTCTCTCTAACATTGGGACAGTCCAATCAGTCTATGCAACAGAAGGGAGGGAGTGAGAGCAGAGGTGGCACACCTGGAGAATACAAGTGGCTTTTGCCAGCACCCACTTTTTTCCCTGATAATACTGCCTCTGCTGTGAGGGATTAACTTCCTCAGTTCTGTCAGGACTGCAAGGTTCTGGGCCTGAAAAAGCTACCCAAATGGAGTGTTTGGCCTTGCCTGAACTCAGACTATTGTTTTGTAATAAAAGTTATAAATTGAACTCCAGCGAACAGTCTTAGTGAATAAATGGTGCAGCTGATGCAATACTCTGAGTAGAGGCCTTATAGTTTCTGTCTCAAGAATGTCATCTAACACATAACCAGAGGTCTGCACCATTGACATCTTGAACCTTTATTTCTATTTTTCAGGGTCTTTTCATCTGCTGACTGCTATTCGTGTTGGTCTCTGCCTGGAAGAGTATTTTCATTACTGGATAAGAGAGGCATGGGAATTCAGACACCTCCTTCAGAACATAACAAGATTATAAGAGGAGTCATGAGACTGTTACCTCTGTTCATTGTTTGCATTAATTTAGACTTAGTAACGATGAAAATCCCTTTTCCCTGTTCAGTTACTGGGTTCTTAAAGCTGTCAGCTTGTCCTGGTTGGAAACAGAATTTCAATAAAACCCTCCTCGAAAGACTGCAATAAATATTCCTAAGCCAACTTATTGTCATTAAACATTTAGTAAGAAGATTCAGTTTAAAACACTGTGAGTTGGCCAACACTTCATTTAATTAACACTGTTTCTGAAAGCACAATATAAATTTTAGTGGTTTTTTAATCACTCTATATTCCACTTGCACTGATTCTAAAGCTTATATGATTATAATCATCATGCTCAAAGTGAAAGGATTTTTTCCCATGTCTTCCATTCCTCAAATTGTTTTTAGATTTCCCAAGGGGCACATATCGTATAAGATTATGATGATAAAGATTTTAAGGCAATTATGTTTCTTTATTTGGAAGCTGAAGTTAATGTTTTTGAAGGCTGCATTCCCAAGAGCCCTGGTAAAAACAGAAGCCATGACGCCCCTCCCTTTACATCTTCAGTCGACCAACTGGCACAAAAAAGGAGGAAAGGGTAGCCTATCTTTGTGAAACACAAGTCAATTTTTCACTTAATATATCTGCTTTTGGCTGACTAGAAGACGTCGGTAACAGAACATTAACAAACACTGTAATTTGCTGGGGTCAGCCAGGTCTGTAGCTTTGTGACTCTGAGCCCTCTTAAATTATGCTATCAGCTTTCAAAACCTTATTAGGTTTAACCCATTTCGGCGCCACTGCCTTCTCGGAATCACCAATGCCACTCTCATCAGAAAACCTCAGAGAAACCAATCTGCTGCTATCAGAAACCTCAGTACAATTTTGTGTATTAATATTTCAGAAAGCATGTAGGAACACATGCTCCCTGCTGAGCATTACAACCAAGGAGGCTACAATAACAGCAGAGATTGATCGCCAGTAAACCTGGCCAGAGGAACTGCTGTCTCTTGTCTGGCTGTGGATTTGGTAACCAAAGAAAGGAAAATGAAATGGGTTGTTTGGCTTGCAATTAATAAATTCCCATAACTGTCAAGCAAGACAACACATAGAAGTTGCATCTCTTACAGGAATAGAAAATACTCAAAATGGTGTCTAAGCACTAAAATTTTTGCACCATTAACCTATGGCTGATGTTATTGATCTGTTTTTTCATTCTCATCCCATCTCTGGTGGAAAGACATTCAGCGAATCCTCAGACAGGAGCAGCTGTGCAATCCCCCTGCAGATCAGACTGTGGCTGGGCTGGATGCACAAGTCCCTGGAAAAGTATAAAGTGAGGGGATGACCAAGGATGAGAAACTCAACATCTCCCTTTCAAAGCCGGCCCAGCTTCCCCAGTGTCCCTGCTGGCCTTGTATGGAGCAAGGCCACTCCTCAAACTAGCACTGCTAAACTTCCAGCTCACCCAGCTTCAAGCAAAATGAGATCTGCTGAGAATATTGACTATCATGGCAGAACTTAAGTTTTACTTATATTTGAAAACAACCCCATAAAGTACTTACAAAATCAGTGTTGCGCTGCCTCCTGTGATATCAGGTGAGGTATTATTTCTGTGGAGCAGGTGATTGAAATAAAGCATCAGCATTTATTAGGCCCAGCTTTAACTTGTTTACAAATTATCTCTGAGAGTTTCCAAAGTAAGGAGCAGGTTTATAAACTACAAAAATAATCTTTCATTGGGAAAAAATACATCTGTACATACATAATACTTTAGTGTTTAGCAGTCTTTTGTCTTGCATGCATTTTTTTTGGTGCTAGAGACTAGAAGTTAATTTTATTTTCTGTTATGTGATCAGCTTAAGGGGCCCTTCAGGACTGTCTCATCTCTTCAGGCTTAACTTTATTTCTTTTAACTTCCTTCAGGCTAGTGCACAGAAAAGCTAGTGCACACTGCTTTTGTTCTTCGGGACCTTTGTTCATAAACTTTGAAAATAACTGAGTTTCAAATAGAGACATATCCGCTGTGCTCTGTAGGTTATGGAGACATACAGACCAAACTAAAACACTAAATCTATAATTTACATTGTAATCTATAAGCATACCAAGAGTTATCTTGGCTCTAGGGAATCCAGATTTGAGATGTCATCGAAAGTCACTAAAGCTCATAAAGCCAGCAAAGTTTTACTTTTTTTTTTTTAACTTCCCTGCCCACACACCCCTCCTATATTGATATTAGTGATATTTTAAAGAGCAAATTTTGGTAGTTCTCTGTACTTTATGCTTGAGCAGTTGATGTTCTACTGATGCCTTTTCTTGATCTTAAAATCAAGAGCCAAACACGGTTAGAGGGGAAAAAGGGATTTTACCTTGGTATTTATTTTAAGGATCCTTGGTGCACTCCGTCCAGGTGGAGCACGCTGGAATGCACATCCAAATGCACCCCCGAAATGCACACCCACAATCATTTGGGTATAAAATTATAGGCTTTACCAATTAGCATATCTATCAAAGATTCCCCAATGAGAAGCTGGGCAAACCCCCCTCCCCGAGGAACCTTCCCCCCCTGGACAGGCCTATCTTAGTTTACAAAATGTGTTCCAGAGAAGATCTTGGTGTCTGAGGCTTCTGAGATGTTTGGTCTCCTGGTTTAACGGAATACTGGGCCTATGCTGGTTATCAAACCTGAACAAATAGAAGTATGTGGGCTAAAAGGCCCTTAAGAATACATAAAAGTTATACAAAAGAGTATATAGAGGGGGTATATATAAAAAGCAAAAAAAGCATCATGGCATCACTACCCCATCAAGACCTAGATTTTTTTTTATTATTATTTTTCAAGATCTGTAGTGTTTCTTAGACATTCTTCTCACCAGCAATGACTTCCTCCTCGCTTTCATATCCTGTTTTACCACTGTCTTTGCATCAAGGTAGTGTGGTGTGCTCAGTCTTTGACTTAAATCTTTTCTACATTGTATAACATATTATTACTATTAGCAGGAGTGACAGATTTACCCTGATCTAGTAAGATAGCTGGGAATTTGAACTGTTTACGTAGGATGTGAGAGATCTCTAGTTCTCAGTCATATCCCTAATGCATTTTAACCTATTAGATAAATTTAATATTGCACTTCTTTGCCTTTAAAAACAAAGCAAAGTGACTAGAACAATTGAGGGGACTCAACAGAAAACCACCCCAAGCTTCAAGAGCTACACTAATTAATTTAGATTGATGCATTTTGATCAATCAATAATCTTCTGGGGATTTTTAGACCCCTTTTTACCTTCTGACCAGTATTTGCATCAGTAGAGATATTTTATTTCATGATTTAACATAAGCACTGTCTTTGCCCTTGCCCAGTCATTTGATAGGTCATGCATGTTCTGTGTGCTCTCAAAGCACTGCCAGCAGCTCTGAGTTTGTGTCAGCCAAGTCCTTGCATATCCTAGAATGACATCCAAGATCAGATTATTTCAAAAGTTATTCTTGCTGTCTAATTTCCTTTGTAGTTTTCAGAGTGATTGACGGTTCTGATGACCCTGGAAAATCACTAGTGGCTAAGCAGGTCATTAAGAATGACATGGAAGAAAAGTAGGGACATTGTAGGGAACCAATGTGGAGGAAGCTTAAGGAGACAGTAAATATCACAGGCCAGAATGCAGGGAGGTTTTATCATATGTCCTTCTTCTGTAGCATAATTATACCAAGCTTTGTGCTGTCCATGATTCAGATTTTTTTATAACTCTTCTTCATTTGAGAAAAGGAAATTATTAAGACTTAAACATTTTGCAAATAATTTTGAAGATGAGTGCTCAAGATTTAATATTTATTATATCTTTATTGATCCATTTAGCACTTAGTTTGATAGTGACTAAAGGAAGAAGCTTTTCGGCACTAGTTTATAATGTCAAAATGCAAAACTAATGCAAAATTTCTCATAAAGAGAAGAAAACAGCAGCTGTGTCTATCAGTAGCTACGAGTACTTGACATTGTTAGTCACAAGGAGAAAGTATAAATATAAAAAAGGAGCTTAGCCAAAGAGATCTCCTAATTTTGTCCTAGCAACATGTCTCTAGCTATACATTCTTTTTTGGGGATTAGGGGAGACAAAAATATTTGGTCTAACATTTTTTCTAGAAACTTTTGCTAAACAAAGACAATTAGCTTCTGGGAATATACTTAATATTTAGGAATATCAAATTGTTTTTCTTACTGCTGATATCACATTTAAAAGGTGAAGGTGTAGCTACCAGTGCCATCCTTCTGATGAATTGGAAAGGTAGGATTCTGTAGAGGAAAAGAGAAAGTTAATCTTTAATTCCACAGTTATTCCACAGCATTATGAAGATAGCCATCTTAATGCCAATCTGACAAGAGAAAGAGGTAAAGCTGTCTTATGGTATTATGATTTTATTTGTTAGAATGATGCTGGGAGGGGGTAGTGGCTACAGCTCCTCACTGATCAAAGCTAAACCATCTCCTAATCTTTTATGCATAGATTTTTATGACAAGATTATGGAAATCCCTAGCTCATCCAGTTGTCCAAGGCTGGATCATAGAAATTCTCAAGCATGGGAGGAATGTTACTAGCTATGATTATAATCATGGAACTCATTTCTTGAGTGAGTAATCCTCATACAAGCAAGTAAACCAATTTTTTAATATTTTTTTCTACCCACCTAAGCACTCTGATCCCATTTTCTGTAATGGGACTGTTGGCATGAATATGGATTAAAAGATCAGAAAAATGATGAAATGTATGAAGTCTCTCATACCTGTTTTCTGGACAAGGCTTAACATGTCAAATTAATATTTTTGAAGAAATCCATGTCTATTTCCAATCTGATCAGTGTAACTAAAATAATCTTCCTCTGGTATAGACTACCTTGGAGGTCCTCCAAGAAAGGTCTTACACCCCCCTTCTCCCTCTTTTTTTGCAACTTAAAAGTCTTTGAAGTAGCAAATATATAGTTAAGAAGGAAAAGATTTAAATATAAGAAAGATCGGTACCACATGTGTGCACTTGATTACAGAAATGTTGAGGAAATATGTTCTCCAGGGTGGGGGGATGGGATGAGGGAGGTACAGATGTCACTGCTGCTTATAGTAATTTCATATTTTCATATGCAAAAATTATCTTGATTTTATAGCGAGCTAGAAATTAAACCACTTCTTAAAATAGTCTTGAGGCAGAAATCTTCATGCCATGTAATAAAATATATTTTTCTCAATTAAGGAAAACATTTTCATTGCTTTTTCCCTAGCCAAAGAAGTTGGTTTGAGAGAAGCACAGTTTTATTATGCTTCCATGAGGACTCAGGAAACAAAATTATTCTACTGAATTAAAAACCTAGGCAAGCTTGCCTTTGCTGAAAAGAGGTAAAGCCCTTCTTCCAGGTCTTGCTGGATCCTGCACGTTATCATATCTAGATGATATGACTTGCGTGGGTTTTTAGGTTTTTTCTTTGCCAGTGGTGTCTCATCCAGGACTCCGGGTTCACTTCTAACGGGGTTTTCTTGATGTGCTACTTGGCTTTGTCTTTGCAGAACCAGAGTCAGCAGTACTGTCTCTTCCATCAGGTTTTCTAAGCTGTTATTTTAACACACGTTTCAACTAATTACACTCTTTGGTTTTTTTCTTGCCCTCCACCTCCTTGTCTTCCTAGTTTTACTTTGACTCCATTTGCTTTCCCAAATACCCTAGAAACTACTGTGTTAAAGAATGACAGAGATTTCTTTCCCTACTGATCGGATACTGTCTCACTACCTTGCTTCCAGCAATGCAAAACTGATAAAAATCAATGATGATCTGGCACAGTTTTACATAACATTGTTTTTCTGTCACGTTTGTGAAAGCTACATCTCACCTTTGCAATTTCATAATAATACACAGCAGGTTCAGAATGGGTCCATACTTGACTGGGGGAATGCGGAGAAAATGGTGTCAGTGAACTAATGTTTTGCTGTGGCTTTGTGTAATGCAGTCATTACTTAAAACATAAAAGCTTGTGTGGTGGTTGCACACTTCCTTCTGAGTTATTAGCACTTTCTACAAGCTGAGTTGTAATTCATGCAAAAAAACCTGATACACTGACAAGCACTCCACGTGTGGGGCAGTACAGGTGCACACACACACACAAAGCTAATGAAATATGGTGCTTTCTCTCTGCACATCACTTACCAAGGGTTTTTTTGCCAAGTGTCAATATAAATAAGCACTTCTTTCAAAATTGCTTTAATTTCATCAGTATGACTGCAAGCTTTTGGGCCTCTAGCTGGCTTTTCTGCACCTTGTTCACACATCTCCCCTAATAACAAGTCTGTAAAGTTAACTCTTGTTTACAGAATTTCTTGCCAACTGTTTTTCACAAATTAGTCCTGTTAACCTGTAGTGAAGTAAACATCCTGTTAAAAGAGCATTTTTTATGAAGCTTCAGATACACTTGACTCTTGTTAACTCTGCTTGAAAATTACTCTTATCTGGATGTCAGAATTATGTGGTGTGAAACTATTGGGACAAAATGTGGGAGATTAAAGAGTAGTTAGCGGTAAACCTGCCCTTTTGGATTTACTAGAATTAAAAGAGCTGAAAAATAGTGAGGTAGCAGTGGAGAGGTTTTGACCCTTGCAAACTTTAATAGCTAATAGCCTGAAAGTGCATTACTGGAGTCTTACTGTGGGTGTCAACAGGTGATCAGCAGTCTATGTATATTTGGGAGGATGGAAACATTTGTGCATGCATATAAATTAGTACATATGCCCTAATTTAATGGGCTGTAAAGGTAGTGTGTAATGAAAAGAAATCACACATTTCTTTTCATGAGACTAAAAAGATTTGTAGGATGTACCAGTTCTTTTGTTAAACCCATTTCTGAAGAAGGAAAGTTTGCTCCCTTTCTTTAAAAGAAAGCTATTGTTTTGAGGTAATGCATTCAGACTGCAGATAGGCATGATATTATTTGTTATTGTTTATATGGACAGGTATTCCTCAAAAATTGTCTTTTACAAGATCTGGAAGTTGGGAGTACTCCATAAAGCTATCTAAATTATGTTAATTTCTATAAAAAAGGGATATTTTTGTATGACTGGTAAGTTAAAGCAATTTCGGATAATTTCAGCTTTTTTTTTTTTTTCCCCAGAAATAGACAAGCTGTCAAGAAAATTATTTTGGGTGTTAGGGGATTAGAACTGACAAAATTTTCAAAGCCTTTTTTTATGCTGTATATCTCAGTGCCTAAAGCACTTTCCTTATTTTTTTTTTGATACTGCATCTTACTTCTAAACTATAATAATTATAAGTTCTTTAAAAAATATGTCAATACTTGGAGGCATATTGGCCTTTTAAAAGTTGTTGTATTTCAATATGTATATAGATATTTACAGTCTGCTCATATTGTTACAACCTAACTGTAGGAGGATGCAAAGAGTTAAAAAGATCATTCTTTTTTTTTCTCCTTAGGGTCTCCTACTCTTTTCTCTTCTGTAACCACAAAGCCTTCTGACAGTGTAGAGGTTAAGTTTCTTGCTTTGTACTTTTACTTTGTGAAATAGTTGCTCTATGATTTAATACAATGTTTAGGATATTGTAACTTGCAGTGCATGTGAGACAACAGAACTGTATCTGGTAGGATGTTTTTGCTTTGTTGATTACACGACCAACATTTTTTTCTGATTGTCGAACATTTTCAACTGCCTATAAGATTTAAGAGAGCTTGAACCCTCACCTCCCTTCCTCCAGTCAACAAAAGAATGTATAGATATCTCTTTTAGTGTAGATTCCGTTAATTATATAGTCAGTTGTGTTAGTCAATAACACAGGCAGCTGTTAATAATTATTTTTAATGGATTTTTCCTGTTTAAATATTCTTACAGAATGAAGCAGAACAAGAGCTTTATGTCTTGTTGAGGCTTCTTGCACACTGTTGAATTGCATTCATACCAGAGGAAGCTGAGATGCATGTAATACTCCACCAAAATTGTTCAGTATTATTCAGTATTACCTTAAAAGATAATATAACAAAATTTAGTATCCAGCCAAAGCCTGAATAACTGCTAATGGTATCCTGTCAGAGTGAATCAGAAACTCAATACTGGACAGAGCACTAAGTGTTACTCATTTTCAACATTGCCAGCAGAAATAACAGAACAAATGGGCCGATACAGCACTGTGAGTTTTCTGTGTAATTGGCACCACCTAAAGCTGACCTTTACGTTTCCAAAGCATAATGTAAGTCCTGGGTACACAGCAAGAAGAGAAATAATGAAATTGACAGGCTGGACTCATCACTGAAAAAAATACATAATCCATTTTACATGGTCACATAATTCTTTGAGATTCTGGAAGCCATCCAGAATCCATTTTAGTATTTTCAGACAAATGGCTGACACTTTAATGATCAGCTATTTAAGGTCAACAATTTAAAACAGAGTGGTGTACTTGTTCCAAATGAAATTTAATGTTTGAAAAGGAGTTTAACATTCAGCTATATATGCAGCATCTGAAAACATAAATTTACATTCTTGAAGGAACATATCTGCATATGTATCCATTTACATCCACATCTTATAATGTTAATAGTGTCATAAAAGTTGATCAGTTTGATTAAACACATTTATCATTCTCCAATAGTGTACACAGGGGCATGTACATTGGTTATAAAATGTTCTGTCTGCTGTGACATGTTGAAAGACACATGGCATATATACCCAAATCACAAATAAGACCTTGCTTTTCTAATTAATAAACATTGTGGCAAAATTTTGCTCTAGGCATATTTTGACTTTTACCGCATATGTTTTTAAAAGATTGTTCCAAATGCTAGTCTGTCGTGTTGTATCATTCTTTACTTCATATCTTAGTAATCACAACAGACTTTTGTAGGTGTAGTGCCTACTGAAAATAAGCATCTTGGTCAATAGAGTTTATTTAAATGAAAAGAAACCATTAACTGTGTTAATATCATTTTCAGTATTACACAGAACTGAATCATTGCTTTATTATGTTCCAGCAGTGATATACAAAATAATACCTACAGCAGGATGAGGTATAGTTCACAGTATTAAAAAGTGCTTTTAACATGAATAAAGCTAAAGATTAAGAGAATTAATTGCAACATGGGATGTATAGCACTTTGGATTATCTTTCTTGATAATTTGATTGAAAAACACTTCCTACACATGCTTTCTCAATACAAGATTAGAATAATTACATCTGAGTAAATGCCTCAATAAAACCCTCATGTGTTTACACTGAGTAAAACAATATGCTAAATTGCCCATGCCTGTGCTTATACTTTCTCCTGCTTGCCCAGCTGTTTTAATGAATAGCTTAACATGAAAAATATGTGCAGAAAAAGCTGCTATCTCTAAGACTTTTCAGTAATTGCTTTTGCAGATATCAGTCTCAAAAGACAGTTTTAATTGCTCAAGAAATATCATTGTAAAAAGATCCGTGGACCAGTCATACTATAGATCACATAGCGTGGTCCATTCCTAATTAAAGATCAGGGATACAGGTTGAGGTGATCTAACAAATATTACTCAAGTATGACAGCTAAAACTGCCACCATGCACTTGGATAATACAAAGTGAGGGAAAGGTTAACAGTTCCTCCACCTGCTTCCTCACAGATGGTGAGATGGTGCCCAGGTTTCACTCAGAGCCTGGCTAAAGTCTGGGCCTGTGATTGGTATCTCCATGGTATATCCCTCTAACTCTCACTCCGGTGGAAGTGACGGTGCTCTGAGGGGAGGGCTGAACCAGGGGACATACAAACGTCCTTTCCAATTTAGATTGTTTTCTGATTTTGTCATGAGCAGCTTCCACCCCCATAAGGCAAAACCACATTGGTGAATTTGCTTCACACTTCTGAATTTGTCCTTTTTCCCCAGTTGCTGTCTAATTAACTCAGAAATAAATACCCCTGCTCAGCTGTGTTGTTGGTGGGACTCTCAAAGGCAGCTCAGCTGGGTTTGCCTTTGTGGAAGCCACTTGCTTGAGCCACACTGATTATCAACCTTTTATTTTCAGATGTTGAATAGCACAGTAGTTGTCTTAGTATTACATACTTCCTCCAGCTGCTTTTACAAATCCAGAATTTCTTTGTGGTATCTCTTCAGCAGGTCATCATCATCAAATACTTCATTGACTTTCAGAGTGTCCTTCATTCCTGTGGCTTTATTGGCAAATAAGAATATTCTCTCATGGGCAATAATTTAAGACTAAACATCTCAAAACACTTCCTTCTCACATTTCTGATAGAATTAAAAGGACCCCAACTGACCGAAGGGAGATTCTATACCTTATGACATCATGGCCTTTATATAAAATGTGAGAAAGAAGGAGGAAGGGGGGGGACATTTTCTTCCCAAGTTACTATTATGTGTGATGAGGTCTTGCTTTCTTGGACATTTCTGAACACCTGCCTGCCTGTGGGAAGCGGTGAAAGAATTCCCTGTTTTCCTTTGCTTGCGTGTGCTACTTTTACTTCACCTGCTAACTGTCTTTATCTCACCCTGCAAGTTTTCTCACTTTTACGCTTCTGATTCTCTCCTGGATCCCACTGGTGGGGGAGTGAGCGAGCAACAGCCTGGGACTTGGCTGCTGGCTGGGGTTGAGCTACAGCACATGGTCAAAATGCAAATAAAATGCTTCAGTAGACAAGCCCATCTGATTAGGCCTAGTTCTGCATGACCCCCTGTTTTACAGGGAGTTATTCTCAAAGACCTTGTCTGTATTGGAAGGGTACTGCTCTCAAATGGTACTGTACACATGCCCATTTAATTCCTTAATTGCTCAGCTGGTGTGAGGTGGTAAACAGTTGTGCACGGAAGTGTGAAGGAGAAGGACCTGCAGCACAAGGCAGGAGGTACAGCCCTCCCTGGGAGCACTTCACTGCCATAAGGACATCAGGCTGCATCTTCAGAGCTCTTTAAATGAAGGGCAGGTCTGCAGTAGGGTAAAGAATGCTAACAAAAGCTTAGCAATAAACTATTTACAACTTTCTGCACCTTGATCAAACAAAGAAATGAGCAGGAGAATCTTAAAGGATCCTTGCCCATTGCACAGGGCTGGAACTAGATGGTCTTTAAGATCCCTTCCAGCACAAACCATTATATGATTTCTTTTTTTGTATAGAGTGAATGAGTCAGCAGGAAAAACAAATTGAAAAAAGTGACAACAACAGAGTTCAATTGAGAGATGTTATTATCATTGTTCTTCTTAGAGCATTATTAATGAAACAAATACAATCCCTATCAGTAAATATACAAAGATGATTATAAGTATGAATGAAAAAATGTTCCTTTAGCATTTTTACAGTAGATCTTGATGTTAAATATGATTTTTTTTTTTGCTTGATGATATACAATTTGTCTCAATACATAGAAGTAAAGACTCATGGAAAAAAAAAAGTTGTTTACTATGTTTGCCATAAGCTCATATCTTCTTCAGTTATTTACACCTGTTCACAGTGGATGCAAACCAGTGTTAGATTGTAATTATCTCCTTGTGTGAAACAGTGCTAGAGGTTTATCATTTACACATTGCCTGGCTGTAAATTACAGAGTCAGCCCCAGAACATTCTCCCAAGAGTGGATTGCATGAAGAAAACTTGAGAATGAGGTCATCAAAGTAGTAAACTCTCAATTCATAATTTGAGCGTCAGTGTCTTGCTTGTGAAAAAAACAGTGTTTATAGTTTTTTCAGCTGTCAGTAGGGTAAAATTTGAAAATTAAGGCCTTTATTTGAACTGCTGAAGGAGATTACAAAGAAAGAATGAAATAAGGTTTTTGCTGTTTCTTAATTTGCATCAGGTACATATAGTTGGCTCTGCAGTTATGTTCCAGTCATGCTTTACAATTAATATTGTTTCACTTTGTGCATATGGAGCTACCTGAGTGCTCTGCTGTCAACACGACTGGAAGCTGTAGTGAGATCCTGGATGTCATAGGAGGTAATGTGTTAGTCTCACTGAATACATCAAGCACATCACAGGCTGAAGAGCAAGATGGTGCTTAATTACTTAATTATCACCTTTTTTTTTGTTCACCCAGACCCTGTTACAGTTCCACATTGCTAAAGGATTGCTTAGGGACAGACTGTACTAAGTGCAAATGCTGTCTTATGTCAGTGCTGTAATTTCTGTTTTCACTTCTCACCTTATGTTGTGAGAATTAATCATCTTTATTACTGGAAGCACTTTTGGTCTTTGTTTTTATATCACATCTTGGATTTTGATTTGAACAGCTCTGGTTTTTAGAAAAGAGACTTTACCACTCAACAGGTATTGATGTAGAATTTTGCAAAGTGTTCAATGGTAACTCGTCCATGGGTAAACTTTGCTGCTGCTGCAATCTCTCTGAACACACAAAAAGAACTTCAGTATCACAGTTAAGTAACGTGGCCATGCAGAATGTGAGCAGGTCTGCTTTTGAGAAGAACATGGAGAATGAAGTAATTTTAAGACTTACTTCTTGAGGAACTACCTGCAATTAAATATTTTAGTAGTTAGGGCTGAAGTGGTTGTGAGAGGCAAGATAGCATATCTAAATAAATAAAACCTTTAGAACAATAAAAATTTGGATTAAAAAAAATATATGAAGTCACTATTATTAATTGAAGTTAGCATGCGTTAGTTGGCCTATGAAGAATTCCCTGAGAAAATCATCTTCCTTGGAGCAAAAGAACACATAGGTCACAGGGCAGTTTTGGAAAGTGAATGTCCTAAAGGCACAGTAATGGCCTGCTTGATGTTGAAAAGGAGAGACAGGTAACAAATAGGTATCTTTTACCAGGGCCTTTTGGTGACCTGAAAATCAAAACACAATTGTAGAGGAACATGGAAGTAGGTATTGTTAGGAATAGAGATAAAATATTAACATAAGAATGTTTGGATAAGATAAGGAATATTAAGGTTTACGGGAATATTCTGAAATCATATTTGAAGACAGGGAAAGCTAAAGGAAAGTATGGTTCTGGTGCCTACCCAAATGAATAAGGAAATAGTGGGTAAAATATATGATGCTGAAATGTTTTATGTTTTTGCTTTCTAATTTTTAAATTATTGGTGATCATGCTATAACCAGTATGATCACAGAGCAATTTCTGTTAGAGCAATGAAAGTAATAGGTCTAGAATATTTAAATAAACTACACGTCTAGATCAAGCAAAGGTGATGAAAATCAAAGCGGGCTGAGGAGTTACATGAAAATAAATCTCTGAATTCTTAGTATTTGAAAATGGTCATGGGTCCATAGAACTCTACATGAATGGAAGTCATCTAGCATACTTAGAAAGAAGGTCTAAAATTCAGAACAAGTTAGACTAATATCGTTAACAAGAAAAACTCTGAAATAAATTCTGTGAGTGAAAATAATGTTTAGATTGGAGATCTTGCCCCTTTTTCACCCACGAATGGGGAATTTCCTTCTAGTAAAAGAATACATGGGTTTTCTGTAGTGCTTTTGACAAAAAAGACAGTTTCCTTCATGTTTCTTTATCTGTAATGCAGGACAGTTGAGAAATCTTCTTTGTGAAAGAAGTTGCCACTCACTGGTGTTAAGCCTGGTATCTCAGTCAATGTGAGACATTGCATCAGGCCGTAGAGTACGGGAAGTGTAGAAAGGAAAGTCTATTTTCCTTGATCCCTCTACTGCAGTAGTTCCACTTCTTCCTTTATTCCTTTTGAAATCCAGTCGCCCAACTATCCTTTCTTAGCTTTTTTCAAGGCTTGGCCTTGTGTCCCTTAATTAAGGGTACGTCCTTTGCCTGCTTAGCAAGGATATATTTTGGTGTTGGGAACCCAGAAGACCCAGCTGACCACTGAAGTCACACTTGCCTTTTCATGCTGGAAACATTTAATATGAGGGTATTTTCCCCGTATCAGTTTTTCAGGCTCCTACTGATTTTTCAGAAAGTGTGTAGAAACTTTTTGATATCTCTAGCTTTCTCTCAAACTGAGTTAAAATTGACCAATAAATCATAGCTTCCTAAGGAAAATAAGCACAGAATGCAAGTCCAGAAAAGTTTGGGGAAACTGGCTTTAAAATTGTAACAAGCATCAATCCTGCAGCGCTGTTTTAAAACAGGTGGCAGAAAATCCAGAGAAGTTGCATAATTTCAGTTTACTGGTTGGAAGTTGATAGATGAAAAAATTTTGCAAGTCTACAGCTAAAAATCTAAGTCAAAGCTGAGACCTGAAAATGTGTGAAGATGTGTGATTGATTAATAAAGTGTACACAGAAGTGTAGCAGATAAATACCTGGTTTTCCTGTAGGAGATTGTGCTTGAGAAGCAGATGATTCAGTTCTTTGAAACAAAATCTGATTACATTTGTGTGAGCTTGAAACAAAATTGTTTTATTAGTTGTTCAAATCAGGAAGGCTAAAGCAGTATATTCAAAGCAAAAAAAGAGCATTTTACCTGTCCTCCCTTTCCATGGGGCTTGTCTCAGTCACAACCACGTGAAGAACAGAAGAGGCAAAAGGTTCAAGCAGAATAATTTGAATATCCCGTTATATGATGGGATAGAATCCCTTAAAATACTGTGAAGATGAAAAGTAATGATAAAAGCAGAAAGGAAGGAAATGAAAAAGAAAAGGACACTTCTGGCATTTTAAAGAGGGCTTAAGAGGGTACTTAAAAAGTGAAGTGGAGCTGAGGAAGTGTTATCAGTGCAGTTAAGATGGAGAGGTAGCACAGAAGAGATGTGCAGGAGGAAGGTACTTGTGCACTGAGTAGGTAAAACATGGGAAAATGTTCTTCCCTTCCTCAAAAGTAGTATTTCTTTGTCCACAGCAGTTTTAATGGATATGTACAACACAAATTACTAGAAAAATTACTGGGTTTTGCCCTGTCATTCTATAGCTTGTTGGCCTAAATATCTCATGCTCATGCCGCAAACAAAGCTGTTTAGTTAACATTTCTTTGGCAAAAGCCCAAAGCATTAATGAAATTTTGGCAAGTTGTGCATGGAAAAATTATTTTCACTGGGGTCTTACGGACTAATTTACATAAGCACTGGAAAATAGTGATAAATGGCTCCCTAATTTATAATTTTTTTCTGCTTAAGTCTTCTGTATCTTGGGTAAATTTTAAAATTTTTCCATTGGAATAATATCTATTTTTTACCACTTGCACCTCCAGGTTGTCTTTTCTTCTTCTGCCAAAATAATTGCCACTTGTGATTCCCAAGTTTTCCTGAACTGTAGTGTCTTATACAAAATCAGCTTGTTTAATGTCCCATCAGGGCATGTTTTAGTGGTGAACATGGCAGTGCTGGGTTAATGGTTGGACTCCATGATCTTGGACTCCTTTTCCAACCTTAATGATTCTGTGATTCTATTTACAGCTCACATAAACTGCATACCTTATCAGATATGTGAGCAGACATTCTATATTCTCCAGCTTCTGCCACTGATGAACTCAGTGCAGATACAAATATTATTTTAAGGGTACCTTCTAACACCTTTTTGACTGTTACCAGCGTCCCAGGAGAAAATGGCAATGGCGTTAGAAAGAACAGCCTAGAGAATTCTGATCTTAATGTTCCTCATGTGTGTATTACTTATGAAATATTAAAGTGTATAACATGAAGTGTGTCTGTGACACTGCACTCCCACAATGACTTGCCTGGCTATTTCATCATTAAAGAAGATAGTCACTCATCGGCTTTTTCATTTCTTAGCTAACATGGAAGCCAGAGAAATTGCCTTTCCTCCTGCACCTCCACTAATAATATCTTACTGGTATGAGGACTGGGACATGACTTGAAGAATGCCTGCTAGGCACTGGCTGTTCTCAGAATAGGAAATATTACTGGTGACAAGAGAAGTTTATTTCAATATAGGCTAAATAGCTCAGTGTCCCTTCTAATACTCTGTATAGTTCATTTTCATGCCACCTCTGCCAAGTCTGAGAAAGAAATATTTTCTTACAGTAGAGCTTCACTGAATCTGTCATCAGAGATATTAGTGGACAAACACTTAAGGTTTATCTCTGGAAATTGTGTGAACTCACAATTTCCTGACATAAATGAAACAAGGGATCCATATCTCTTTAAGAGATTTACAAGTTTACAGTCTGGAACTTTAAATCTTCCCTACAGCTATTCCAAACTTTATATATAGGTAGAGTAGGTCAGCTTGAGGAATAGAAAAAACTCTATCTTTAAAAAAAGGGTCATCATCCAGGTTTTCCTTCTTACCTCTTCTTTTGTCTTATTTTTTGGTTACATGAGCTCAGAGCTTTAAAATAATTGTTTGCTAGAGAATCAAAACCCAAGCCAAATTCCAATTTAAATATTTGATATGAACTCTTACTTGCTGTAATACTAAGTCACAATGAGGAATGGGTTACATTTTGCAAGTGGAAATGCCTCATGTTGACAAACAATATATTAAGGCAGATTAATAGCAGTAGTAATATTATGGTGGATCAAGCAAAACCCCCAGTTTTCTGAAGGGTTAACGTTTGAAAGGCAGCATATAGTAAAGGAAATATTAAGTCTTTTCAAGCCATGCCACTGTACTGACCAGCTGTGTTTCTTCTTGGTTTATGGAAAAAATTTGGTTTTGTGCTCATGTTTGAATAACATGATTGCTCTCATAAAATGAAATACTGAGATTACTTAAGATAACTTTGTTCCTAGGCAACTGGATTTTGGCATCAAAATATTAAAGGTATATAGGTTTCCATCTTTAAAAAATTTGGGGATTAATTATTATTAACCATTTTGACTTTAATGTTCTAGGGGTTTTTTTATTATTTTATGGAGGGCAGAGGTACCCATTAGACGCTATAATTTTGGCTCCTATGAGCAACTTGTATGTTTTGTTAGTATCAGGTGGTATGAAGACTCATCTATAGGAGCTTCCAGACTTTTAGATTATTTGAAGAGGCAAACAAAACACCTGTTTTGTCAAATCTCTAAGTTACCAAGTTATTCAGCGATGCTCTTAAAGAACTACCAAAGAATGTAAAAATCTGAAAATTTCTCATACATTTCATAAAAATGAAGACCAAGTATTAATGTTTTGACACAAGCATATGCTTTACAACAGTGGTTTCTTGTTCTAAGGATCAAATCTTCCCAGGGATTTTCATGTATCTACAAATACAGTAATCATTCAGGATCTGGAATCATGGACTCCCCAGTGTTGTGGTGTGGCATTCGTGGTTACTGCAGCATGTTTCACTTCCCAGACTGTCCTGTACAGCCAAACACGGTGCTACACCACAAGTAGCATGTTCTTTGTATGTATTTGATGTGTAAGAGTTCTGGTGTCCGTGCAAGTCAGTTCTGAACTCAAGTCTCCTGAGCCACTGAGTTCAGGAACAGACTGTTAGATGAACTTAGATGTTTACTTTAACTCAGGGTTGTTTAACATAAAGTAACTAAAAGAATTAAAGCATCTTTTTCTTGTTTGTTTGTTTTTCTGGTTAGTTGGTCGGTTTTTTCCCCTTCACAAGATTGCAGAATAAAAGGACTTGAAAAAATTTATGCAGGCACAAATAGAGAACAATGAAAATCCAACCTGGATTTAAACAAATAGCTAGATTAGCTCTGTTTATTCACCTCACTTTCTATTTTTTTTCTCAACCTTGTAATATCAGGTCTCCCCTCACAGAAAGGAGTTGCATTTCGGAGGATCCGCCCTTTTTAATGCATACTTTGCATATCTTTCATTTAGGGGGATTTACTTCCTCTCTTCTCTTATAGCAATGCCTCAGTCTTTCATATTACAAGAAATCAGTTTCAACAGTTCTTTGCACTTAGCAGAGGAAGCATTAATATCCATTGGGCATTTGTAGATGCAGCTGTCATCTATCCAAGTGGGTTAACAACTAGGCAAGCCAAAAATGTGTCACGGTTTTTAACGGGCCTGGACAATGTTCAGTATCAAAGTAAAACAGCTCTGTGTATTTCCGACAATTCTATTACATATAAAGATGGACATTGCCAGTCACGCCCAATACAGCCGTATAAATGGGATTAAGACAAGCACTCCATTACTGGGTGTCTTCATAACGTGATGCTTGGTAACCAGACATTTTGGGGTAGTACCAGGCCTGATGTTCTGACTGATTTCCTGAGTGATATGACACTACATTTACTGCAATGATTTCATTTTAAAACCTCTTTCCTTAAATGGAATTGCTAACATGTTTGGGCTTAAAAGTTGTAACTCTTGCTATTCTTTGACCACGTGAAATGCTAATGTGTTCAAAGTACACACTTAGAAGTACCTTCCCTATATATAACCTATTGTAAAATTGGCAATATGATTTTTATGTGAAAGATGGAGTATGATTTTGAGAAGTGTAGGGCATTTAAGCAATAACTGTTCCTAAAACTGGAAAACATTTCACTAACTAAAGTTTCTAATTCATACAATCTTGGACATATTCATTCACTGACCAGCAGTGCTTAGCCCTCCATGTACTAATCAGAATGGGGAAAAAAAACAAACAACAAAAGACACTCTTTGAAAATAAGTCAAAATAAATTATGATGCTTCTTTTTTGCTGGAGTTGTTGTTTATGCGTTAAAGACTTTGAGACAGAAAAACACAAAAAACCCCATTGACAGAAAATAGTAAACTTTATTCAGTCTCTTCATACTCAAAACTGCTACCTTACTGTTTATTCTGTTTATCTGTGCTGTAGAAAATAACATCATTAGGCCTTTTTTTTCCCCTCTACACATCATCTCAATTTTCAATAACTTGGATGAGGTAAAGATAAGTTAAACCAGCACTGAGTCCTGCCTGAGCAAAGGCTGACTTTCTAAGATGCAGCCCCTATTGAAAACTTTCCTTAGACAGAAACAGGTTTCTGGCGGACAGTGGTAACTAGAAACAAAGTTAAAACTACATTTACAAACCTCAAAGTCTTAGTAAAAATATAAAAACTATTTAAAACTGTACGATTAATTAATAATTAAATACTATCAGTATAAGCATATATAAAAAATGTTCAATGCAATAGAATAAATGATGAACAGTATTTGAAGGCCTCCTTTCCACCCGGCTTTTCCTTGGCTTCTGTCTGTGTACAAGCCCATTAGTTTTGTCACTCATGTAGCAGCTACATCTGCTTCTGTGTGCAAGTAGGAGACTGTGTGGCCTTATGTCTGTCGTCAAAGAGGGCTCGAGTTTCCTTTGTATTTGGTAGCGAATGTCAGTGCTTTAAAAAAAAAGAATGATATCAAAATCTGTAATAAATACTGTAATCGAGCTAACTTTGTGTTGCTGTGTATTGAAAATCCTTTTGAAATATAGATATTTTATGATTTTGATATGTAATTATGTTGTAGATGAGACTTTTGAATCTCAGGTTTGCAGAAGTGGAACAGTCGACTATGTATTCTGATGAAAAGTGGATTTCCCCACTGCAGTATTCAGCTCTTTTAGTATGAATGACAAAAGCTTGAATATTAATGGTGGGATGGAAACTTAAAGTTTTCTGAAGAAAAATGAAGGTCTTTTAATTCTTAATAGTCTTTAATTAGAATTCTTAAATAATTTATTTATGCAGTACATGTCTAACTAATGCAGTACATTTCTAACTAAAACTAATATTATTCAAGCTATCACTATAATTTGCTGTATTTCTCGTGTTTGTTATACAGTCAGTGACTTAGAAACCTGCTTTGATTTCTTTCTGAAGGCTTTGAAGTTCCATTAGTTGGGTGCTTAAGGTAACTACAAATGTTTAAAACTGCCTGCTATCGCATAAGTAGGTGAGACTATAAGTTTTTTTCATTATAAACATGTTGAACTAAAGTTGCACCTAAACACTTAACAGCTTTCAAAATTAAAGTTTATATATTTTCTCCTCATAACTTCTACTGGATATTTTACACTACTTCATCAATGTAGAAGCAAAATATTTAAGTAGAGATTTCTTCAGTAAAAAAGTGCTATAGAAAACTGAAAATTTCTGTGCATACATAGGGCAGTGGAATTCTCTAAAGGAGCAATAAACTCATGTACTAACTAATGAGCTTTCAAATGAGTAAATTAGTCTTCTTTCATGTAAAGACACATAGATACATACGACATAAATAGAAATAAAGCGTAAAATATGGAATTTGGGGTGGGAGGAGAATGTAGGTGTATTTGTTGTCCCTCAAAATAAAAAAAAATAGTTAAGACCTTTCAAAAATGTGAACTGAGGCAAAAGTGTTTATTAAAAAAAAAATAGGCAAGGATAATTTTTTTTTTAATATTTAAAATGTGTTTTAGAAAGAAGTCCTGAAATGGATTTAAATTACAGAAGCAGAGACTTGAGACACTCAACTTTGACTCAGCCCTGTAGTGACACCGGGAGGAAAAATGAAATCTTTATCTTCTAAAATCACTTTTCTCCAAACTAGTACCTTGGTCACTAAAAGGCTTTTATCATGTCTTCATGATTAATGCATTGAATCAGTAACAGGAGCAAGCTGATGTCTCTCATGTCTGTTCTTCCATGTCCGGAAATCTTTTACATTAATCTTAACTGTTTTTTCATATTCATGTACTACTTTGTTTGACTCATTTTTTTATACTGTTTTAATAGCTTGCCTTTTAAATTATTGGTAATAGTAAGGAAACCTTAAGTCTAGAAATACATTTGTATTGTGTGCAACACAGATAAACTCTCTGGTATGCCTTATGTATACTAGATACACACTTGTGTAATTTTTTTGCAGGAAAATTGAATATATTTTATACATTGATAATAATCTTGCTTTACTTTCAGGGGGAAAAAAACCCTACTATTTGATTTAAAGTTTTGTAGTTCAGTATGACCACAAACAAACATGGAAATATTGGGTTGAGGAAGAATAATGCTTTTGTTTTATACATCAGCTCTTGTCAAATCCAATAGGTTGAACCACGCATGTGCTCAAATTTTACTTTGTGCTTGCAGTACTGCTTCCAAACTTGAATACCTCCAATGACTATTTATGAAGTCAAATGTATGAAAACAATGCTGATGCTCAAATGGTTCAGGGATTCTGAAGGACATAATGTTGCTCAAATAACATTCGTGTTTAATTTCCTAAGATATGGCAGTGGCCAAATGGTATTCCTCCGGCCATCTTTGTCAGGGTTGTTCAAGGAACTCTAAAATTTATTTCCTCCTGTAGACTGTGAGCTTCATATGCTTTCCCTTTCAGTTTTTCCCATATAAAATTGGTTAGAGAAGAACAGGGAAGCACACTCTTCTGTCTCTTGTCTGAGCAGGTAGAAGTTTTCAGTCACTAAGGGTTTTCTCAACTTTTGTTGCTCAGATCTAACAAGAGGAAGTAAGAGTTTTTTGAGGCTTTTTTAGTTGTTGCTGGAAATACTTGAATTAGAGAAGATTAAAACCTCACAGCAGCAGCTCACAGTAAAGAGGCTGGGTGGTTTCCGCTCTGTTCTGCAGTTGTGAGAGCCCAGAACCCTTTGTTGTGTTTTAACTTCTCCCACATCATCCTGAGGTCTCTGCCCTTACCTTCTGCAAGATGCTTTGGCACTTCATAGCCACTGATACCTTAGGTCTGCTGCAACAAAGCACAGGGCAGTAGAGGCTTTGGAGGAGAAATAAGAACATTAGGTCAAATAGAATAATGTATAAATGCACGTGAGATAGTGTATGGGTAAAATAACAAACAAAAATGTTTGGTCTTGGGTACAGTCTAAAAACCTACTTCTAAATTTATTCTTTTTAAAGTGATAGCTGTTTTGGGGCATGCTATCTGCTGATCGGCAGTGTGCTTGCTTATTGCTTTTAAAATAGGTTGCTCTGTAAATTGTATTTATGTAAAGTTCTGCTTCTGGGTAAAGCTCTGCTTCTGGGTGCATACTTCAATATGAAATTTCAGTAAATGTTAAGGCCGTTAGGTTTAAACACTGCTTAGCTCCTAAGGTGATATGTGTAGAACAGTTCTCCAGAAGAAATGGTGAATTTCATTGGAAAGCTGTTAACTGACAAACATAATACGGCTCAGAGATTGCTGCTTCCCCCCTGTGCCTTATGAGGTGATGCAAAGTTATTTCCAAGATCTGTGAAGGAAGTCTAATAGATCGATAACAGTAATAGCTTTATTTCAGCAGAGAGGTCAGTGGAAAAAGTAATAGTTCATTTTTGATTCAGCAATGAACTATTGATAATCTAACTTAAAATAATTGAATAATTGACCAAACTTCTAATAAATAATTTGTGTCTTTTTTATTAGTAAGTAATTACTGGCAGTTTTGCTTTAACAGCACTGTCTACTGCTTTTTTTAATGCCTCATAAGCAGCTTCAAGTATGAAACTCCTGGTTTGCAAACTCAAGAAATGTGTATATTAACAAAAAAAGCCAACGTATACTACTACTTTGACCCTAATATAGTACATGTATTTTAGAATTGTATGAAAAAGGTCGGGTAATAGGGTAAATAGCTAAATTGATGTTTTCTGGATTAAAGTATTCCTTGCAGAGTAAGACATTGTTTTACTTTCTCTCCATTTCAAGCAGTGTAATTAGTGGCTCTCCTGCTCTTTTGCAAGTGGCCTTTCTATACAACTGAGCCAAATAATTCTTTTGAACTTTAAACCTACAGCTGTGACTTACCAGATTCCAAGCCAAGCCTCACCTTCTGCTTTCTCACACTCATTGATATCTCACTTAAAAATAAATAGGTGGTGAAAGAAGAATTTAAACCAGTCTGCCTGCCCCTATCTGCAAACCGCTCGAGGCTGGCAGATGAGTCAACTTGACCATCTGCATCAGATGAAAAAGCACAATGAACAAAGGTAAATGTTGTGTGTGTTTTGATGAAATGACAGGCTCAAATGGTCTTGTTCTGTCCCTGGGAAGCTTCATGTAAACATTGAACAAGAAAGGCAACAGAGTGGAATGATGAAAAACCTGGTTATGAGAGCCCTTTGGGCAGAGGAGCAATTGTTGGACACTGCCCTCTGAGACCTCCTGGAGAGGAGAGGTCGCTGCAGTGATTTCTGGCCATCCTTGCCAGTGTCTGCAGATGAGTCAGCAAAACTTACTGCTTCACGTTGACAGAGGTTGCTGACAAATCTACAATAATCAGCATGGAAACCTGACCTCTGTATTTTACTGGGAGTAGATCATAGACCAATTAAGCCACTATAGTCTTTGTACCTCACCTAGGCTGAAAGCCAGATTGAAAAGGGTCATGGAAGTCAAAGATGCCAGATGGCATAACAGCTGTTTAACATAAACTTCTCAGTCACCTTCTTCTTTACAGGCAGTTTAGACAGGGGATGACAATTGATAAAATTACCAATACTAAGCTGACATCTCAAAGGCAGGCGTGTAGCTGATTATTAGAAAAATGCTTTTATCATTTTAGCTTTTCACGTTCTGATGAGAAAAGCAGACTTGGTAACACTTCTGACAATTTGATTTTGTGTCTGAAAAAGTTACAACCTGCCTCATTTTACCATGCCTATCAGGATATGGTTAAAATGTCCAGAATGCTTGGAATGGATCCATGTATTTCTTAGCAGTACAAATGCCTTTTTTTCCTTATTATTTCCTGTTTACAGTCTTGTCTTCAATCAGAAATCTGTAGCTTCCTTTAATGCCTGGCTAATTGTATTAATCTGAAAGATATCTGCTGGATACTGCTGTAACTTTTACAGTTTGTCTGGATAGAACAAATCCATCTTTTTCTGCCTGGAAAAGCTGAAAACAAACTCATAGGTTGCATGAATGATATATATGTTAGCATTTTGACAAATTAATTAATCCATAAAATTATGGATAAATTATTAGTAAGATTATATTTAAGAATTTTTTAATCATTTCCCATCACCAGTTTTGAAACATAGAGATGCTTACTTTTGAAGAAAGAGATAACCTAATTTATTCTTCTGTTACCAGGGAAAGTAAACTTATTACTTTCTAGTAAGTAGATGTAAGAGTATTTCTTCTGCTGGCCTTTGTGATAAATAATGAAAAATTATTTGAGTTTAAAAGGACTAGGTTCAGTTCAGCCTACTGCAGTCTAAGGTGTTCTCATCTGGGACTGTCTGTATAGTTGATAAATAAAGCTATATTGCAGCACAGGCTCCAAAAATTTAGAGCTCTAGCTGACAGATATGTAAGGTCAGGTAAGAATCAGGCACTTGAACTGTAATTTCTGAAGTTTAAACCTCCTTAAATCTGCTGAAAGTGCAAATCCATTAGGCCTTTTGATCCTCAAGCCAAAATGAACACTGGTAAATGGCACTAAGTTCGACCTGAAATGTATCAAGGCAAGGCAACTCTTTTAAAATGGTCTATTGATTGGAAAACTTGCCCAAGAGGTGGAAATCTGGGCTATAGAATTTCCCCAGTGTGAGGGAGAAGGTGTCCTAGCTAACCTTTTTAGCTATAAAGTGTCCCAGTTGCACAGGCTGTGGGGCCATATTTTGGACCATCCCCCCTCCTTCTCATAACAGGCCACTGAGTAGAAAGGAATGCAAACTGAGGTTTGAGGACTAAGAATAAACCAGAGGAAGCCTGGATCTGTAAGCATCAGCTCATTGAAAGCAGTTACAGTTTCAGGGGTTACATGTGAATTTGGTGGTTAAATGATACCTAAAATGCTCAATAGCACTAATAGTGAGGACCTGAAGGCAGGAGATGGCTCTAACCCAATCTGATAGCCTACTAGGAAACTTAACTTATTTCATAATAAAGGCCTGTGGAGTTCTCTGGACTAACTTTGATTTCCTTCCAATTTACTAGAGTGAGAGGATGTTTTTTGGAAAATGATGCAATCTAAAGTTTTCTGCTGAACAGCAGGCACAGAAATGGAGATACTGGTAAATGGTTTGTGTAGACTTCCCAATTCATGTGAGACTGCATGCAGGTCATATTTAGATACAGTTTTTATTAAAGAAAGCTCTACCCACTCAATAATATTTTTCATAGGTATTCTGCTTGTATGTCTAGGTATGAATTTACAGAAATCATTATCATAAAGAACCAAAGATATTCCTAGATGGGAAAAGGAAGGAGAAGCCTGAAAGATATTTGCTTTCCTCTCTGGAATAGTACAGAAAGGCAAGAAAAAATCAGTGACTTGTGCTCACTAGTAAGTGGAATTTTTTCCCCCTTTAGACTTTCTTCTAGACTTTGCATTAAACTGTAACAATCTGAAGAACTACAGGTACACTCTTCTTTTTCTCCAGCTACCAGTGGCATCCTTGCAATACTAAAAGTGAAAAGAGTCATTCAATCTGATGATGCAGGGAGCTTTAATATGTTCTTTTCCTTTACTCTCCTGTGGAGCTAATAGGTATCAGAAAGGAGCCGGAGATGAGAGCTTTTGCACATGTGCATTAATGTTTTCAGCATTGCCTGCGTGTTCAAAAGAAAAATGACTGTGGGGCTCTTTTTTTGTGTGATGCTCTTTTGTTGCATCAATTGAGAAAGGAAGTAATCACTTGGGAATAGCTACTTTATGCAAGTTCAAAGGACTCCCAAAAGAGAAGAAAGTCTTGCTTCTCTGTGCAATTCAGCAAATGCCAGGAAAGGTGGGTCATTCTCACTGCAAGCCATGGGACACATGAGCCCAAATTTAACCCCTGTGTAAATTCTACTTGAAGTAACTGGAATTGTCAGAGGATGAAGCTAGACAATTATTGATGGACAGAAAAAAATATTTAGAAAGATCTTTAGAATTTGTGGCACTTTCATGATATTATTCACAAAGGCTATCAGAAGGTAGCGACTTGTCAAGACATACTTACTGACTTTTTTCCTCAACCAAGTGCTGATTAGGTACGTGTTTCCTTTCCGTTCTTTCAAAGAAATGGCTTCCTTGCAGTCTGGAGGATATTTCTAGTTCCAGTGTAGCTGACCATGTCTGTTGGTTGAAAGGTGTAGTGCAGTGTGGATCTGGAACATGACAGAGATCTCTAG
This sequence comes from Falcunculus frontatus, assembly GCA_013398115.1. Lineage (NCBI taxonomy): Eukaryota > Metazoa > Chordata > Aves > Passeriformes > Falcunculus > Falcunculus frontatus. The sequence goes on along the minus strand of VZRV01003103.1, from coordinate 84,093 downwards.
ACCTTACTCTGATGGGAAGAATAGATAATCTTACAAATCAGATTTTATGGCATGCATCTAATCCATGCTGAAATTTTTTTTCTCCTCATTAGCTCATTTCTGGGTTTATACAAGGCCCACACAAAAGCTGATCCAAAACTAAGAGAAAATTTAGATAAAAACTAAGATCTGCATATACAGATCAGAATAGAAATACAGAGATAGGTAAGGGAGGAGAGCAAAGATATGCATCGATCCTGATGCTGTGTTCCCAGGATTGCATAGTAAATGTGGCCTGTGGCTTTTGTTACAGACCTTGTTAGGACAGGATTTTCAGAGCATGTCGTAGTTGCTCGATTCAAAGTTTGGTTGGAAGCACCATCATTTTTATGACTGATTCCATAGTAAACAGAGGTTGCATGACACAAAGGACAAGGTAGCATATCAATACAATATGAAGAAAGCATACTTTTAAATAGAGAAAGTGTTTAAAACAGAACACCTGTGTGGACTGTGTTTAGTCAAAGAATTTTTCTGCTCTAAAGTCTTTAATTAAAAGTGATTCAAACCGCAAGTACAATTGCTCAGTAATTGCTTACAGCATCTTCTCACTGGTCTCGTATGTGATCTCAGAAAATGCTACACTTCACGAAGTCTTACTCCTGGAGGTCCCCAGCACCTCTCTGTGTTGGCAGAATAAAAAAGCTAAGAATGGATTTAGCGGCAAGACTCAGGAGTCTACCTTCAGACCTGACAGATATCTGTGTGTTTGTACGTCTGCAGTTTCTGAGAGCACCTTTCCCTTCTTGCTTCAACTTTGTCACCCAAATGTACTTGTAACTGCCACTAGCCTCACACTGGTTAAAGGATTCCAGGGAAGGATTATCTGTATTGAGTTTTCTCCCTGCTTTTTGTAGAGGAAAAATGCATTTTCTCATTATTTTTCTGTTTGGGCTTTTTCCTGCAAAAAGAGAACAGTCTATTTACAATGCCTTTCATAAAGTGAACAATGGCTGGTTTATAAAACGAGTAGGCTAAAAATGCTGGAACTTTTTGCCAAGAGTATTTTTCTATCTGAAAATTTAATGGCATTCAGCTTCACTGTGCAAGATCTTGAACAATTTTGCCTGTACTCCCATATGTAGTTCTGAATCTTTTCTCAATTAATTGGTTTTAATTTACTCTATCGCTTTAAATGTCTGGTTTGTTAAATCTACCTGCTGCAGTTGCTTCAATGCACAGTGTTATTAGTCATAACTGATGCTGCTGAATGACCATTAATTGTAATAGATCTTAGTATTTTTTATTAGAGTTTTTAGAAGCCTTTCCAAATTTATGCTTGACTCCGTTTTAATAACATTTACATTAGTTACCATTTATTTCTGTTTATTTTATTCTTTTGAGGAAATGAACCTCTTTGGGGAAAAAAATGTAAGCAAGGAAAGTTTACTCAAGCAAATGTATTTAAAAAGTATAGAATTTAAATAATAGAGACAAGATTCTGCTGCCTGGTTTTATTTGTTTAGTTCTCTTGTAATATTTGTTCCAATTGCTTCATTAATTTCTTAATGTAAAGATACAAAGTACATTGTACCATCTTTTCGTTGTGTACTAATTAGCAGCTTTGCAATAAATTTGGCAAGTTAGTTTGATAAAAACTTAGGCAATTATTTTGATTTTTGCTATTGTTGCTCTGCAGTTTTTTTGCCAGCTACAGAAATGTTAACATATTCCCCAGGGCTTCCAGAAAACCATTAGCCCTAGACCTCTACATGTGTATCCTGGCAAAGGGTCTCCAACACTAATTTTGAGTGTTTGCAATTTTCAACCCAGCTGGTTGCACAGCATCCACAGTGAGAGGAATGAAGCCAGTATTACAATTTGCAGTAAGAACATTCTCTACTCCTTGAAGATTAAATGTAGTCTTCCTTAATCCCTTATTTTCACTCTGAAATATACAATACTGATTTCATTAGGCAAATGCACTATAAATGCATCTCAAAAAGTGGTGTAATGACGGATGGTTTTATTTGATTTTTTCAGCTCGTTTTTCTTTATATACTGTCTTCATTCTTTAAATGAGAGCATCATTATATTTCTTGTATGAGATTTAAAAATTATTTTCTGATTTTGGCCAAACTTATTATAATTGATATCTTACGACTTGTGGCTCTGTGGTTCTCTTAGTACAAACCAGTGTCAATTGTGCCCTAGTGGTCAGACAGTAAACTGGCAGATTGCTAATCTTTTATTTGTGCAGTATTTCCTCCTACCTTGGTGACTTTCCCTGGCTCCATAGCTATCATTTAAAGAAATAAAATTATTTCTCGCTATCACAGTGCTAATTGAACTAGTCGTATGGGGTTTTCTTCTCCTTTTTACACGGGGGAAAAAAAAACAACAATTAATTTACTTTAAGACCATAAACTGCATTTGTTGCTTCTTGCTAAGTACAACAGTGGAAAGTTTCTACTGCATGTGTGTGTAGAATTCATTGAAATTGTTACTCTGTGCATGCATGTACCGTACAGGCCAGTTCCTGTGTGCTCAGAGACATTCATTTAGTAGGAACTGGTTGCATGATCACAGTGAGTCACTGGAGATAATTCTGTGCCTCTCTCAGGCTGAGGTTGTTTACAATGAGCAATGGGAAAGCGCTAATCCTCCCTCAGAGCTCTCCATCTGCAGAAGCAGATGAGTGTTCATTTCAGAAATTTGTCCTCATACAGGGCAAAGAGCACATCTGCTTAATCACCCAAATGGCCCATTTTTATAAATGGGTGCTTTCTTGTATAACTATCATGCATACATACAAACACAGACAGAAACTGCGCTGTAGTTTTGGTGATTGATTTCATTATTTTAATGGGTCATAATCCACATTGTGGAATAACATGGATCTTTTAGGGAAAAGCTTTTACAAACCACTTTGTTAGAATATGCCACTTAGGACAGTGAGAGAGAGAAAAAAAAAGAACAGCTACCAATTAGCATACATATATATTTGTTTCTTCTGAATACCTGAACTGAGAGACACCTGTTTATTGCAAAACATATGCAAAGAAAGAATTATATAAGTAGCAGATGCTATCCCTGACCCAAACAAGAGAACACTAGAGGTAGAGCACTTTGTTTGAAACACTGCTGCCAGAAGCACTGTCCCAGTACCCCATACACTTTTAATCCTTCATGCTCTGAAGCAACTCTTTTTGTCTCCAGGAACAGTGGAACAATTTTATGCATATAGAGTTAGACTATGCAGTTTTCTTGTTCAGCCAGTACAGTTTTTAACAGTGGGTAGCCACCAGGAAAAAACATACTAAAATAAATGTGGTAGGGATTTCTGAAATAACTCTAGAAGATTTTCCATATATTGGACAAATACTACAGTTCTGTGAAATTTTTGTATTTTGGAAATTGTGACAATATTTCTCCATTGACAAGACAGACCTCAACTCTATGCAATGACAGAGCCTCTTTAACTACTGCAGTGAGAGAGGCTACATGGAAAACAGTTTTCTACACTGTTAGACTTCCCAGCTTTTCAAGTTCTCCCCCCCATCTTTCTTAAGAACTGAGAAAATAGGCTTAATAAGTGTGTGTGTGTGTGTATGTGTGTGTGTGTGTGTATGCATAGAAGTTGATTTTCACAGGCAGAGAAGAGGGATGGAGAAGAGAAATAAGATGAGACAAGCGTTAAAAAAACCCCTCAGACACAGCAATGTGTGATAGTCAAGTACCTGTTCTGACATCCCAATTCAAGCTCTTAAATTATTAATACAGTTTGTCTTCTTTCCCAGTGGATGTTGTGCCAAAGTTGACTTACTTTGACCGAAATGTTTCATTTTTGAAAACCTGGCATTTTCCCAACAGCCACAGTTTCATTAAAGCTTTCCCATTAGGAAAAGCAATCATTCAGTGATGAATTTATAAGTGTGGACTCCACAGTACCTGTCCTACAGCATTGTGAAGAATGGACAGGAGCTCCATAGGGCTCCTGGAATGTAGCATACCCACCAGCACTCTGATTGTATTATATGTGGCGCACAATAATGTAGAAAACCCATGATGCGATGAATATTTTATACCTTTCCTCATATAAATTATTAATTTGGTTATTCATTCACCTTTAATGAGCTAAATTAGAATCACATTTGAAACATTGTTTAAAACATAGTCCATTTTTACCTGTCTTATAACATAAACACACGTTAAAGATTCCATATATCAAGCTGTAGACCACATTTTTCTTTAGATTTACCTCCCCCATGCAGCCACGCTGCCTCTAATGATATTTGTATCTTATATTTTGCTTAGTTGTATGAAAAACTGTTAGTAGCAGGAAGAGCTGTATAGAAGTGCCACTGAGGTTGTGAAAAAACATGCAAGAACAAGTTATCATTCCTATTCTTCTAATTTCAGTCTGGAAGAGATGAACAGACCTTCCTCTTTATCTGCTCCTTGTGGTCACAGCAGGGGACTACCTGACATGAAGCCACTCCAAATGACGAGGAGGCCTGGCTTCTTTCATTAGATGCCACCACAATTTAGACTCAGTGGTAATACAGAATAAAAGCACTCCTTTACATCAAGCATACTCAGAGGAATGTGGAAAGCACAGGATGAAACTTTTGGAACAAAATGAAGGAAAGTGAGGAAAAGCATAACGGGGAATGGAAGAATAATCAGAAGGAATGAGGGGATGCCAGGTAATTGGCCAGGAAAACGGCATCAGAATGCAAATGGGCATGAAAAAGAAACAGAAAAGAGTAACCAGGAAGATGAAGGAACATGTGTTAAGACATAAGACACCAAGCACAAGCGTTTAAACATTACCTGTGCACTCTGTCAGATATATCTGAAGGGGAATGTTTTATGCAGTCATGTTTTCAACTTTATGAGTTAGTAATTACATAGCCTGACTGCCTCAGAAAAGTGAATTAAAATACAGTATTTAAACTCCTATGAGCCACTATCTCATCTGCCAGGTGTTAGGCATTTCAGAGTGGCTTGAGGACTCTATTTATATGTATTATATGGCTTTAAATATTGTACAGATGTGAGTACAATCACATAATTCTGAGTGTGCACATTCAATAAGGCATCTGTGTTTTTCACAACCATAATTGCATAAAAGAGGGCATTGTGAATGAATCCTTGGAGCCGCGATTTTAACATAAATATGTGGTAAATATTGTTAGCTCTCTATTAAAAGGGACATGGGCTAAATACAATGAGTGTTGAGAAGAGGAATAATTTCCAAGTGTTATATGTAAAATATCTCATCGGCATTGAAGATTTCAGCAAAATCTCAGCAATATGAAACAAGTGACTTTCATTTTAGCTTTTTACTATGTTTTTCAAAGAAATAAGCAATTTTACTAAAAAAAACCCAACAAAAAAACCAACAAAAAACCCCACCCCTCAAACCATCAAATTCCTGACCCTTGTTCCCCAAGAAATGGCTTTCAAAGTTATATTTTTATTACAAGGATTGACCTGAATGTAATTCTTGCTTAGATAGTTTTTCAAGTTTCAGTTCTACAGTGTAATGTGTTTGGTGAAGAGAAATAGCCACTGCTTATAAACTTTATAAAAAACTTTATAAAGGCATATACTTGTATTTCTCAGGAGTGATTCACATTGCATTGCTGTCACCTGGCAGGCTCTGGTAGGCATGGTTGAGATGAAGCAACTACTTGTTGCCACCCACCTGAAAGAAGACCCTGACTGCATCCACAGCTCCTTCTCAAGTGCTGCTTTTTGCTAGTGTGGAGTAGAGGGCCTTGGTCATGCAGTTAGGCTGTTGTTTCACCTGGAAGGTGTTTCTCTCCTTCATAAGAATGGTGTATGTCTGCGTGACCCCTTCCCTTTGGTCTGTCCTGTGCTGCTTATTCACTCCTGGTTTGTACTGGAATGGAACAGGCAGAAGTATATGGTCAACTGGTCTCAGATGGGCAAGTTCTCTGTGCTAGAATTTCATTACATCGAGGGAAGATCAAATGTTTATTGAAACCATCTCCAGTGGTTTTAAGTCGAACCCTACAACCCTTTTGTTCTGAAAGGGACTAGATGTGTTCATATTGTCAGATACAGCAGAAAAGCAGATTGAGGTGGTTTCCTTGCCTTTTCCAACATTTAGTTGTGATCCTCCGGGTAAGACTCTATGTAAGTGTGACTGCAAGTGTAACTGGTAGGTAAATACTGTGTTCTTTAAATATGAATACAACATGATAGAGTTTATATTCAAGAGCTTGAGTTCACAGTGCCACAGATGTGCCCCTTGTTGTGCTGGGTCACGCTATTCAAACAGAAGATGTTAGCTGCAGAACTGAACTTTCACCAATACACCTGTGTTTGTTCTGGGGAGAGAGGCTTGGACTAAGCTATATGGAAGAGTCTTTTTATTCGGTTTAAAAAATCCCGTTGACTAGGAATGTTTTCTTATGATATAATGGTACATTTATATCAGCAAAGCCATCTTCACTGAGATCAGATTTTTCAAGTTTAGTTCACACTGCAAGCAATGTTTATCATAATACATAGCTTTAAGAGTTTAAAAACATTAATAAATTATGCATCTGAGTTTTTCCATAATTTACATTCAGGACTGAATGTTGTCAAGACATGTTTTTGAAAACTTGATTTCAAGTTAAAAAATTGCTATAATTTGCTAACTAAATAAACACACTCTTTTTTTTTTCTGAAATGCAAGCAGCAGAATGTGAGACATTTTTTATGACTGGCATCACTGTTGCTCCAAGACTAGAACTATGGCTCAAATCCTGAGTAACTTGCACCTAAAACCTGTTTTACTACCAGTTCAAGCTCACTATATTAATACATCTATTTGGTTATTTTCAGCAGACAATAAAATTCCCAAACACCTATGGTATTTTTATTGTAAGGGTTTTTTTAAAAAAGAAATTCAGCACATCTTTCTGAGGAGAGAGTTATTATTACTACTGTAAAATCATTTAGAATGCATTTGCATGGCTTAATTGACCTTGAATAATGCACTCTTCCACTCTGACTGACATGAGATGGAAGGAAAAGGCAGTGAGACTTGCATAATCTTCCTATTAAATTCAAAGTGCTAAAATGAAAGGAAAACTGACTTGGAATTTGTCTTAAATCACTTTTCTCTTTCCCCAGTGATGCAGATACAGCAGGAATCTGAAAAGAATTTGGTTAGCCCTCAGGAAGGAACAATTACACTTAATTTCAAGACATTTAATAATGGCTGACATTTGCTATGGTCTGTGGAGTTCTCCTTTATAAAGATTAAGGTTTCAGAAATGGTAGTCAGGTTTTTTTAAGTGTATAGTAAATTTAATTTTTTTTTCTTTTTGTTAGTGATTGCTCCTCACCATCTTATTTGTCCACGCACTATACAGCACAGCAATGCTGAGTTTTACTGAGATGCCTAAGCAGCTTTATTTGTTGATTTGCTCATCCATGCATCCATCCACAATTTGTAACTCCTTTCCAAAGCTCTTTGAGATGCTTTTGTTTCCTGCTAACCTGTGATGACAACTCTGGTCTTCAGAGTTAAAATCCTTAAAACCCTTATGTTTTAAAGAGACATTACAGTTACCTCCAGTATTTTCCTTTGGTGCTGGTGGAAAAAGAGCTTCTGACTGGTAACTTCTCAATTGTCTTTCCCCAAATTTTATTAAGATTAAAATAATATAAATAGTAATGGTAAAAGGTATGTAGAATTAGCATCGTCCCATTACAGGATGAGGCTGGTCACCTCACAAACAGGGACATGGACAAGACAGAAGTGTTTAATGCATTCTTTGTCTCTGCTCTCAACACAGATGATGGACCAAGGAGGTCTCAGTGCCCTGAGCTGGAGGGTCATGACTGTGAGAATGATCAACTTCCAGTCAACTTGAGCTTGTGTGGCATCTGCTGCTCCAGCTGGATATTTACAAACCTATGGGGCCTGATGGGATTCATCCGAGGATCCTCAAAGAGCTGCAGATGTCATTGCAAATCCTCTCTCAATGATATTGGGAATTCGGAGAGGTCCCAGCTGACTGGAACATTGGAGAACATTGGAGAACTGGAGAACATTGTCCCAATTTTCAAAAAGGGAAGGAAGGAGAACCTGGGAAACTACACGCCTGTTAGTCTGACTTCAGTGCCCAGTAAAATCATGGCAAAGATTATTGTGGGAGGTACTGAAAAACACCTGGAGGACAACGCAGTCTTCAGTCACAGCCAGCACAGCTTCATGAGGGAGAAGTCCTGCTTGTTGAACCGAATTTCTTTCTGCAACAGGGTAACCACCTAGCTGATCTAGGAAAGGCAGTAGATGTAACCTTTTTGGACTTCAGCAAAGCTTTGGATACAGTCTCTCACAGGATCCCTCTGGACAAGATGTCCAGCACAGAGTGGGATAACCATGTTATGGGGTGGGTGAGCAACTGGCTCATGGGTCGGGCACAAAGACGAGACTGAAGGGACGAGACCTCATTAGGGTCTTCAACATCTCACGAGGGGAAAGTGGAGAGGCAGACAGTGATGTGCTCTCTGTGACCAGTGACAGGACTCAAGGAAATGGCTTGAAATTGAATCAGGGGAGGTTTAGGTTGGATATCAAAATGAGGTTCTTCACCCAGAGGGTGGTTGGGCACTGGAACAGGCTCCCCAGGGAAGTGGTCCCAGTCCAAGCCTGACGGAGTTCAAGAAGTGTTTGGACAATGCTCTCAGGCACAGGGTGTGACTCTTGGGGGGGGCCTGTGCAGGGTCAGGAGCTGGACTCGACGATCCTTGTGAGTCCCTTCCAACTCAGCATATTCTGTGAGTCCATGAAATACTCTCACCATGTAATACCCTCACCATGTGGGTTGTTTTTTTTGCTGGCACACATTTTCCTTTTTAAAGTCTACAGTCATATTTCAGAAAAAAAAGAACATGGTGTTTATCTAATTCTGATTTTTCTTTGGTTGGATTTAGTGAGTTCTATTATTATTTATTGAGTTCTTATTCTGATGTTGTGATTGCCTTGAAGCTACATGGCTTATGGTGATTCTAACTCCATTGGTATAGTTGAACAACAATAATCCAAATATAAGAGTTACAGAAGTACACATTACTAACCTTTCTTTTCAACAGCTGCAGTATCTGTGGAGAGAACTGGGCTTTCTTTTGTATTAGTAAGCCTCCCTCTTCTTTTCACCAAAGGTTTTCCTGCTTGACTACGTCTGAACATGTATTTCTCAACCTCTCATATCAATCATTTCCTGATTTCTTCTGATTTTGCTTCACCAAGTTAGCAATATTTCTTTCATTGCTGTCTTCTGTGGTCTTGTTGATGAATAGTATCATTTATTGTCTTTGTGGGAAAAATCTTAAAGAGTTGATGGGAGCTGTGTGCAAAGTTACAAAGGTTCTTCGAATACTGGAGCTGCTTTACAAAGAAGCTTCTTTTTATAGTTCTCCAGCCTTATTAGAAACTCAGGAGTGTGTAGGGGCTTCAAAGTCTACTTAGTGATTCACATCACCATCCTGGCACCACATTTTTCCACATGGGAGGCTGTTTTGGACTCTGGAACAGTGGAAAACTCGTGGCCTTCATATTTCAGGAAGAAAAACACAGAATAAATATTTTATGCTTTAGTAGATCTATTAATTTTTTCTTTTCTTTTCCTATATTTCTAACTATTTTGAGTATTCCATCATCCTTTTGCTGACATTTCAGTAAATGTACGAGACCAAAGATTAAAGCACAGTCAATGCAAGTGAGACTTTAATTAAACTATTGAGTCAGGATATTTCATTCTGAATATTATTGAACTTGCATTCTCTCACATTTCATTGATTAACTGCATTTAAATGTAAGTTTTGATTTCACATAGCCTATATTATTTTTAATTGAGATAATTTTGCCTTTAAATATGGCAATTTATTTTTGAATCAATGTTAGTGAGAATATAGTCTTTACTCCGGATTATTTATTTGAGGAAATTACTTGAAACAAGGCAAAGTATACTTTGAAGTATCCACACGTTTTTTCCTACTACAGCTAATATAAGGCCTTTTGACAATGTTTCCAGATTTTTAAGCAAATACTATGAATCTGTGTAAAGTGTATCTGTGAAGTACATGTAAGCATTGAACAGAACAGGAGCTTGAAATAATTTCAAGTACCTGGCGACTTTTTTATCCCATAAAAGGAAAGCATTTTTAATACATTTAAATAAATGGTTTGTATTAGAAATGGTGACCATTTCAGTTCAGTATAAGCAAAGCAAAACATTTGACCTTGCTTTTTAAAACAGCAGGTTTTGTTTGAAAACTGATCTAGCTTAAGAAGTATTTGAACTTCCAAAGTGATAACACAACTTTTTTAGAATCAAATTACATTTTTAGCATTTATTTAAAATTATTTTAAATTTTGCTTATTTTTTGCTTCATTAATAAAACCACAACTCTGAAACATTTAAATTTTAACCAGATTACATCTTCTGTCTTCTTTACCATAATTAGGGTTTCAAGTGTACCATTTTGTATGGGTCTATTCTTAGTCTCCTACTGTGTCTGTATCCTTAGCCTGACCCACTAGGCTGTGACACCAAGGCCAGATATGAGGTAGGCCTATTCTAGTATATTGACAGCCTTGCTGGATTTAAGTTTGCTTTACATTTTTACAAGCTACATCCCACCAAAGCGTAGACATTGCTTTTGCTTAAACTACACTAGTAGCTTATTATCATAATTTTTACAGCAAAGGGAGAAAAGCAAGCATTCCAAGATACAGCTCATCTCATCCTGAGGCAGATGTCTGCAACAGACTACTTACATCACACACAAAGTCTGTTTATCCTCAGCAATTTTAGAAAGGGCTCAGGGTGGTTAGCTCAAAAATTAGTATCTCTAGTGCAACAGTCTGAAAACAGGTGAGATGAATCTTAATATCCATGGGCAGCCCTACTCTTCCTTAAAGGCTTTAAATAAAACGACTCTTGGCAAATGCATAATCACTTCCAGAATGTTTATCACCCTACTAAGAACTTTGAGTAGAAAGGAATATATTTTCTCTGCTTTGAATGTTTATCTTCTTGTTTTACAGTAGTAACTGCACTGGGATGACATCTGTAGGTATCATATTGTTTTATGTAAGATTCAAGCATTCCAGTAAGCCAATTTTTAAAATAAACCCTATCTGCTTTTAAAGTAATAATAATCTTGTCCCATCACAAGTAATTCTGTGAAGATATCTAAAAATCATAGGGTTTTTTTCTTCTTTTCAGGAGCTGTCCTTTCATATATATGAAATGAGGAATAAAATTCTCTCTTAAATCTAGGGATTTGGGTAACTCATTATTAGAAATTCAGATTCTTGTTAACTCTCAATGAAAAGAATCAAAATAAGTTAAGAGTTTTTCCTGCTGAGAAATATCTCTGCTTCTCAGTGATGAAAGGATTGTTCTCAGGGAACTGCAGAGGAATTGTCTTGCAGGATTTGCTTAAATTAAGCCTATTTTATTGGCCTTTTTGCACCTCAAAAAGACCTCTCAGATGAAGGTGAGTTGAATTCTTGTCATACAGTGACAAATTCATATGGTCTCACTTTTACAAGCACTGAACAGATGCCGCTCATGTTGAAATCCATGAGTGCTGCGTGAAATTGTGCTTCTACAAATTCAGGCCAAAAAGTTGTAGTGCAGTTTTATTATACCTAGACAAGTTGGTGGGTTTTGACTTTTTCTCTTAAAAGTCTTTAGGCTAAACCCCCTCTGAATAATGCCAATGTTTGAGGATGTTTGAGCACAATTTTACATGTGCTCACACACAAGGTGCATAGTCTGAGGAGCAGAAGCCCATCGGAGCATTCACAGTGGCAATGAGCACACTCATATTGTGATGGAAGATTTGGCCTCCACAGCTCAAGGAACACTTTGTCAGTGCATAAATAATCACAGAATCACAGAATTAACTAGGCCGGAAAAGACCTTTGAGATCATCAAGTCCAACCGATGAATAAAAACTCTTCCTAGTAGTTTCATATGGGAAAGGATATCAATGATGAGAAAAGAATTAAAAATGTTCGTATAATATATATTCATACATGTATAAACATACAATAAATATAAAGCAAAGGCTTGGCAATCAGTAATTTCAAGCTGTTTGTACAGTAGCTACTGCTGAAATTACTAGCCAGCAGGGTCACATTCCATTTCGTACTGTCTTAAAATGTCTTCAAAAAATCCAGTGTTCATTAGCTTTTGTTTTTTAATATTATTGCCACCTTTTAATGGCAGTTTACACCACATGTCTGCTTGTATATGTCTATATAGCTGTGTAATTGCAGCACTGGATTGCTGGGAATAATGCAATATAACACATTTAATTAACACCATTGTAAAATATTCAGAATTACATGTACTCTAGCTCCTTCTTTCTCCATCTTTTACTGCTTTCCAGGACTGTGTGAGGAACAGGATGAGCAAAAAAGAAATGGAGGGATTTTTTTTGGCATTTGATAGTTTTTGTCTTGTTTACACACAGTGCTTAAAAGTAATTTCAATTTCTTTGTAAATTACAAACTGACATAGATCATCTTGTAAAATCTTTGCAAACAATACAACAGTAATGTATATAGCACTTTATATGGTTTGGGAAAAGCAGTACATCTGGGAGGAAAAGTGTTTGTTTCCACTGAGAAGGATATGCCGTGCTGTAGTGTAAAGATTTCTAAAAGAATGGACTTCTCTGTTGTACTTGCAAGCAGAAAAGCATTATTTTGTTTTTGTTTGCTCTATTAATCTTACATACTGTACTTAGGCTGTCAAAATCTCCTTTTGGAGTTCTCTCCATGACCTGTGAAACACGACACATGAACCATGAAAATCAGGCTTGTGTGTACTGAGTTACTTTGTGGTACTGGTGGTTCTTTTGTAAGTTCAGCTAATACAGCTTCACAGGTCAGCTGTGGGTTATAATTGAGTTGGATCATGTCCTTGTGGCTTTGAAACAGCAGATCATGCAGCCAAATGTTAACAGCTCTAACACTTGTAACACACTAAAACCAGTCACAAGTAACCACAACTTCAACTATTTCAAGTAGTGTCTTACCTCTGGGGGTGCTACAAGTTGATACTTTAAATGTAGGCATACGTGCATTTGTAAATATCTGTATTTATAGAAATAATTTTTATAGATGTTGTTATATTTACAGTTGCCTCAGATGGTGTGGTTTAATCAATGTAATGCAAAACTTCACCTGTTTTGAATAAAGATGGAAGAATTTGTCACAGGTTTAGAAAAGAAAAAGATCATGTTTTGGCAAAGAACTGATTATATTTAATTTAAGCCATGTTTGGAAAATATGAAGTTTTAACTAATGCAACATGAGGTCTGGGAAGGGTTCCACACTTTCTGCAGAAGCAGATCTGTTTCTTGTGATGCTCTTTTTAAAAATGATGTTTCTGGCAGAAATAAGCTGCAGTCCTCGTTGAAGTCCCTCCCTCCAGTGAGGTTAAGTTTATATGATCGGTGTCATGGATTTTTTATGGATTAGTTTCACTAGTTCTCACAGATGAGTCTCACTGTTTCTAGGGAAGCACTACAATACTGCCTCCAAATTTCCCTCCCAGTGCCGTAGTCTACCTGCAGTGCCAATTGCTTAGCAGCGAAAGCTTTGCCTTGAAAAGCAGAAATTCCAGTGTTAGTGATCCAGAGTGGGAATTCGATTCTGCCAGAAGAGGAGAGTTGGGTCATTCCTGTAATGTGAAACACATCTGCTTCCAGAGCAGTATCTGCCCTGCAGGCAGTGGGCATACCAAGTGTCATTTGCTAGTGTGCTTCCAAACTGGGATTGCAGCTTATCCAAGGAATGAGCTGCTGACACTGAAAAACAGCTGGATGATCAGGTCCCAGAAGGAGGCAGTGCAGACAGTTCTGCTGTGGGGCTTCAAGGACCTCCCAGCCACCAGTGGGGCTCCCATGCCCACCCTGGTGTGTCAGCCTGCTCCAGCAGGCACATCGTGTCTGCCAGGAGGAGCTATCAGCATAAAAATTGGTCTTCCACTTCAGCCAAAGCTCCACGTACCGAACCGGGATGGAAAAAGAAGTTAAACCATGGCAACAAATAAAAGGGTGGTCGGAGTTCCTTCCTGGAGGCACGGTATGGGCTGGGTTTGTTGCTGCAGCCAGAGCTGTGTCACTCTAGGCTGTAGGTTTTGCTGGGCTTTGGATGCTCAGCTGCGGGGCTGACATGAAAAAATACCTGCTGTAAAGATAGAAGTGTGCCCCGGAGGCAGAGTTGTCTGCTAGCAGAGATGAAAGTAGCACTGCTCTTGACTTGCCCTGAGGGTAGAGGCACACAGTGTCACTTCCAACTTGACAGCAGCTCTGCACTGCATGGCTGCCGTGCCAGTCTTGCAATACAAACTGCCTCCACAGTAGGGATTCTCCTGTAGTACAGCAGGAAATATCCAGCAAAGGAATACATTCTGGGTTCTGATGAGCTGTGCAGACCTGCCTCCATGTACATGCTTCCGATTTTCAAAAAGCCTGGAGAGTGAAAGAGACTTGTTTCCTCCATTCCTTCTCCAAAGACTTTCTTGTCTTGTGTTTATCGGGGCACTACATGTTTGTAGCCTCAGCCTGTCTTGTATAATGTGAACTTTGCTATGATATACATAAATTGACTGAAAAAACTACAAGCTTAAAATAGGGATATTCATTTATTAACAAAAAGGACATTTATTTTTACGGTATGAAAGAGGGCCTCACTGTGGTCTTCATTTGGTTTTGTAACCTCTGGGGTCATGCTGGAAATCAGAGATATCTGGATGCAGACTTGGGGGGCTGAGGAGAATTAGTTTATGACATGACTACATTTTACAAGAAAAAGCTTGTGATGACATCACTCTGCTGCTTTTAAGGTAGAGGAGCGAATTAGCTTTCCTCACCTCTCTATGTATCTGTACCATAAGGCTGCAAAAATCCTTGGGTCCACATTGCTTTTATTGGCACACCCTTTTTGTGGGCAGAAGTGCCTCGATTAACTGATTTATTGCTGGTTCGCTTTTGTCAACTGAAGAAATGAAGTATAGACATGAGTTATTTAATTCTTTTTTTTGTCTGTTTTAATATTCTAAATTGATTCACTCAGCTGGAGATAGAGACTAGATTTTTTAAAAATTGGGTGGTTTATTGTAGTTTTGGCTCCTCTATTCACATTATTTCAATTAAGTTTTAATGAAATTGTAAAGACGTAAAACTAACCTAGATCAGAATTTTTG
The DNA here is from genome assembly GCA_013398115.1 of Falcunculus frontatus. NCBI lineage: Eukaryota > Metazoa > Chordata > Aves > Passeriformes > Falcunculus > Falcunculus frontatus. The sequence goes on along the minus strand of VZRV01003103.1, from coordinate 68,851 downwards.
GCTTGAGTGAGTATTTTTAACTTGGAATCTGTACCTAATATTTTTAACCATGAGAATACAGGACTGAGTCTTGTAAGTTGAAATTAGTCAGTAACTTTAAGATTGGAGTTACAGAGTCTTTTGTATCATTTACTTGCTAAACTCACAGAAAAATTGTAATAAATATCTGGGTTTATTAACAAAAGAAAGAAGTTAAAAGTAGGGGAAATTGTGCTTTATACAACGCTCCATGCATGCACATTGTAGGATTGATTTTGAATTATTAGAGATGATATTTATAGGTGTAAATATTTTTCAGTATTTTTTCTTTGTATGCTAACAAAGAAGCAAATCTCTTGCAACAAAGAGAATTATTAATGCCTAGAAGTGGTTTAATTAACTTCAAAAATTTTCTCAAAGGCTCAAAGACTTGACTTTGAAGAATGACTAAGTAAAATATCGTACAAGTGATGGTTCACTGATTGCCAGCCAAATGCTTAATTCCAGTATCAGATCAGCCAAGAGACACAGTAAAGAAAGATGTCTACGAAAAATAATGTCATTTTAGTGACAACATAAAGAAGCAGAAGGCTTCATATACACTGATTAAGGCATTGTATCATGTGCTTTGTAAGTCAGAACTCTTGAGGCAGTTTGTCCTCTCCAAAAAGACGGCTTTCTGTAGTGCTCTAAGGCATTGGGTCCCAATCGCCGTAGGACTGAGTCAGAATTTAGCTAAAACACTGAGTACTAGAGCCATATAGGGGATCTTATTTCAACGTGAAACACAATTTGTTGGTGTGTTGGGGTTTTTTACTTGTTTGGTTGGTTGGGGGTTTTTTTGTTGTTTTTGGGGGTGGGTTTTTTGTTGTTGTTTTTTGGGTTTTTTTGCAGGTAATAATTTAAACTGTAAGTAATGCTGTTTCAGAGAAAAAACGGAAAACATGACATGAGCATTTAAATAGCGGCTGTCCTACTGGACAGAACTGAATTCTTATTAAAATAATATCTCCTAGGTCTTTCACAGACTTTATGTAACTTAGTAAAACCGTGGTAAATTATTCTTTAGATTTTGTTCATGGTTTTAGCAAGAGCTGACATAGCTTTTCAAAAAGAGATCACCCCCAAAATTGCCTGCTGTGTGTGCAAACAAGCATAGTGGTTTTTTCTGCTCTCTACTTCCACCTGCTGAAAATGTTTCAGTCTCCAATCTAATCAGCTCTTTACTCCTCTTCAGACCAGCTGTAGGAAATCAAATGGAGATAATAGTGTGAGTCACGTTCAGGAAGTTTCAAATCTGATCAGAATCTCTGTTTGGCTACACCCTACGTCAATGCCTACAGTAGTAAGTTTCTAAAATACAGGAAATTACACTCTTGAGAATTAAGTGTTCAAGACACCTATCTCCTTCTAAAAATTTGGTTTGGGTTTGTTGGGGTTTTTTTTCTTTTTTAACTAGCGATAAGGTGCTGCTCTGTTTGTTGGGTATGTTACCACATTCTCTCCATGAATGTTAAAATGATAAGTGATTGTTGCCTTGTCAATAAGGGAGCATGAGATTTGGCTAGCATGTAGGAAAATATGGTCTTTGCATTTTAATGTTGGATTTAATACTTTTCTCCTTGCTTATGAAACTCATGTCTTTGCTTTTAACTGAAACTTGAAATTGTCATGTAAATTCAGAACTCCAGTATCATGAATTATTGAGAAAGAAAAAAGCTGAATAGTCTGAGACTTGTGATAAAGTTGCTGTGCCTGTGACTATAAGCTAAATTTATAAAGGAATATTTCTATATAAATGTTTACTCTGTTACTAAATATATACTAAATAGATTTCATTATTTAGATCACTAATTTATATGAAAAGGCTTTAGAAGTTTTTCTGTGAGTGATTTTGGCATGAAAGTGAATATTAATACCAAAAGTATGTTTCAGTATTTAACTGTTGTTTATGAAGCAGTTATTTAGATTTGTTGTTTTATAGGACTAAGAGGTAGATAAAACTTTTAGCTTCCTGTATAAGTATGTATATTTCATTAAACCACTAATTTCATCAGTGTTGTTCATCATATATATCTGAAATAGGATGTCAGATACGGGATAAATTTACAATTTGATCTATCTCATAAAGTAGCTTTTATTCTTTAGCTTTTCCTAGTAGGGAATTGATCCTGTGTTTCATATGACGTATCGCCTAAGTGTTAAAAGTTGTCAAGATATCATTTTTGCTGCTATGTTATTACAGAGTCCTGCTTATCCAGCAGCACTGGCTTTGCTTTGGCTTTCCAGGAGAGAACACTGCATGTGGTATATAAAGACATACATTAGAATTCACTGAAAAGGATCTCTGGATTTGTATTTCTGTGTATTTGTAAAGCACTGTAAATGAAAAAGTCTATCAAAGTGATGTAATGGAGTTATAATAATTTATGATCAATAAAACCAAATGAACCAAATAATTAAGAAACCTATCAGGATATTTGTTTTCAAGGGGTTAATCCAAACAACATGAGCAGGAAAGAATTACAGTCTTTGTAATCTGCTCAAGGTAATCATCATTTCCTAATGATACTTACCAGGCAGCCAAGGACCATCCCACTATGATGCTTTCCTGGCTTCATTGTTTATTTGTGATGATATCAGTATCATGACAGGAGAAGCAGAGGGCTCCTATGCTCACCTTGTGTTTGCTGTGAATACCTTTGCTGATTACTCCTCTGCTGTTCACGTCTGTCGGAGCTGAAACTGATTTTCAGCACTGAAGCCTCTCCTTTTACCTATGGCACCATGGAATACTGTCTCCATGGCACAGGGGCTATTCTTCTCTAATATGCCTCCAGTATGCTTTTAAAATAAGGGGGGATTTTTGTGTTCAGAGTGGTGTATAAACCCAATGAGAGATTTTACAGCTAAATTACTCTGATGCTGATTTAGCAAATCATCATGAATCTCTACCCATTTCTGTATCTTCTGAAGCAGTGAAAAAATGATCTGCAACTCTGTGTGTCCCATTCCTACTGCCAACAGTAGGAACATTAATAAGGGCCAACATTAATAAATGTGGATTTTTAACCTTTGTGGTGCCCTGCCTTGCACCAGAAAGATGTGGGACATCAGAAATTTGTTAAGCAATGTAAATATGAATTTTGCTGGCCTGTTTTAAAATGTTACAAGACCCATAAAAATCCTTGAAATGTTTTTGTTGGTTAGGAGAAGTGTAGTTGCAAAGCTTCTGAAGTAGATATTAGTAAAATCTATTCAAGCACTGAAAAAAGACAGGGCAGAGTAGAAGCCAGGACTTGGGAATTGACTGCAGACTTCATCAGCTGTTCATAAAGTCCAGCTGGTCATTGGAAAAAAAAAAAAGATGAAGTTTACATAGTGCAACATATGTATTGTCTCCTGACAATATATATTCTGTAAAGTATTAGTGGCACATTCTTGCAGGATATTGACTGTGCTTTAGAAATCCCAGGTATTAGAAAAAAACTGATCTGTCATCCTGTCAATGTATCCTTCCTCAATTACTTCTCAGTACAGGGTTTTTCTTTTAACTTATTCTCCAGCTCATTGCCAATTTTAAATAGCTTAAAAAAAGGAATTTCCATATTTTTGCTCCAAATAACATTTTTGATTGAGTATAACCATAGGTTTTCTTCTCGCTTCATCTAAATTTACATTCTTTTAAGTTCATCATGTGTGGCAGAATTTTACACTGCTAGTACCATCCTGATATTATCAATTAGAATCTCAGGTGTGTTTGCATGCATCCACAACTTTGGTGGATTTTTATAGTCCTTTTCACCCTGTGCTCAGTATTTACTGTTTTAAAATCACAAGTAGCACTTGTGATTTAGGTTCTACCCAGACTGTATGCTTTCTTTTAGTCACCATTATTGCATTGTCTGCATAGTGAAAATAGCAACCTATAACTCTAACCACTATTCATGCAAAATCTTTTAGACCTCATTGTTTGAGGACAAGAAATGTGGTTTGACAGGAAAGAGAATTCAACAATCTGGGTTTTTCCATGAGAAATATATAGCATAAAAAAAAAAATTATTAAACCCAAGAAGCAGGGAAGTCCCATTCCGTAACAGTTTGATTACCAAAGTTTTAGCTACATTCTTGTAACTGTTTTGAAAATTCCTGCAGACATACTCTTCAACCAAAACTGTATTTTTTACTGTTCAGTTCTTATTTAATATTATTTTATGGTAAAATGAGGCAGAGATTTGATGCTGTTGATGCAACTGAGATACAAATGATGTGCTAAAATTTCCAGAAATTATTCAGATCTTTCAAGTAGTAAACCAGAAATAGCTTTGGTCCCAGTTCTTGGTTACCAATTCTTGGTTACATGTGACTCATCTATATGACTCATTTTCTTTACTTCTACAGATTTCAGTCACATATTTGGAACATATTCATTTTGAAGTGAATAAATTATGAGCACATGTTGTACAATATGCTTTGTATTTTAATTAAAAACAATAAACCATGTATCTGCATTCCTATCTGCTACATCAGATTAAAAATGAAGAGCTGTGTTAAGGTGTACTGTGAGACAGAAGCGATGCCAGAGAAAAGCCTGCATATATTATTTCAAATTTGATTTGTAATTTGGAAAAGGTACTATTGTTATTAATTTCTGCAAGAGGAAGCAAAGAGATTTATTTTTCATGCCCTAAATCTTTCCTCTTCATCCTCTTATCATCAGTGTTTGCATCCACAAAGAAAAGACTTTCCATCACCTGGTGATCAGAGTGTACTGCTTTTAAAAAAAATTATCCTTGCTGGGTTCACAAATATTTTAGCCATTAGTCTGTTGCACTTCCAACAACTTGTCATTTCTGGCCTAACCCACATCTGAATGCACAGAAAGGAGACAAAAAGGCATCAGCTTTTTTTGGTTGTCTTTAAATTACTGTCTCATGTAACTACAGTGTGAATAGCTGAAACATTGTATTACATAGTAATGCCTGTGGTAAAAATAAGAAAACTTGAAAAAAATTAGAAAAAAAAAAATGCTATTTCAATTTTTTTTTTTTTAATTTGAGAAAATATCTAAGGAAATGCATTAGTTGTTTATGCATCTGTCTGTTGTAGTTTGCTTGAAATAATTTAGTCCTTTCTATACCATCCTACCATTCTAATTACTTTTGGTTATTTCCTATTTATCTAAGGTTTTTTCCTATTTATCTAAGATCAAACCCAGCACCTTAAAGAAAGGATAACAACAGGAACCAATAGGAAAGAAAGAATCAGACCTTGTCTCTGTGTTTTTGCTTTGTGAAAATGTTCCTGGTAATTCTAAGCAACTGAATTACAGGAATATGAATGCAAAGGTATTTTATAAAATTACTAACCTGCCACAGTAAATAAACAAATGAGCACCAGAATAAACAAATTTACCAGAATTATCTCAGTGATTTGATGGTAGTGGCACACTAAGCCTTGAGAACAGTGTCCCTTTTGCTTTTTAGTAATCCTGCCACATACCTGATTACTCTTACAAGTAGCTTATCCTGATGGATCCAAAGAAATGGATTGCATGTGCTTCTGCATATACTAATGAAGTTTGGAAAATGTTTTGGCTAAATAATGAACAAGGACTTTAGAAATGTGTACCTGTCACTGTAGTTCCTCCTACAGCAAAGCAGCAGTCACTTTAGATCTCTGTGGAGTGGTGGGATGCATTTCTGTACAGCTGGGCAGTAACCATCCCATGGTCTCGTAACATTTTTCTTTTGTTTAAAGGTAATGTTAATAATCCACGAAGAGGTTTTCAAATGAACTTGATTTCTGTCTTCCAATTGTGACAGTACTTTAATGATACTCTGGAAACTCTTAAAGATATTAATTTTTCAAAACCTGTTCCTATTTCAGCAGAAATGCAAGTTCCAATACTGACTATCGAATTAGAAAAAGGTTCTAGAAACACATGGCCTTTTAGTTTTAGAAATAATGTTGTTGGAAGTGCATTAAAATTTAGCAAACAGTGAGTATTCGTCAATTTAAAATGCTAAACTTCTATAATCAGCCATTCAAAGAATATTATATAATCAAGATGGTAGCCCCTTGTTACGGCATTTAGCTGATGGACTGAAGATCTTATGACTCTAATCATTAGTTTAGGGATTTAGCTGTATAGAGAATGGGCACAAAATCCTTCTTTAATCTTTTTTTTCACTAAAATTGTGAGCACTGTAGGATATTAAGGTAACAAAGTGATCTTTATAATGGTCTTGTGGAAGTCCGTTTTAGTAATATGAGTTAGGCAAATCTACTTTCTCGTCTTAGGATTGTAAATTAGATATTTACAGTTGATGAAGAAGAAGCTGTTCACTGCATAGTAACCTTTTAATACAGCAGCTTGGCTTTATGCATACTTTATATATAAAATAGAATCTTTCATGTTAAAACAACGTCCTTGTCCAATAGGTAATATACTTCTTGTATCTCTGACATAAATGTGAAAAATAGCTTTGAGTTTTCAGAATTTGTGGCTGCTTAGCTCTGGTGATTCTTAAGTTTTCTGTAGCTGGTTTTTAACCAATTTAATATTTACATGTGGGCCCTTCATCTGTTAAATGGCAGCACAATCCAGATAATACTCTCAGTTATGACAAATCTAAATTTTTTAGTGTACTGTAAGAGAAAAATACAGCTGTAATTTGTGTAATGTTGGCTCTGATCCTGGTAAAGACTGACTTTGTCTTTCTGTATATAGTTACTGAAGTAGACATGTTAATCTTTACGCATATGTGTCAGCTAAATCAGAACCAAGTAAATTTTACAGGTTTTAATTTAATTTTTAATTTAATTTTAAACTTATCTTGATTTTTAATTTTTTTTTTAGCCTACTGGTTTTGCCTGTTCTTCACTCATATTTAAGCAGTTTGATTTCAGTCACCTCCATCACCAGCTTCTCCATTTCAGGGCCTGCTCTCTTCAACACATTCATCAATGGCTTGGACACAGCCTTCAAGGAATACTAAGGAAGCTGGTGATGGTACTAAACTGAGGAGCTGTTGACTCCCTCAGAGGAAGAGAGACGCTGCAGAGAGACTTTGATAAATTAGAGAGATGGCCAATCATGATGGAGTTCAAGAAAGACAAGACAGGGCAACCCTGGCTGTGCATACAGACTGAGAATGAGAGGCTGGAGAGCAGCACTGTGCAAAGGGATCTGGGGGTCCTGGTTGATGGAAAGTTGAATGTGAGTCAGCAGTGCCCCGGCAGCCAGGAGGGCCAGCTGTGTCCTGGGGGCATCAGGCACAGCATCGCCAGCTGAGCAAGGGAGGGGATTGTCCCGCTCTGCTCTGCACTGGGGCGGCCTCACCTCGAGTGCTGGGGGCAGTTGTGGGTGCCACAATATAAAAAAGACATTAAGCCACTAGAGAGGGTCTAAAGGAGGGCCATGAGGATGGGGAAGGGTCTGGAGAGGAAGCCTTTTCAGAAGCAGCCTGATGTTGTATCAGGGGAAGTTTAGGCTGGATATCAGGCAAAGATTCTTCACCCAGAGGGTGGTTGGGCACTGGAACAGGCTCCCCAGGGCAGTGGTTACAGCACCAAGCCTGACAGAGTTCAAGAAGCTTTTGATCATCGCTCTCAGGCACATGGTGTGATTTTGGGGCCAGGAACTGGATGTTGATGATTCTTGCAGTTCCCTTCCAAACCAGAATATTCTATGATTCTCTGATACTATGGTGTATTTCACATGAATATAACTACCTTATACCTTGTTTCCTTTAAATTTGATGATGTAATCTTATCTTCTACGACTGAAGCAAAAAGAAATTTTAAAGTTCTTATTTTGAATCAGAAAGCACAAAGTAAATAAATTTCACAAAGTTAATCTTGAAGGAAAAATTTGTCACTATTAATATGAACATGAAAAACAATAAGTAGGATTTTCATCAAATCATGAGTCACAATTTGCTCATTTTATTCAGCACGTTTCGGTCATTACAGACGTCACAGTACAACAACACCAGTAGTAACAGAAGTATTAAATATTTAGGCGTTAAACGTGTCTGAGAAGCAAGCTTTGTGTAGCCTGTGGATGGAGAAACTGAGGAACAAAAACTCTTCCAAGTCACCTGCAGAGAGGCATAGTTCATTCAGATAATGCAGAGTAAAACCTCACAGGCTCAGCTGTCATCTTCTTTCTACTGAAGCTCACACAGCACGTACAGAATTCCTCTATTAGCATAGGAAATACTTGTGTTACTTTGTCAGTTGTCAAATCTGTCCTGTGAGGACCAGGAGCTCAACTCGATGATCCTGATGGGTTCCTTCCAACTCAGCGCATTCTATGATTCCTATTTCTAGTACTTTTACTGTGTTTTGCTGTCAGTTTGCTCCACCATGGATCTTTTTGGCTTCAAGGGACCACTCATAATGAACTGTACCTCATAAGAGTAGAAGCTCAAGAATCTGTGATTGCAGTTGATCATTTTTGTTGTTTGTGATCAAGTACTCGATGAACTTAAGTTTACACAACACTTTTTCAATAAACATTGCACCATGCTTCTCCGAATAGTTATCTCCTTCCTGAGTAAGTGGAAACATCTGGATAGCATGAAAGCAAGTAAGTCAAACTTTGTGGTTAAGTTGCTTAATTAATGTGTTGATGCAGACCAATACCTAAAAAGTCTACCCCTACTTCTCTAAGGCTTCTAGCAGGGCTGGATGCCTTTATTAACATCTAAGGCATGGTGAATAAAGAACAGTTCAATAATGCTATTTTGGATAATGATGCAATTCAGTCAAAATTAGATTTTTCTATTGGTTTGGCAGAGACTGAAACTATTTTCACTCAGTAGTTTCCAGGTATGTGATGTGCATGCTGCTGTACTGGCAGGCAGTAGCAGCACTGCCTGGAAAGCACTTGAAGAAAGATGGTTGACTGATCAGAAGTGTGACTGAGCTTTTATTTTTAATATTCCATGGTGTCAGCATGAAATATAAATGTATTCTTTAAGATCCTTTTTAAAAATAATAATAAAGTAATTGAAGTTCCAACCAATCCAAAGGTGTTAAGCTTTCAAAGAAACAGATCAAGCTTTTTTATAGTAAATGTGAAATTCTGATGGTCCACATCACCAGTGTACCAAACTTAGTATTGTGCAGGAGAATGGTCTACAAGAGCTTTATGCATTCACATTTGAGAAAAGAAGTGTGGGTAAAAGGGAAAATTGTTGCCTTGTTCAGACTCATAGTATTGTAACAATCCCAAGGAGTTTTTGAGCATAATACATTTGGTACTGAGAAAGAAATACCCAAGAAGTTAGATTGGTTTGTAATAGAGCTGAGAATATTCACACATTTTGTGGAGTATGTATTTTACACATCATATAATTCGAAACAGAATTATAGGGTGAACTGCAAGTCATGGAAAAAGAATTATAATGATTTGAACATGCTGTAGCTCTTTCTGAGGGTGGAAAGTAATAGAAATATCAAACTGAACAACAAAAAACCTGAATTTCTTACATTACAGTTAAAAAGAAACATTCAAGTTTTATTCTTGAACACAAATAACAAAGTTGCAGAACGCATATTTAAAAGAAGAAAAAAATCCCAGGTAAATTGAGTAAGTTGAAGTGTAAACCAGTTATATCTAGTTTTCAGGCTGTTAACAGTAAGAAATGGTATAGCAGAACCTTAGAAAGAACATAAAAATCACTATGGGGGGGGTCTCTCTTTGTAAATGTTTCCAAGAATAAGGACTGGTATGATTAAAAAACACTGAATGACAAAGAAAATGAAACAAAAGAACTGTGTTTGGTGTTACACACACATAGTTCCAGAAACTAGGTATGTAAAATATTATACTAAGCTTGACCAGTGAGTGTGTATTTTGATCTCATGTGTACTGCAAACAGTTTTTTCACCAGTGTATACAGGCACTGCATAGAATAGCTTGTGCTTGACTGAAGTGTATTTTTTAGATACATGTCTAGTTTTCATTTGAAGACATCGAGAGGTAGAAAATGAATTACTTTTCTTGGTAGGTTTTTCCTAATAGTTACCTTGAATTTTTCTGGCTTTGGCTTCCAGCTATGGAGTTGTATTAAGCCTTTTTGTGCTAGAGACCTGTAGAAGCCCATATTTTTTCTCTTTGGAATCACTCTTATACCGCTGTCAAGTCACCTTTCAAATTTTCTTTGACGAACTGAGCAGACTGACATCTCTGAACATTTTTACAAGCAGCAGTGAAATACATTTTTTACCTCCCTCTGAATGGCTTGAGATCGTTTTTTAAAATGCCAGCCCTCAATATAATTTATCATGCTACCATATTTTAGCTCATCACCCATAATTTTCTAATTTCTTAATGATTGATATGTTGTATAATATAATCCCTAAATTTAACTTCCAAGGAATCATAGTTACATTTATATTTGACTAATGACTTTTGCTTGAAAGCTGCTTTGGGCATGTATCTGCTAATCCGTTCTAAATTCAAATTAGTCTAAGCTTTGGCAATACTGTATAGACCTAAAAGAATCATCATAGAATCACAGAATGGCTTGCATTGGAAGGGACCTTAAGGATCATCTTGTTCCAACCCCCCTGCCATGGGCAGGGACACCTTCCACTAGACTAGACTATTCAGAACTCCATCCAGCTTGGCTTTAAATCCTTCCAGGGATGGGCCATCCACAGCTTCTCTAAGCAACCTGTTCCAGTGTCTCACAACCCTTACAGAGAATTTCTTCCTAATATCTGCTCTAAACCTACTCTCTTTCAGTTTGAAGCCATTCCCACTTGCCCTGGACTACATGTTTTTGGAAACAGCCCATCTCCATCTTTTTTATAGGCTCCCTTCAGGTACTGGAAGGCCAGAAATAGGTCACCCCAAAGCCTTCTCTTTTCCAGGCTGAACAATTCTCTCAGCCTTTCCTCACAGGTGAGATGCTCCATCCCTCCAGTAAACTTGGTGGCCTCCTCTGGAGTCACTCCAACAGATCCATGTCCTTCCTGTGCTGGGACCCCAGAGCTGGCTGCAGCACTGCAGGTAGGGTCTCACCAGAGCTGAGCAGAGGGGCAGAATCCCCTCCCTCCCTCCCTCCCTCCCCTACTGCCCATGGTGGTCTGGATGCAGCTCAGGACATGTTTGGCTTTCTGGGCTGCAAGCGCACACAGCCAGGGCATGTCCAGCCTCTCCTCCACCAGGACCCCCAAGTCCTTCTGAGCAGGGCTGCTCTCCATCTGTTCATCATCCGCCCTGGATTGATACCGGGAGTTGCTCCGACCCAGGTGGAGCATCAGGTCTTGTTACACCTCATGAGGTTCCCATGAGCCCACTCTTTGAGCATGATAAATATGGTTTTAAGTGGCAGGCACCATCCTTTTCAGGTCTGCTCGTAACTCCTAAAGGTGCTGCATTTTCTTGGTTGTCACGCTCCTATTCAGCTGTTTTGAATTGTCTGGCTGTTTTGACTGACATTCAATTGGGTAGAAGAATTCTGTGGATGTTGCTGGAACCTGTTCTCTGCAGACCACAGAACTGGTATCTTGAGTTCCACAACAGGTAGGTGTCAGCATATCCAATTTTTTTTTTCATTTTTTTGTTCTTGTTTGAATCTAAGGATTTTCAGTATCATTCTTTTCTTTAGCAGGGCTTAAAGAGTCAAACACTTACCAATTGTATTTTCACATTACCTTACCATCACCTGCATTTCTTATCGGTATCCTATGTGTACCAGAAAATTCAATGATTATGATGCATCTCAGGATCACACATTGAGCTTTAAGAACAAAGGAAGCACTATATTTAGACTCTAGGCTCGTCTCTTCTAATATCTCAACCTCTTCAACAGCATCTTACAAACAAATATTGAAGGAGTGAAGCAGAACAGAATGATCCTTTCCTTACATGTGCACTCAGTGGCATTAGCAATTTCCTGAGGAACTGCATTCCAGATCATTGTGGTTAATAGCCACTAATGGATGTATCATGTCTTTCCTACTGACCTTAAATATCTGGCTTTTGTTGCATTCACTGAGGTATTCCAACAGGTCACAGTAAAGACTGTATTACTTTTTTCAGATTGTTAAAAAGCAATAATAATGCCTAATAAAGCTGTTAATAAAAACCTCACTCAACAAGGCATATTCTGGGTTAACACTTAATTTGTTTTTTTATGTTGGTGTTTTTGTTTGGTTTTTTTTTTTTTTTTTTTATTACTGCAGTGAGTGGGCAAGACTGTGACTTTTGTGACTTTTTGTGACTTCTGTGACTTTTGTTGTAGCTTTTAGGATCTGTAAAATCTTAGAGCTGCTGAAGGAAAATGGGACTCCNTATTTTGGGGTTTCCCTTTTTTTGTTTTTTTTTGTGGTTGTTTTTTTTTTTTTTTTTTTTTTTTTTTTTTTTTTATTACTGCAGTGAGTGGGCAAGAGCCTTTCCTTCTGTGACTTTTGTTGTAGCTTTTAGGATCTGTAAAATCTTAGAGCTGCTGAAGGAAAATGGGACTCCTGTACCCACAAAAATAAGTGCATTTGTAATTATCTTTGTGGCCTAGAAAGTCAAAGCAAAGATAGTGTACCCTGTCAGTCTCCTCACTCACTTTATCTTACTGATCCCTTCACTGTTCTAGGGAAGAATTACTGACGAAGCAAACAAAAATGGGTGCTTAAGGAAGGAAGAGGGGAAATGGCACTCACAGAAGAATCCCTTGTTGAAAATCCAGCCTCAAATTTAGTCCAGTCTGATGTTTGGAATGACAAGCAATAAAAAGAGACAACAGAGGATCCTACCCAAAGGCATCTTCCAGCAGTTTTATATTTTGATGTTTCTCGATGATGAGAACAGTCCTACTTAAGGTTAACCGAAATTGTCCCCAGATCACCAAAAATATAATCAGAACAGCTGTAGTGATGGTAGTAAATCTTCCCAGGCTGCCCAACTAGTTTGTATGGACCTTTTGGGCCATTTAACACTCATGAGATGAGGAGAGTAGGCAAGAATATGAAAGACAGTGAAAGCAGCTCTATCTGTGCCTTTTGATACAGCTGCCCCAGGTGCTGATGCTCCACAGTGCCGTACAATCACTCCACACCTGTCAGTAGTTGATTTCTGTTGGCTTGTAAAATTGAAGTTTTGGCATCCTTGCCTTCATGAAGTGTCCTTAACTTCATTTTGAAGAGTGACCATAAGCCCAGGCTTGAAATGAGACCTATGCTCCTAAATTACGGTTTCTGAGCCTCCTGAAGGTAGCAATCTGTTTATCGTTGCGGACCTGCAAAAATTAATCACTAATGTTTTCTTCAGCTGTATTGCTTTTCAAACTCATTCCAATTCTACTGGTAGACTTTATCCAAGATCAGGAATCTGCTGAAGCCTGGGAATGAGAAATTGGGTACTCAGAGCTGCTTATACCAGCTTTCAGTTATCTTTTATAACTTTTGCTAACTACCGTACTAATTTCATCCCTTGCTTTCTCAGATTTCAATTCCGAACCCAGCCTTCAGTGAGGTGGCAGAGTAAGAACTAAACTAAAAATTAAAACTAAGGTGCTTTTATCTCCTGATGTCAGCTGTCAGCTTTGCTCATCAGCCTGATAGGATTTAGCAATGGTTCAGGCTGCACAGCTCCAGTCTCTCTAAACCTGAACATTAACCTCAGTTCTATCTCTTATCTTTTAATACAGACTTGACATCTACTTTTGCCTCTTCTAAAACTGAAAATAAGATATTCAAGTCTTCTAGTGGTTAATAAGCCAGTCTCTGTAGCTCTTATTTTTTTGGGGTTTTTCAGTCTTCATTTACAGTGACAATACTAGCTGAGACTCTGGTGCGTCCAAGTTATGTTTTAGAAGTTAGCAACATTGTTTGGTTTTATTTTGAAAAGTGATTACTAATGTCCAGTGCTAATATTATTTGCTTGCCTTCCATTAATATCCTTAATGGATTTTACAGTGGTTTAATCTCCCTTGTTTCATCCTTCAAACAGAACCTTTTTTTGATAATGAATGGCTTTCCAAAGTTAAGGAATTACTTTGTTCAGTGCTTGCAGATTGCATTGAAAGGATGGCATTTTATGAACTTCTGTCAGCTTATTATTCACATGTCCTACTGTGCCATCTGTGTTTTGAGCTGATTTTTATTTCAGAAATTGTTTTTGTAAGAATTTTGAGTGAGTGGCTGGATTTTTCTGTGCTGGTCTACACTAAACCCCATAAAATCCACAGTGCCATTCGCTGATTTGCAAACTCGTAGCTGTTGCTGTCAGTGTGAGCTTGTTACAAGAGCTCACAGATCAGCCATATCCAGCTCCATCCGTAGGTGTAGCTCCTGCCCTGCATGTACCAAACAGCCTCATGGGTGTTACAGACCTCTCAGACCCATGAGGTTCACAGGAAATGCAAAGCACTGAGTATGTGGACACCCACATCCGTTCCCCAAAGCTAGTTACAATACGTGCTCAACTGATAAGGAAAGTGAAACTTTCTATGGTCAAGTAAATATCAATAGGGAGGTAAAAATAAATCAAAATAAATCATAAAAAATATGTTGACATTTTTTGAATCTATGAGATCAACAGTCTGCATATAACCAATATTATCCAATAATGAAATTATATTCTGAGGAATGCTGTGCCTTTAATATGTTTAAACATACAATTTGTGACTGAAAAAATATCAGACAATGTCAATGAAAATAGACTCCACTTTTGGGAAAAAATCCTAGATTTATAAATTTCTGGTTTTATAGAATGTCATTTTCATTAATATTAAACAGGGTGGGGGTTTTTTTCTGAGACAAAAAAAAAAGACAGTAATTTTATCTGCAAACCAGTTTAAGAGAATACCTGAAATGTTAGTGAACTGAAGTTCATCAATATATGCTTTGAAATGTCAGTGCCAAATTACAATGAAGAAACATTATTTTAGCAAAATCAAATAACATTACATGATCTAATGAGAGTTTCCCAGAGAAGAAATGTCAGTTTAGCATAAAGAATTATCACTTCCACTGTCAGGACTAAAAAGGAGCTGAAAATCCTACTTTTGTGAGAAAAAACCAATTGATTTTTCTCTGAAGGATTTTTCAGTTTTATTTTATAAAAGGTATGAAGGAAGGTATTTGCAGTGCCAACAATGTGTAAAATCATGCAAAAATGGTTTGGGGTTTTTTTTTTTACTGAAAAGATATGTAATTTGAAGTATTAAATTTTTTTTGGTACAGAAGTCTGTTTTACTCAGATAGGATATTGTCTTCTCGAAAACTTGACTGTAAAAAGCAATGTTTAATTTCTCTTTGGAATAGATTTTTTGTCATTGTGTGATTAATTTCTCACATGCTTTAATTCTTTCCTTCAGAGTGTTAGTATAGATGAAGAGAAAATGAAACATTCCTTGGAAACAATAAGTTGTCAGATTTTGCTTTTGTTTCCCGTGTGGCATATGGATATGTTTAAAACATAAACTAATACTGCTGGAGAATGCTTTCAGAATATAGATAGGTCAGACAAAAACATTTTCAAAACT
The DNA here is from genome assembly GCA_013398115.1 of Falcunculus frontatus. Classification (NCBI taxonomy): domain Eukaryota; kingdom Metazoa; phylum Chordata; class Aves; order Passeriformes; genus Falcunculus; species Falcunculus frontatus. The sequence goes on along the minus strand of VZRV01003103.1, from coordinate 53,369 downwards.
AATTGAGTCCAAAGTGTGTGAAGATAAATGGTTCATTCGCAGATTTTATCTTCTGGAGATTCATAAATTCCACTAGCAAACACAAAGCTGTAGTGCAAAGGATTGGTTTTTTTTAGTAGTATCTGTCAAGCCAACAGATAGGAGTCAGATAACAAGACGATTTACTCCAATGCTGAAATAGAATCTAGGAAGCTGATTTTAAGTACTTATTTTCTAAAAGTCTTGACTCTAACATTAAACTTACTCTATACACATCTGCATCTGTGATAAAGAACTCTTCAGATAAATATCTGTACACATGAGGAATGTTGAACTTAAAGAAAAATTCCCTCATTATTTAATCTGTTATCATTTAGTATTGCTGATGCTAAAACCCTCAAACACAACTTTTTTGGGCATCAGGGGGAAAAACGCACAAACTTCTCGAAATGCAGACGGAAGTTTATGAGCAAGCCACTATTAATCCAGTAATAATGACCTAAGGAGGTATTTTAATTACATACATGCTAACGTATGCCAACCAGAAAAGGAAGGTCAAAGAAGCTGTACCCCTTTGATAAACAATGCTAGAAAAATGTTAACAGTGGATGAGAAGAAGACTGAAGTATTCAACAACTTTGTGCCTCAGTCTTCACTGGCAACCTCTCTTCCCACACTTCTCAAGTGGATGGACAGCAGAATGGGGGCTAGGGGAGCAAAGTCCCTCTTACTGTTGGATAAGATCAGGTTTATGACCATGTGAGGACCCTGAATATATATAAAACCTCTTAATATGCATCCCAGAGTCCCGAAGGAATTGGCAAATGTAGTTTTAAAGCCAGTCGCCATGATATTTGAAAAGTCATGGCAGTCAGGTGAAGTCACAGGTTAGTGGCAAAAGGGAAGTCGATATCCAGCTTTAAAAGCAGTAGAGAGGATGACCCTGGGAATGATGACCTGACCTCTATACCTGAGAAGATTGTGGAACAGACCCTCCTAGAATCTCTGCTAAGACATATGGAGAACAGGGAGGTGATTCAAGACATCCAGCACGGCTTCACCAAGCTCAAGTCCTGCCTGACCAACCCAGTGGCCTTCACCAGTGACTTGATCGCTTGAAGGAGTGACTTCATCACTGGACAAGGAGAAGGATACAGATGTAATTTATCTGGACTTCTATAAAGCCTTTGACACAGTCCCTCACAACATCCTTCTCTCTAAATTGGACAGAAATAGTTTCGATGAGTTGACGATTATATGGATAAGATATCCTTAACCTTGCCCAGGAAAGTTTCCTTCCTAGTTAAAAAACCAGAAACAAATTTATTCTGAAAATCATAAGCACATTCAATTTTTGCTTTAAGCATATATGCTTTGTATCAACTACAACATAACAGCCAAACCTTTGAAGGTCACACAATGTTCTAATTCACACAGGTCTGAAAGTACCCTGTTTTGCAATTAACCTAGCATATATATTCCCAGGCTACTGCTGAATAACAGCAAAAATTTCATCAATGAAAGTTGGATTCACTAAGTGCTTTGCAAGCTCAGAAATTTTCTCCCAGATTCATTCAGGTGGTAGACAGCAGTATACAACAGTTTCTTTCCAAACAGGAGGAGAAAATGATCTCCTTTCCTTCCTATATATATTTCCCATATTAGTCAAAAGAATAGGAACTCTACTCAACATCTATATTCAAAAGGCTGATTTTTGCCAGCAGAAAAATTGGGTCTAAATCACTAAAAAGGAAATTTAAAGAGATATGAGAAGTTCTGCGCAGAGAATCCAAAACCACTGAGGATTATCATCTGTTGTGATTGGTTTTCTTTAACTTTTGTTCAGGCATTTTTTTTATTAGTGGCTCATAGAACAGTTTGGGTTGGAAGGGACCTTAAAGATCATCTTGTTCTAGCCCCCCTTCCACGGGCAGGGACACCTTCCACTAGACCAGGTTGCTCAAGTCAGGCTTCATGGTGTCCACAATTGACATGGACAGCTTATACTGCCCTTATCTGTAGGTCTGATGAAGGCGGTAGTAATTAGACCAAATGAAACAACAGGGAATACATAATTCTGTTCTTGGAAGTGTCTCAATTAACTTTGATAAATGGGATATGGAGAAAAGCCTGACTCATCTGGAAATAAGAAGTGTGGCAAGAAATGCTAAATAAAGTTCTTTAAAAGAAATGTCGTTTTATGCCACTGAGCTTGGGGTAAAATTACAGTGGGATATAAGCTATCTGCTCTTCACATGCTGAAAGGCACAGTGTTTCTTACTGTTGTGGGGAAAGATCCTGAAAGATAGGAAGGAGAAGTTATAAAAGAACTAAGAAGAAAAGCATGTCAGGTCTGGGACTAATAAAATCTGGCATACAATTTAAAATACTGTTTCCTGTCACAATATCGATTCATAAAGTGGACTTGGAGGGACTTGGAGATGACCAAGTCCTGATAAAATATGGAGATATAAGCAGAAAAAGCATTTGATAGTTTGGTTTAGCTATGTTATGTTAGGGATCAGTGACATCAGAGTCAAGAGTGGATTTGGAAACTTACTGGTACTGCCTTGTGCAAACTGTGAGCAAAGAAAACCCCTGCACCCACACCTGTACAGTCACTGTGTGACCACAGGGCAATTTCAGGCAGAGAGGGACCTCAGGGGGTCTGTGCTCCATCCTGCTGTGAGCAGCAGAATCAGCCTGAGGTCAGACCAGGTTCCTGAGGGCTTTATCCTGTTGGGCTGTCAAAATCCCCAGCATGAAGAGTGCACAGTCTCTCCAGGTAATCAGCTCCACTCCATGGCTGTCCTGTAGGAATCATACCGGAAAGTACACTTGGCACTAGTAGGATGTATTGGAAGGGAAAGGAGATAGGTAAAGATCTTCTATGGAACTGTTAGATACAGTGTTGCACGTAAAAATTTAAACCCAAAAGATATGTTTGAAATACTGGCACACCTGCAGATTCTGAGCAACATAGAAGTGATGAGAATGCCTGCCCTTCCAAGGATTTACCATCCGCTATTTGCAAATGTCTCCATCTGGTTTAATGCCAGGAGAGTGCCAAGAAAATAAAGGTTTATTCACCATCTGTCACTCCCACGTGTGTGCTTTTGAAGGTGCTTTTGAATTTGATAACATTGATTCACAGCTCAGTCCAGTACATGAGTCATCATGAAGCCGAGGACTTGAAACATAAATAGCAAAATACAATATTAACTTTTTATCTTGTGGAGTTTCAAGTGCTGAGGCCACTATTTTCCTGATAAGGAAAACTCAAGTTTGTGTGATACTTAGGATTAGTAAATAGTAGTATTATGACTATACTTTATTCAGTTATGGATATGCTGAATGCAAAGCAAGACAAAATAAGCAGCTTGGCATAGAAAATCTCATCTTCAGAGCCTGATCAGAATATTAACTGGAGGGATCCTATGTTCTGTGAAACATCTGCACACACTGCAATCTTAAATTTAAATATTAAAAATTAACCCAAAATGGAGCTGCAGAAATTGCAAGCTCTGCTCAGGTATAGGAGGGTGTAGAACAAGGAAAAGCTTTTGTGCTGGACTTCAGCAGTTTCTATTAGAATCATAATCTTAGGTCATCCTGGATATCTCCAAAGATAAGTTATTCTGCGAATCCTTCCTCACCCTCTTATCATTAAGAAAGTATTGGGAAGAACTTGTTCATAAGGCTTTTAGCAGCCTACTACACATTGTAGATCCCATTTGTTGAATTGAGACTGCATCCATTATTTCAGCACATTTAATAAGCCTCTCTGATTGAGACTTTGATTCTGGTGTGTTATGTTCAAATTTAATAGAAGAACAGTCCTCAAGAATACGAGTATTTAAAGACTATCCTGAAGAACAAGTATTCATTTTCATGGAATAGGTGGTTGATGGTGTTTAATGGACTTTCAGACAGCTGCAACTCCAGTAAATAGTTTTGATTCTCCCAGCAGTTGTAATATTTTTTCCTAATAATTAGGGTGAATAAGTTCAGCCATCATCAAACTTCAAATAAAGCTGAGTTAAAATCTGCAATGATTACATAAAGTAGTATTGGTTCTTTCCAGGGAATCCAATAGGGATGAGCATGGAGGAGGTTTCTATTTGGCTGTCTAACTGCTGCATCCTAGTCCTTGCACTTAAAGCTTGATAGTTCTGTCTAGGATAAGGAATCCCTATAGATTCATGAGACTCCAAGACAGGTAGTTTCCTCTCCCAGTCACAGCCATGATAAGAAGGTATCTGTGCCTTACACACTGTCTTGATGATCTCTTAGTCTTTCTCTTACTCTTTTGCATGACAGGGTTCCATATTAACAATACGAAAGTTTGGCATATGTAGTACATTGCAGACCCATTCATATTCTGGGATGATACTAGAGGTGAGCAGAGTCTCTCAGTAGGAGTCCCAGGAGATGATCAACCACTGTGTTCTCAGAAAGGAATGCAAATACGTGGATGCAAGTGGTAACCTGCTGAACCTTAGTTAGAGACAGTTGTGCAGCAGTGGATACTGAGATCACTCTAATTTGACTTTACGAATGGGGAATGGACATCTTTAGTTCAGCCTAGACCCACACACCTTTCCAGAGTAAACAAAATGGTCCAAAACTGAAGCAAGAGGCTTGAATACACTTTTGACTGGAGAGTTGGAGGACTGTAAGTATGCCCAGGACACGTGTGTGTGTAAAACTATGCGTACACTAACACATGCATGATTATAAGTAAAACATCCAACCTGCTTTTTTGAATTCTACCTCTCTTGCCTAAGTCCTAGGATAGGAAGGTCTGGGTTAAGTAGTTCTCAGTAGTCACAAGTATCTATGGGTGAAAATGCTATTTAAATAAAAGATGAACTTATGCTTAAGGCACTATATTTTAACCAGAAGTCTCAAAATGCCACCTTTGTTAATAATTTCATGTGACCTTGAGCAAACTGTACTTACCCTAAGTGAACAGTGCTTACTTTGACACAGTCCTCCTCGTGAAGTTTAACTGGACCACCTTAATGATCAGTGTGAAGAGAACTGTCATTGAACAGAGATGGGGTTAAACAGTTGCTCACAGTCTAAAGAAAAAAAGATAAGGTTAATATTTGTTAATATTCTCTTAATGTTACATATCTGTGGCTTCCCATCTGCAAAGTGTGGAAAAAGTGCTTTTTTATTTAATTTGTTTTGCCCAGTCAGACTCCAATCCTGCCACTTATATCAGCCAAATAGATCCCTAAATGGATCTTGACTGATCAGTCAAGAAGTCCTTACGGGGTCAGCTGTGAATTTGTGAAATCTTAAAAAACGTATTTGGGATAGCAATTACTTAATATGTATACAAGGCTAGACACTACAGCAGTGGAACCACAACATCTGTATTTATAATTTTAATCCAAGTAATGCTTCAGCTCTCACCTCCACAATACAATTCCAAAGCACAAGTTTTGTTAAAAGAACAAAACAATACAAAAGTTAGAGTGAAATGAACCCCAGCTTGTTCTTGTAACTAGATTAGCTATTGTAACCTGCTGGAAGCATATTTTCATCCCCCAAAGAACGCAGCGATTCACAAGGGTCTGCAGAAGTCATGCCTTGAAGAAAATTGCCTGTCAAAAGAGTAAGAGTGTGTATTTTACTGTATGGAATCTGGTTTACATTCCATAGGAGTTCCCCAGGACGTTCTCTTTGTAATTTTTGGACCTGGGCTAATATAAAAATCTTTTAAAATTTGCATCTCAATTGAAACCTCTAAATAGATTTTAATGCTTAACAGGAGGAAAGAGCAGGTTCTAGCAAAATACTTTATTGTTCTTTTGATGAATAGAAATGTGTATTTTCTTGACACTCTGGAACTTTCACAGAAAAAAACCCCACAAACATTTGGGAAAACAGTTTCTTGAAAGGGACATTTGGTGATTTTTTTTGAGTCCAGAGCAGTAGTTAATTTTGTTATTTCCCTGAGGAGGACGATTTGATGAAGTAGTTCTCAGAGGCAGTTGTAAACCTATTTTGTTTATGACATTAGTCATTCTTCCCAAGTTACCTAAAGCATGCCTTTTTGACCTATACACTTGTTCTTTCCTTCCTGTGGTTCTTGGAGGGATTTGTAATGCACTGTGTACATTTCAGTGGTAGAAAAAGTTGTCAGTTTCCAGACAAGGAAACATAATAACACTTCATCATATTATGTTTGGTAAGCACACAGCTCCTAGGGAGATGCAGCCAGCCCCATGAAGTACAAATGAAATATTTGGGATCTTTCTAACCTGCAACTCCATGAAATACAGCCACTGAATAAGAAAAAATACTTCCTGTGTAAATGTTCAAGACTGCTTGTTTCATCAAAAGAGAATAAAGGATAAAAAAATACATTGTTTTTCAGAGGCCCTTCAGCTGTGAGGAGCACTAAAACGTGAAGGCACGAAACCAGACTGTTGCTGAGTTACTGGAATTAATTATTAATTTAAGAAAAATGTAATTGTTAAAATCTCAGTAAAAACACGTGCTACTATAATATAAACAGCAAGAAATAAAGGTCAAGAATAAGATCTAGTCAGTTCAGTTCACTGTGGTAGAGTAAGTCATTGCTGAATTAATTGGTTTAAATTTGACAAATGTAACAATTTACTGTTGTTGTGCACAACATTAAAAAAATCCGGTAAATTAAATACTCCAGTGTAACACTGAAACTCCTGATACTGTTGAAGCACTGGAAAATGCGAGAGGGATATATAGTGAGCAAAAGATTAGATATGTGTTACAAAATAATAGAAACATGTTAATGAAGACAAATTGTATAGTACAAGATTTTCAATTTCATAGTGCCTTATGATGTTTTTCACTACTTAGCAGGATGTGCTACAGGCTTAGAACAAGTAATTAGATTTTTTTAGATTTATTTCCAGGCCAATGTTTTCCCAGGGCTGTGCATTGCTTTATAATGCATTGCTTTGTAATGCATTGCTTTGCCCTATAACTCTTACTGGGGAAACATGTAATTATTTTAGGTTGGTCTCACATAGGGGTACCAGCATTCTCTGTCATGCACCTCTTCTGCTACTACTTAATGTATCAATACATTACAGACTTTTCATGGAAATGGGTTCTGGTAGCTTCTGTCAGTCTTCAAGCTTCATGTACCGACAGCCTCAACTATCATAGCTGAGATTTTCTTTCCCATAAAGTGTTTGAATCCATTATTTTATCAACTATGGCTATTGCTACATTGGTGATATTGCTAATGCCTTTTACAAGCTGCATTAAAATACACATCTTAATGTGCACAAGAATAACAGAAGCAACCTGAACAGCCTGGGCAGTATTTGCAAAGCAGAGTCTGCTGCCTCAAAAATTCTAGGTATTTACACGTCCAAAGTCCAGTCTGAGATTCCCAAGGGAATCCATAGGTGAGAAGAAAAAGAAATTCAAAACCAATTCATTGTGAAATAAATCAGCCTGTGAGAGTTTTCCAAATGTCATACTCAATTCATGCAATTGTGGTCTTTATTGCTGCCTGTAAAAGAAAATTACTGTGAGGCTTCATGGGACATAAATAATTAAAAGCTGCCTTTATTGACTAAGCTAAAGGCAGGGTTAAGTAGTTTTAAGTGTGCGCCCTGGTAATGGGTGAAAAACAGTTTCTGTGTGGAAAAATGTAATTATTAATCTTATTGACAAGACAAATATGCATATGAAAAGAACTTAATTTCACCATTACTGCTGCTAATGTTATTTTTAAATTCATTTGTAGCTACCTGTATATGTCAAACTGTTTTTAATTTATAATCTTTCAGAGAACTACCTTTTTTTTAAACAATTTGTTGACTTCTCCGCAAACTCTGACTCATTAAGTACAATTAGGGATCATACTTTCTTGTTTTCTCACCTCCCAAAAGAAGAATATTTGTAGCACAAGATGAATGCTCCCTGATATATGCGGGTCTCTATACCTCCAGATTTCCAGTAGGTAAACCCCAGTGTTACTCAGTCTGACTATGAAGTTCCTATCATATCAGCTTTACAGGGACTTCACCCTAGGTGACTATTAAAGGGAAGACTGATTTCAGGATTAACATATTGACTCGCAAGGTGCTTAGCTTTGCATCCTGAATAAATTTCTGACTTACTAACCCGTATCTACTGTGGCATATTTCCAAAATCTTTCCTGGGAATATACTTCGATTCAGTAAGACTTTTAAAAAACCTTTGAGATTTTTTTTTTCACCTGAATTCATGAAAGGCTTTAATGTCATCATATTTAGCATTTTTGTGTGTGCGTCTTTGCCTTTGAATCTCCCAGAAAGCCAATATGAATTAATCAGAATCATACTATGTACTACTTTCCTTAATCTTTTTTTCCCTTAGCTATCACACAGGAGCACATCAGTTTTAATGTTATGTGACAGCGCTTTGGGGAATCTGCATTCAAGCATTATTTTCTTACAGTTATTCTTTTATTTCATCCACATTTCCCAAAATCTATTTTATGCCTTCAAGAAACCACAGTAGGCCTGTGCTATTAGATATACACACAAAACTCCAACCTGGCTTTCCTTCTAGGGAACAGAGGAAGAAATTTGTTTTATGGAGTTTAAAGAGAAAATAAATCCTTGCAGTTTGGAAGCATTACTATAAAACGAAGATTAAATTATTTCTGTAATTTCAGAGGTTGCATTAATTTCTTGTGCTGTGCTGTAAGTTCCATAGTTTTGGGAAGCAGTTATAGAATTATTTAGAATCAACCAGAAGCTCACACACTGATGAGAAATGATGTGTTGAAACCCCTTGGTTCTTTTCAGAAAGGGCTGAAAGTTAACATTTTTTTCAGCAAATCTTTGGTTGCATATTATTTTCTTATCTCTTTTATCTTTCCTTTTCAACTAGAGACAATACTTTTTTCATCACCATTGCCAAATTACATTCTTGCTGACTGCTTCTTTGCAGGTGACAAATTCCTTCTGGGCTATGCTTCAACAGAAAATGAAGCAATAGCCGTTTTTAAAGAGATTTGGGATGATATAAAAAATGACATCAAGTTCAAATCTTGTGATGTTTCTATTGGAATATGTGTAACACCAAATAAATAGTGTAACACCAAATAAATAGTGTAACACCAAATAAACCAAACACTATCAGCTACAGATTGTACTTTACAACCTACATGCAGAGAGTGTATTTTGGTGTGCATCTTATGTTGTCAGTGCTTTATGGACCATGGACCTGGTTAGTTTAACATTTCATAGGATGAGTTGTATTCTCATAGCTTACATCTTGTTGACAAGTTCAACCAGAAGAGGTACTGAAGTCAGTAGTGTTCACTACCCTGGAAGTAACATGTTAAAGGTTATATTCATTACTATGTCAAAAGGCTGGAAGTCACAAAATGTCAGCTAACACTGTGTAAGATTATGACAAAATTAATTAGGCCAAAGTATACTGGTTATGGCCCACTGCAAACGGCATTGTTGGGTAAGTTTAAACAATCACAGAGATAAAGATGACAAAGTGCAAACCTATCAAATAATACTCTGTCATCCCTAAATTACTTCTACTCATCCTTGCTCTGGACAGGGGTAGTGTCTGTTCTGTACATCTCCTTCAAGGAAAGTTCATCTAGTAAAAGAAGTTGAAGAAAAGTTAACTTATAGGCATTTTCTGATGCCTTTAAAAGATAATAAGGTGCTCTGAAGTTAGACCATGTAAAGTAGATTCCAAGTTATATAATACGTATTCTTTGAGAAGACCCATCATCATCATCATAGTGTTTAAAGTAGAAACAGAGTTTGGAAAACAAAGATTGTTTTTAAAGTGAAATGAGCAGTGCATAACTGCAGTAAAAACCATGAATGTGTTTCTGTGGTTTGGAGTAGGTGGTAGTTTACCTTTGTGACTTATTTTTGATTTACGGTGTGGGAGGGTTTCAAGGAAAAACTCAGGCTCTCTCAGTAGCAGGTAGGATTTCCACTGCTCTAAGAAGTTTCCTCAATTTAGAATTCAGGTATGGGGAAGCAAAGATGATTGTGAACCAAGTCTGTCTAAACCAATAGTGGCCCTTTTCGCTCTTCTCTTCCCTTCTGATAGGCAGACTTAGGACTCTTAAAATGTACATCTCTCACCAAGAGTCACGGATCCACAGAAAGGGTCTCAAGTGTCCTTACTATGGGTAAGCACAGCCAGTGTCCCAAGGTGATCACTCATAGTATTTCCTGCAAACAAGAAGGCATTTAAATCTTCCCAGTTGAAGTTCCTGAGATAGCTATCTGCCTCTGTTCAAATTCTTTTCTTCAAGTTTGATTTTAATGTTGCAAGCCAAAATGCTTTATGTAACATTGTGTAAAATTATCGGCTCTGCAGGTTTTATCCCCTCTCTGATTTTGTGCTGATTTTAAAGACAGCCACTGGGAAAAGTAATGCTTGAGCTTTTTGGTTTCATCAAGAAACATCAATCTGACTTTCATCTAAAATCTGAGAGTATATTTTTGGCCCCAAAAATTATGGGAAGGTAAATTGCAGGTACCAGTGCAAAACTCTGCCTAACTCTAGCGCAACTAAATCCAGGTTTGACGGCTACTGCTGAGAACACAATATTTAGAACAGTGGTTTGAGTACTTCAGTCTGATGAGGCTATTAAGCACAAAAGATTAAAGCACATGAACAAGATGTTCTAGCAGAAATGTTGCAAGTTACTTCATATCATATGTGCCTTTTTATTAATGAAACAAAAAAATGAGCTCAGAATAACATTCTAAGCAAAATATAATTTAGAAGAAAATGGAATGCATGAATAATGCACGGAATTCTTCAGTAGTCTACCATTAATGTTGGAAAAAAATTAGTTATNAAAAAGGCAAATCCCATCCTGGCCTGGATTAGGAATAGTGTGGCCAGCAGGACCAGGGAAGTATGGTACTCAGTGCCATGGTGTTGTGGTTTGACACTGGCCCAGTGCCAGGCACCCATGAGAGCCGCTCGCGCACCCTCCCCTGCCATAGCTGGGCAGAGGAGGGGAAAGGAAAAAAAAATTAATGAAGGCTTCATGAGTGAGATAAGGACCAGGAGAAAACACCTCAAGGGCGAAACAGGCTCAACTTAAGTTGTGAAGTGATTTCTGTTACTACTAACAGAATCAGAGGAGGATAATGAGAAGTAAAATAACCCTTAGAACACTTTCCTCCCCACCAGCCCCTCCCTCCTTCCCACC